>OY365814.1:4342863-4771253 GCA_959347315.1 Bimastos eiseni
TTTCAAATAAACGAGATCATTTAGGTACTTTTATTTCGAAATAATGGTAAAAAAAACAAGAGTCCAAAATGTGCTCCGTTTGGCATCAACGAACGAAATAGCTTAAATCTACGCGAGTGCGAGTTGAAAAGATATCCATCGTATATATATATATAAGTAAGTATATAAAAGTAAAAAATGCACAATACATAAACACTTGATGAAAATCACATTTACGATTGTCATGTCAAGAGTCAAACTCATCCACAAAGTCATCCATCGTAATGAACTCTGCACAGATTTACGTTCTCTGTCTGTCAGTCTCTGTAAATACATCTACTTATAATAGATACATGGAAATAGAATGACTTTATTTTTCGTTTCTGGAGGTGCATTGTGCAAATTGTCCAAAAACGAAAAATACTAATGGGTTGTGGGACTGTAGGCCCTGATTAGATCTGATGCATTTGGAGCGTAAAACGTTCATGAAAAAGCTGGTAACTTGCGCTTGACTTTCAAGAGGCGGCCCATATAGGCAACGCGTATTGATGTGGCGAGCGACCATTGGCAACACTCTGTAGGCCACGGCTGGGCTGAGTGCGTAGGAATAAGTCTGGCAGAAGCTAAGGCCAGGAACATCCACAGTCGCTGTACCAGCAGTAGGTCATTTATGAATAATAAAGAATCGGCGGCCTATATAGGCAACGCGTATTGATTTATCGAGCGACCAATGGCAACGCTCTGTAGGCTACGGCTGGGCAGAGTGCGTAGGAAACGGGCAGGCCAGGAGCATGCACAGATCGCTGCATTTATGAATTACAAAATGAATGATAAAATAATATTAAATGAATTAATAGACTTGTTTAATAGCCTGTTCTTTCAATCATTAAATTAATTATTAACTCATTCGCTTTTTAAGTATTCTATACTCATAAGCCAATTTGCCCTGTACATACAAGTCGCAGCAAACAATTGGCCAAATCTTAGCAAACGGCAAAGGAATAGCTGTCTAAGAAAAATCGACGTGGAATTGTGGTGCATTTGCATTTCTTATACTATGCCAAATATTAATTTAACAGTATAGTTCCATAGACACAACCACTGACATTCGTCCAGCGGAAATAATAGAATTACGTTGTTAACTGGAGGTAGGCCAATTTCGCATTGGAGGTAGGCCTATTTCGCATTGGAGGTAGGCCTATTTCGCATTGGAGGTAGGCCTATTTCGCATAAACGAATAGATAGGTAATCCTTTATGGAACTACACGCATTCGTCGATTTCTCATGCTATTACACATCCTAGAGGCCTAAGATAAAATGAAGCATCAACCAAGATGGTTTCTTACATACCTGAATCGATGCCTTTTCTGAATTTGAGCATATCGTATAGTCTGTGTCGTATTTTCACAGATTCAATGTCGTTTAGAAATGTGATAGAAGAACCCGCGGTCTCTCTCGAATGATGACTCTGCCGCTGCAACCGGAAACGATTATGTATACAAGGAGATACTGGTGCATGTTACAACCTGTATGTTCAAGTAAGTAAGTTTAATTCGCTTGTCTTGTATACCCTAATACAGAACGGCTGCATGCAGATCTACTTTAAATGGATTTTATTGTAAGACGAGAGAAAGAGACAGTTTAGTAATTAATCAAAATCATGTGTCATGCGTTATTATCGTCACAGCAACGATATTACCATCATTATCCCCACATTCACTATAATATCAACATTACTAATTATCATAGCATCTACGTCACCATTATTATCCTCACAGCAACGATATTACCATTACAGTCTAATATATATACTCGCAGTAACTATGTCACCATCATTATCATCATAATAACGATATCACCATCATTATTCTCGCAGTATTTATATTATCTTTATTATCCTCACAGGAAGTACACCACCATTGTCATTCTTTCATTAACTATATCGTCAACATCAAGCTCACAGCAACTATATCGACAATATTGTAGCATCAACTACATCATCTTGATTTATCATCCTCATTACACTATATCACCGTCATAATCCTCACAGTTACCACGTCACTATCATTGCCTCCGCAGTAATGATATCATTATTATCATTACATTCACAATATCACCATCATTATCTTCACAGTAACTATATCACCATCATAACCCCATTCGCTGTGTCACCATCATTTTCCTCAGGGTAACTAAATCACCGTTTTAATCTCACTGTAAGTATACCACCATCATTGTTCCCACATTCACTGTCTTCACCATCATTGTCTTTAAAGTAACTTTATCGCCATTATCATCCTCACAGTAACTGTATACCACCACCATGATCTTCACAGTCACTACTACTAAAACCACCATCAGCAACCTCGCTATTACTGCTAACACCATCCTAATTACAGTATCTTACATCAATTTCATCACCATGCATACTATCGTAAAATTAACCACACAAGAATAAACTGATAATACTCAAAAGGTATACCAACACCATTACTTTGTTTCTGACTTTCCTACAACATCTGGAAATCAATCTTTGAAACAATATTATTGTATTAATTTATTTTTTTGTTTTATGCAATCAGGTGTACTTCAGATCAGGAGGTTCAGATTGTGTGTCATACCCTAGTCATCACTTGCAATGTCATGAAGACAGAATCAAGTTTGGTTTGAATATGTAAGTATTCAACATGTGAATTAGATTCTGTTCTTTAAAAAAAAATTATTTGTGACTTTGTTCAGTGCTTTAGATGTAATTAAAATGATGTAATCAAACATTTCTATAGCGCCGCTTGAGACATCAGCGCTCTCAAAGAGGGTCTGTGCTTGGGAACGGGAACGGGAAAGTTCTAAGGTGTCTCTGGAACTGACCAGGTGAGAGGAGTAGTAATTCCAGGTGCAAGGACTGTGGAGTGTGGAAGACAGTTCCAAGCTGAAGGGCAATACAGGCAGAGCTCATGGATTGGACCGTGGCAGAGTACATGCGAGGAACAGCCTGGAAGCCACGAGTGGAACATCGTAGAGAGGCCCTTGCAGGTATGGATGACACCAGAGCGCAGAAAATCCTCAGGTAGGTCGGGGCCACCCCAACTTTAGGCGCGTTGGGAAAATGGTTGTGAATTTTTTGCACTGTTGAATAGAAGCAATGTAGTGAGTCCCAAATGAAGCCTGATATATTGGAATCAAAGGCTGGGATCGTTGCAGCAAATAATTTTGAGATATTGACCTTTTTCGTTCATTTGCAGTTTTATGTGAGGTATTTAGGTTTGAAAAGCTTAGAAAATCTTGGTCTTTTTAATCGAATTTTACAGCTCTACCTCTATGTAAGCATTGCTATGGATTTTCTTACATTTTTGATACATATTGATACTCAGCTTATTAACCTTCTCGCTCTGTTGAGATGTAGGCCTATATATGATTCTCGAGTCACTAATATTTGTTGCCTTGATAATATAATGATATTGTGACATAGCGATATGTGAGGGAATTAAGTCCTTCCAAATCTTGTTTTCTGAAATGGGTTTTGCTTCAATTGTAATAAAATGAGATAATGTCAGTTTGAAAAATAACTTTTTGCCCCGTTTGCATATAAGTTTTTAATGGAAAACATCGAAATTCAAAGATGTCAAAATTCGTAATGTGTGCACACTGCCATAAACTATGCCACCTGGAGTAACGTGCAAGCAATCTTTTACATTAATCGGCATGAGTGTAGTCGTTGATCCTTTCAAAATAATTTCTCTTGGATTTGGGACTGTCCTTTTACAAAGAGTTACATACAGCTTACATTATTGCGAGTGCAGTAATGGGAACTATCGACCCTTGCTGCTCAACCAGACTACAACTCAACTTGTCTGATTCGATATGCCCGCAGTTAACATAACCAACCTCGCATCAAAATATTACAGTTGAGTCATTGAATTTTTAAACCAGCAACGCATATTTACATAAGTGACGCAGAAATCGTCCCTGATATTTATAATTATATCAACAGCTGCAGCTCAGAGTGAGTTCTCATCCCCAATCCGTAACTAGCGCAGACTCAACGCTTGCTCACGTCATTGTAACGACTTGACTTCTGAAGCGCCATATACGATAATCTGTTGGCCTCTGTCAATCAAGTGGTTTTCCAAAATGGTTGTGTCAAAAGGAAACGTAGAAACCGTGCTTCGAATGACAATGGAGGTAGCAGTGGTGTAAGTTGTTTCGCGGTCGAGCACCGGTCGGATGCGGGGAAGATCACGAATGTGCATGAAACAGGAGAGCAGTAAGTTTGAGATGTTAGAGAAATTGAGATGAGGATCAATGGTGACTAAAGATTGTGGACTGGAACATCAGAGATGAGGGAAAGGGATGGGGAACTGGTGGATAGGTGTATTGAAGGCTCGTGGATTTTCTTGATTTGGTCAAAATGGTCAGGAAGGGAATATGATGATGAATTCGCTTTTGGTAGAGTTGACACAGAGGAGGTTGGACGACATCCATTGTGAAATTAGTCTAATCACGAATTGAATAACTATGATGGATCTTTGTGAGCACCTCATGTTTCGAGGACTGTGGATTAGATTATGCTGCTGACAGTTGATATTATTCAGGTTTCACATTTTCATGCTGAACATGATACCACTAGCGCTTCTCAGCAAGTGTTGAAAATTTTATGTCAGACGCCTCAAATGGTGTCGCGGTGAAAATTCACCCCAGGTTAGCCATTTTATGTGATTTTTATAGAGGTTATCCTCCGAGGGTTAACTGCAGCGTAACGTATACCGAATCCTTGTAGCCTAAGAGTCCGGTGCCATATTGAGTGTCTAATCCATCCATACTTGAGAAAGCTCTGCAGTTCCATCACACGTGCTTCTGCCTCTTCGTTCGCTCCCCATAAGATTGGGGTTTGACTGGGAGTGCTCCTGAGTAAGCGAACTTATAACATTGTGTATTAGTTGCAATTTAACGACACTGTGTGGTAACAAAGACCATTATCGTTGCCCTCCTCCTCCATCCAGGCTTGGGACTTGCACTGGCAGAGTACAACTTGCGAAGGAGTTAAATAACATTGTATAAATAATAATTAATTTTCAAAAGATCGTTGCTTCAAGAATTGTGGTGCCGTGGTACAACGAGAGTTTAAGGAGATTGTCCAAGCATTCATACAAGTTTTAAGATTTTAGCTCATTTTATTCATATTAACCAATAGATATATATTATTAGAAATCTGCTTTGAAGACAGTTTGCGATGATGGTCTAAAGATTGATTATATTTATAGTTCACAATAAGCATGAAAATTACGCAGTCTGGCGCCCTCTAGTGAGTCAAACCAAAAGTTACAGACTAATGGCGTCATCTATCGAATACTATTTACAGAAAGGTGGAAAGAGCAGCGGGAAGTAGAACACCTGAGGGACACAGTCATGAAGGGTAAACAACTTCACTTTCCTAGCCTTGGCATACCAGATCGGGAGACTAGCACTCTCCCTCTACCTCGTTGTCTTATATTCCCATAAATAGTCTTATTACTTGAGTTGGCTAGGGGACGAAGAAGAAGCAGAAATGTAAAAAGTAAAAGACACAGGCACAGTAAAATCCTTTATGGAACTACACACATTCGTCGATTTCTCATGCTATTACACATCCTATAGGCCTAAGATAAAATGAAGCATCAACCAAGATGGTTTCTTACAGACCTGAATCGATGCCCTTTCTGAATTTGAGCAGATCGTGTAATCTGTGTCGTATTTTCACAGATTCAAATAGAACTAATCAGCGACGTGTTGAGTATTGTTTTCTAAAAATGATTATGTATAGAGGGGCAACAAGCCCTCTAGTGAGTCAAACCGAAAGTTACAGACTAATGGCGCCATCTTTGGAATACCATTTTAGTGGGCATAGCTAAGAAGTAGCCTAACTGAGAGACACAGGCATGAAGAGTAAACGAATTCACTTTCCTAGCCTCGGCATACCAGAGCGGAAGACTAGCACTCTCCCTCTAGCAGAGCGATGCCAAGGTCACAAATTGGTAAACTCATCAGTCAACTGAAAAATGAAGGCGAAGAAATCCTCAACTATCTTCTGGACAGAAAGACAGCGGATAGGTCGTTTGGATCTGGTGTCGTTCACAAGCGGCAATTGAATATATTCAGACGCAATACGAATCGAATCAGTTGAAAGATATCTTCTTTGGTCTTATAGATATTCGACGATCTGCTTCTGAAATAATCCAATAAACTGTGATAAACATTGATCACACTGAGATCAACAAAATAGTTGGTAGGTTGTCATCAACGTACTCAAAACAAAATACGATCAACACTTATATCTTAGCATGGATGTTGAATCTGAAAAACTGGTCTATCCTTTGAAAATAGAAAATGGATGAAAACAGAAAGATAAATTGAGTCTGTGCATAATTTTATCCAATTTTGCGTTCATCTGTTGTGTTTGTCAAATCAGCGGTTAATTATAATTCTTAGGCCGTGTTCATTCGGCATTGTAACTTTCCAACATCATTCCTTCATTCCTCTGTAACATTAACCCTTCATCCATCTAATTCATCGTTTCTACCTAATCTTCCTTTAAGTTTATTTAGCTTTATTTTTCCATTTCTGATCTTCTATCCTTTCCCATTGATTCACATTTCCTTTCCATCCGTTTCTTCTCAGAAACCGCGCATTTCAGTAGGCCTATCGAATCTGTATAATATTACTCCGAAAGTAGTGGAAGGGGTTGCTACTAGGTTATAACCAACCACCTAATGGGTTAAAAACATTTTTTATCCTATAGCCTAGGTTAAAAAATCACCAAAGAAGGATTTATTTTTGCTAGAGCGGAACCGGCTCCTGAAAGCCAGATGCATATTCATGCAAATATATATATATATACAAATAACTCGTGTGTTCGTATAATAATATCAAAATCATGCATACGATTATATATACATATCCACCACATGTATTTATATATATATATACATATATATATATGTATACGCTTACTAGCTTAGCCAAGTGGTAATAAAAACTTGTACAACTTCTGTTCCGATTCTCAATCGTCCAAAAAACTTCGGTGAATCACATGTCTCACGTCATGTCTCATCTCATGTCTCATCTCATTTTTCATCTCATGTCTCATCTCATGTCTCATCTCATGTCTCATCTCATGTCTCATCTCATGTCTCATCTCATGTCTCATCTCATGTCTCATCTCATGTCTCATCTCATGTCTCATCTCATGTTTCATCTCATGTCTCATCTCATGTCTCATCTCATGTCTCATCTCATGTCTCATCTCATGTCTCATCTCATGTCTCATCTCATGTCTCATCACATGTTTCATCTCATGTCACATCTCATGTCTCATCTCATGTCTCATCTCATGTTTCATCTCATGTCTCATCTCATGTCTCATCTCATGTCTCATCTCATATCTCATCTCATGTCTCATCTCATGTCTCATCTCATGTCTCATCTCATGTTTCATCTCATGTCTCACCTCATGTTTCATCTCATGTCTCATCTCATGTCTCACCTCACGTCTAACCTCACGTCTAACCTCACGTCTCACCTCACGTCTAACCTCACGTCTCACCTCACGTCTCACCTCACGTCTCACCTCACGTCTCACCTCACGTCTCGTCTCACGTCTCGTCTCACGTCTCGTCTCACGTCTCATCTCACGTCTCGTCTCACTTCTCATCTCACTTCTCATCTCACGTCTCATCTCACGTCTCATATCACGTCTCATATCACGTCTCATATCACGTCTCATCTCACGTCTCATCTCACATCTCATCTCACGTCTCATCTCACGTCTCATCTCACGTCTCATCTCACGTCTCATCTCACGTCTCATCTCACGTCTCATCTCACGTCTCATCACATGTCTGCTGTTTAAGAGATTCGTAAGGATGCTGGTGGTAAGTACTTTCAAAGATTTTATAATATTTGCCATCTTTCGGGCGTTTGCGAACTGAAGTATATATTATTGCATTTAAAATTTATTATAAATACAGGCATAGATATCACGCGATCGAACCTGATATCTTTCGAGAAAGATGCATCGCTTTTTATCCTACGAACAATTTTAATTTCAATTTATAATTATATTCCTCTTATAAATATTAATATTCGCTCCCTTGTAAAAGTATAGTCTTATAAATATTCTAAAAGTGACTTTTATAGTTATTAAGAATAATCGTAGGCCTATGCATCACTCGCTCATTCTGTAATCGTAATCATACTGCGATTTGTCAGTTTGAAATTAAACGAAGATAATTATTATAAGAACTCGTCGTTATTATAACGAAATTATTCACATATGCATAAATAAATTTAGGCAAAGAAGCGATGACTTATCAATAACGAGAAAATATCATACGTAAATATTTCTATGAGTATTGCACGTTATGAGATGGTTTGCGTCTGAATATATAAGTATACATTACATATATTCGACTCAAAATACATGCATTAGACTTTGGATTATAAAAAAATGATTATATTATTTTCATCAGGAAAAAGGCCTCTGGAGCCGCAGACCAGCACCTCTTGCAGAGATCCTGAAGACTCAACATCCTGGCAGTTACGTATCCTAGCGTGTCTCTTCAAATGTGTTTGCGTATGTGCGCGTGTCTGTGTCGTTGCATGTGTGCGTCTCTGCGCTCCTCTGTCTGTGAGAGCTTTGCTGCCCTGTTTCTGCTTTGGTTAGTAATCGAGCTCTTTCGTTTTTTCTTGTTCTGTGCATCGCTAGGAGATGAAACTGTACTGTATTCATGTAGCATTTATATATAGTTTGAGCACCAATGCAACTTCTACTTACCCTGTGAGTTGTTCATCAATCCAGCTTCAAATAACACTATTAAATAGTTTCATCTGTCAGTCAATATAATCAATGAAACTGTTTCATGATTCCAACTTCCATTAAAGCAGAGATACTAAACTGTGCACAACAGTCGCCTTATCAGGCACCATTTTTATTCTGTTGAAAAAGGTCAGACAGTGCAATACTTAAGATTGGTTTAAACAGTAATTGCGGAGATTGACGTTCGGTGCCGACCCCGTTGGTCGATTTAGTTACGCCGTCAATTTTCCAGTTGTATATATAAACGAAAGAAAGTCTCAAGGCTTCTTCGGAACTGATAAGGTGTGTGGGCTAGTAATTCCAGACTGTAGAACACAGTTCCAAGCTGAGGGGCCTAACCTCTTCAACTGGGCCGTATTAGACCAGAAGGCCACGAGTGGACTATCGCAAGGAGTCCCATGCAGGTAAAGAGGACAGCAGAGTGTAGAAATACACGAGGTCGGTCAGGCCACTTCATAAGAGGAGAAAACAGGTCTCGTCATCGTCATCTTAATTATCATCTTAATTATCATCTTAATTATCATCTTAATTATCATCTTAATTATCATCTTAATTATCATCTTAATTATCATCTTAATTATCATCTTAATTATCATCTTAATTATCATCTTAATTATCATCTTAATTATCATCTTAATTATCATCTTAATTATCATCCTAATTATCATCTTAATTAACGCAGCCGTCTTCGTTCTGCTCCTTCACTTTCCTCCTACTCCGCTTTCACTCTGACCTCGACCTCTCTTCTTCTTAGTCATCTTCCGCACTTCTATTCATCTCCATCTTCCTATTACTACTCCTTCAACTTCTACTCCTCATCCACTCTTCATCCTTTCACTTCTAATCTCGTCCCCTTCCACATCTTCTTCCTCTTCCAACGATTCTATATATTTAATGGAAAAGTAGGAAAGATGGAGAGTACCAAGTGTCGCGATGAATATAGGCGAAAACAATCGACTTTAGAGAAAATGGACGGAGACAGATTACCAGCATTCGAGATGACAGACGATGGAAGCAGAAGATTACGAACGTGGAATTCAGAAGAAGAGGTTACTCTACAACACCAGAAATATTGTGCGACTCATAATAAGACGCAAGTTAAAACCTCTTTCGACATATTTGCAAGATCGAGGAGAGTAAGTTAGTGAAAACTGTTGTGTTGGAGGTATATGCATGGATGAATAAAAGAACATTAAGAGTAGGCCCTACGGTCGTGTAATGATTGGATCGACGACATCGAAGAGTGGTGTGATGAGGGAATTCACGTGTTCACAGGGCTCTCACTCTCTTCTTCCCACACGGAAATGTTTACCGACACCCCTAACAACAATTGATATTCCCCATTACTTAACTCACAACTATAATCATGCCTACACGACATGACGCTATGGCTAAATTAACATGACTATATTAGATATAGGTTTAAATAAATATTAGTTTGTCAGATGCAAGCGGGCAACCAGATGTATTTTAAGACAATAATAAGAGACTTATGACAGAAGAATCGGCAGGCAAAGAAGGCAGCTAACCTCTCTCTTACACCACGGACTGAAAATAAGGCGTCAATTCGGTGTCTATTGTCAATAGGGGAAAACAGTTGACAGCGAAGAGGCCTCGTTTGGTTGTTACTTAGTTTATGCTGGCAAGAGTTTTGTTTATTTCGAAAAACCGAAAAGCTGACATTTACGCATCTCATCAGATTGAATTAAATTATAAAAATCCTTTCAGCTGGCTGTTTTAATCAATTCAATTTCTAGTGATACAATAGCCTAACACTTTAATCGACCAAACTTCTATTTAAAGAAGAATTGTCTTCATCAATCCATTAATACTAAACTACGTTTTGCCAAAATTCGTTATAAGCACATAACAGATGAAGTTTGCAATATAAATTATCACTAATATAATTATAATTAATAAAATGGCTACTAAATGCACAACTTAGGCTATAGATATAAGACATTTTGACAGACGATAGTATTATCGACCGACAATATTTCCGTGCGACATTCTTAGTTGCTAAATTTTGACCCGCGATATTATTATCGAGCGACATTATCAACGCGCGCCATTTATGGATTGCGACATTTTGATTGTGACATTTTTATTCGCGACATTATTCTTGCCACTTTTTCATTGGATACCATTGATAATCTTATCCTGCAGCGTTAACCTTGTAGAGAAGGTACTCACGCATAACAATAATATAACGAATAATTATCTATTCATGAGAGTATGTATGGAAGCACGAGCATTTAGGCCATAGTACCAGAGCAAATCTATGAGGTTTTTGGTAGGTCCTACGTCCTTCAGGAAGCATCTACATGTAGTAGGAACAACTAAACTAGTAGCGAGTGGTCTAAGACCGATTACCCGTCTTTCTCCTTTCCGCATTAACTAATAAATAAGATTTTTTCAAGTGTTACTTAAGTACTACTTGACGGAACACATTATCAATCTCAGTACAATTGAGTAGTGGACTAAAGTACATATTAGGCCTACTAGAAACGATTGTCCACAATGTATGTGAACTTTACTGCGATCAACATCTGATTGGCCGACTATCTGCGGACTAAAGATCGAAAAGGAGGAGATAGATGAGCTACACCAACGGATTAGTTATCCTCAAAGTTGACGATTGAACAGCGTTCGTGATCAATCGTGCAAAAGCTGTTTTAGTTCAAAGCCCTGCAGAAGTAGAGTATCCAGGTGAGTTGTGTACCTGTGCGAAGCATTTTTATTAGAGCACGACAAATAACCAGACATCGTCATCGCCATTGCCGTCATTATCAACTTCGTCATCGTCATCGTCATCGTCATCGTCATCATCATCATCATTAGCGTTACCAACGCCTGCGATCAGATCTACAAAGCGTCTCCGTGTATAGAGTCATACACCATTGGGGCTTTCAATTGATCTGGCGCTACATAAATTTTCCTTGCTCACGGTCCTATATTAGCTGTCTCCTTTAGATTTAATTGGGGTCAAAATATATTATATTCTACAAATCAACATTGTCATTTAGAAATCACCTCAATTGAAAATTCATTTTATTCGCTGACAATCCGCAACTTTGTGTACAATGATTATAGGGTAAATTTCATGGGACAATTTGTACACCATAATTATTCATCATTAAAAATCTTTACTTCTACCAGCGTCTGATCTGTCATTTCCGTTCAATACGTGTTCTAGAAAAGAAGTTGGAGCATAAAATTCTTGTCAATGCAAACTCGTAACCGATGTCTCTTTTGAAGAGATTTGATACTAGTTTAAGCATGTAGATTTAAGTTTTGCT
Organism: Bimastos eiseni; assembly: GCA_959347315.1. Classification (NCBI taxonomy): domain Eukaryota; kingdom Metazoa; phylum Annelida; class Clitellata; order Crassiclitellata; family Lumbricidae; genus Bimastos; species Bimastos eiseni. The sequence continues at coordinate 4,354,993 of OY365814.1, forward strand.
GTCTCGCTACCCACCTTCCGGGCTTTGTGACACCGACACCCACTTCTCGTTTCGCTGTCACATTTTATTTTTCCACTTTACGACCACGTTTAGTACCGCATTGTTTCCATCTATTTGTTCAACCCTATTCACCCCTGTTATCACGGCTTCAAGAACTTACCCTAGCAACCTCACATAATAAATTCTCATGGGTGAGAATACAACAGGATAGTCATGCATGCACAACAGCCAACGCTCAAAACTAATGCTGTTTCTTATTATAATTAGTTCTTTCTAACTACTCTAACTTTCCTGAAGAGTCCTTCCATCCAGCGACATCCCTCGGTGACCTCTACCAAACGACGGTTAAAAAACCACCTGGAAGTCGCATCGACTCTCACTTAGGTCATCATGGTATGGTTACAGCGCTATAAATGCATGCAACATTATTTCGAAGCGTACATGTAATTGCGTTGAGACACATAAGATACGAAAGTTGTAATTTTAAAACATGCTTAACAGGTTTGGTAACGTAATGAGATTTAAGGATGCATAAGATATGAAACTTGTAATTATAAAACATTCATGACAGGTTTGTTGAAGTAATGAGTTTTAAAGATGTGATTCTGAAGCACTCCTAGTGGTCTGTTCCATTGGCGATGTGTGTTCGTGCTGCAGTTCAACAAAAGGTTTGAAAGCAATTTGAGACAATATTTTTAATATTTTTATAGGTACAATGCAAAATCTGTATTCTTCTGCCCAACACAAGGTTTCCAACACTGATCTTAGATAATATATTAATTTGAACATCATCAAAAGCACCATAGTATGATTTATCCAAACTAACCTCAATGGATTTGTCATATGGTTGAACTAAATCGTCAGAGTCTACATCAACTGACCTGTCATCCACTGACATTGATATGATGCCCATGAAGTGAAACGTATTAGTGCCATCCAGTGTCACCAACTCATGATCAACATTGTCTGCCGACCACTGTGTGAAAATTACTTGATCCCACGATGGCAGATCATTTCCATCTGTCCTAGCGACCACAAATACTAACAAACCATGTTTGTATCTGCCCATCAAATAACATTTGATATATTTAATAATTAATAAATAATATAAAATTAGCAGATAGATCACGTGACACATGTTATGTGTCACATGATCTATCTGCTAATTTTCTAATTACTCAATGAACCTCAACAACAGTGTACACTGTACAATATATCAATGTGTGCCTCCATTGACTGAAGTAATTGCAACATATCCGTATTTAGTCCCTGACTACAATCTGTCTGTTTCGGATCATCCTGCCCGACTGAAGATTGATCAAGCGTTACTATAGTATGTGTGACACTGGGTGTGATACAACAACGGCATCACCACAAGTTTTTAAACTTACAAGCATCGGGTACGGGTAGGGTACGGGTACGCACTTTAAGGATTGGGTCGGGTACGGGTAGACTAAACACGGGTACGGGCATACCCAGTTTTATCAGTGTTAACGTCAGGTTTTAGGGTTACGATGTCACCATTAAGTACACAGGTGAATCTTGCATTATCAAAAATGTTAAATACCTTTATAGACAAACTGACACATTCGAAATTCAAGTACTATTTAACTACATGTAATGCTTTCCCTCCTCTTTGTAAATATGATAATCGCTGGTTACCTCAGTCCTCTTTCTCAGTCCTATTCCTCTTCCTTCTCCTGCTACTCCTCCTGCTGATCCTCCTCTAACCTTTATCCTCCCTAACTTGTTTCTCCTCCTGCTCCTAATTTCTGCTCCTACTCCTCCACCTGCTCTTCTACAGCTCATTCTCTCCCTCTTAATCTTCCTCCTTTTCTTCCTCCATGTGCCCTCATCTTCATAATTCTCTTTATCTTCATTGCCCATCTTTTCCTTCTGCTTCCGCCCTTTGACTGCCTCTCCTCTTCCCTCCTCCTCATTCTTTCCCTACTCCTCACTCTTATCCTCTTCCTCCTCTACTCCTTAAGTTCCGAACTCCTCTTCTAACTATTCCTTACTTTCTTCCACCTCGTCTTCTTCCTCGTCTTCCTGCTCCTCTATTTCCACCTCCTATCTCCGATCTCCGATCTCCGCTTCTTCCTCCTGCTTCTCCTTCTGCTCTTGCCACTGTCTCTTCCTCCTCTCTTCCACTGAGCCCTCCTCCAGCTGCCGTCCTCATCCTCTTCCTCTTTTCTTTTCTCCTCCTTTAATTCCTCCTTCTTCTCCTGCCTTCGCCGCTGTCGCTACCTTCACGGCTTTTGTCTCTGATGCTGCTGTTGTTGTCACTGCTACTACGATGACAACAGCATAATGCTTAGTAGGTTGTGACCCTATTAGCCGGACACGCTGTGAGAGGGCATGCTAATGACGTCACAGGTACGGTATACCCGTGGGTACGGGTCGGGTAGGAATTTCGAGTAAGGTCGGATACGGATAACGGGTGTGCCGACAGTTAATCTCGCCACACATAATCGCGCGACCCTTAAACAACGACAACGACAACGAATCTCGCGACACTTATTCGCGCTTATTAGAACTTGGTTCAACTGAGCTCGATTCTCTTATGCATATTTATTCTAGGAGTTTAGTACGTAAATTGAATTAAATGCACTATAATTATCATTATTAAGAGAATATTCCCTATTCCATTGAAATCGCATTCTTATAATCAATACGGCTTCTAATTAAACATAGCTATTCGTAAACACATAAATTAATAATGGTGCAAACTAGTTGTGATTTGAGATTAAGTGTCGCGCTATTATATAGGCTAAGTCGCGAGATTAAGTGAAGTTGAGATTAAGTGTCGTTGTTTAAGTGTCGCGTGATTAAGTGTCGCGCGATTAAATGTAACGTAACCCGGGTAACGTTCCTGTGTTATTGTCAGAAGATGACTTTCACTTAAATGGTTGTCGATCCACGTTAATTCGTTAATTCGTTAAAGCCTATATTAGGGCCTACGTGTACGGGTCAGGTAGTAATATCTCTACCCGCAGACATCAACAGGGAGCGCCTACGAGTAGACTTCTAAGGGGTGCTATAATATAGTACCCCTTAGAAGTTATATTATAAGTATAACTCAGTCATCGAATACTTTTCTGGATGTAAAATTATACTGAAAACGCGAAATACGATTAAAATCGCGCATTAGGCCAGTTTTTTTAAATTGTTTTTTATTTATTATGATTTATTAGTTCCAATCTAACGGTTCGATAAGCTGTGCCGTGTTGATAAGTGCTACCTGATGACCGTCACGTGTTCTTCGAATAAAGCTAAATGAAGGGTTCTGCAGCGAGGAGAAATGCATTGCGTAAAAGTAAGATACAGTTACCTCGATGTTAGTAGCATAAACACAATCCAGAGATATTCACAGCGCTGAGAAGAAGAATTCAACTGGTGGGCCTGGTGGCATCTCCGGCTCATGACGCGAATGAAAACGTTTGACAGCATGACTGTGGGTAGACTGTAGGGCCTACTACAGTTTCAGTTTGATTTAAGAGGAGTTCTACCTGATAGCTTTGAGCAAGAACGCAAGATTAAAACGAATTGCAATTATGGTTATAGCAACTCTGGATATAACACACGCACACCTAGATATGGTTCGCGCTTGTGTTTGTTCTTGTGGCTTATGTTTTTGCTTTTTTCAACGTCATTTTAAACAGCAGCTCGTATTGGAATGAGACATCATAATATTATGGGTCTTTAAAACACATGACATTAATCCAAATATTGCTGCTGCACTTGAAGTAAAATACAAATCTGCTCCACATACTGTTTATGGTTTGTCTAGCTCGATTGCCGCTTTACCACAGTGAACTCCATTAATTAACATTATTAATTGTATAACTTGTCCAGATTCTTGAACATTGCATAATTTTGTGAACTGACCTAGAATTACTCATCAAAATTGACTCAACACTGTTGTCTATATCCTGAAGGCGAATCTTTAACTCGCCAATATATTAGTGCATAGCCGCCGATGCATCACAAGCAGACCATGGCGGCTTATTATAAACTGAGCAGAAAGTCACTAACCGGCATTTCTGATTTTGTGTCATGCATAAAGTTCATATTCGCACCAATCGTCTCAGCCCTTGAAATTAATTCGAGTTTGACAAGTTTTGAGATGTACACATACTTGTTCCTGGAACGCATGATGATACCGAAGCAGGGTCCAATTGGATGTGAGATGAACTTCCCGTAGCAGAAAAAACCGACGAATAAGCGCTACAGCAAGAATAAATAGTGCGGTTTACTGCTTTATAGTTTGTGGCAAAGTGACCTATTGAATAAAACAAAAAGTAAGTTAAAAAATATAGGAAGGGTGTCCCTACATTGACAATCATCTATGTAGCACGTCTATGCGCTTCAAACTTAACCCACGCGAATTCAATCTAATCTGGTTTATTCGGTCCGTTAAGCTTCTGCTGTGACTGAACTCTCACTCTGCACATCCTCCTCTCAACTCTCTACAACTTCGACTGTTCAGGATCCATCATCCATCGTCGACTCAACACATTCCCTTAAATCACAAATTACTGCCACTTCCAGTACGTGTTTGTTTAGTCTCAGGAAAATCCGACAGCTTCACTCTATTCGTCAGTGATCATGAAAATGAAAGCGAAACATCATGAGTGAATGTGTCGAGTCGACAATTTCTTCAAGATCCTGATTGCATTTGATGCATTGTAAAGAAGAGCTTAAAATAAACAATAATTATGTGGAAATTAGAGTATATGCAAAATCTCTATGAACAATGGGAAACCCTGAAGGGACGCTAGTTACTGTAGGGCCCCGTGGTGTTTCTTAACATCGCTTAAAACATTGATACACTCACTGTCTTTTTCTAATACGACTTGATGACTAGGACCTACAACTTGGTACTTTATGGTGTAGCTGAATGCACGCTGCACAGTCTGATGCATATGCGATGTGGCCAAGATGGCAAGATGACGTAGGACCTAAACAGCGTCTAGGTTTTGATCAACTTTCACATGATGACTCTATCGATAAGTTTGGTTCCTATTCATTTCTAGCTTGACTTTGTAAATGTTCACGGAATGCGTTTTCTCATTAGTTATTTTCGGGTGGAACCCTATTCAGGACGCTATTGAGGTCATTCGCAGACTCTTCTATTGTGAGTGATTTCAAGCTACTGTTAAAGTTGAATGGCAAAGAAGTCTTTCGAACTGGTCGATATAGGCTGCCACGATGAGCAATGCCGTTTTCCACAGAATCAAAGAGAGTTGCAGTGGCTAAAAAATACTAAACTATGAGTGATGTTAGATTGCTATGCATGAAAATAACATGAAACGATCAGTTTGGTTGTCTTGAATTACACGTATGTTACCTAACAATTGGCAACGCGCCAGAATATCTTTTCAGTAAGAATCCAGTTACCTAAACTCATTTGAGCAGAAGCGAGGGATGTTAACAACTACAATGATCACAAGATGTTGCGTGTCATCTGTCTACATTACTATAGCTCTCTAAATGACATAGACTTTTATTTCAACTTAACCGAACTTCTTTTCTGCCACTCTTCAGTGCGGATCTGATTCGTCGTTAGATGCCGGCTTTTTACAGACAGTTGATAGGGTCCGTGGTCGGTACACTGAGAGCATAGAGTAGCCTACTTGACTTTCGCTCAAAAGGCCATCCGACCAATTCTCTGTTTATTTCCTCAGATTGTGAAAGTCTTCTGAACCAATGAAGCATTTGATACGTTACATATATATTATGTTATGGTTAGCTGCTATGACAAAAGTATAGAATGCAAACGGTCAATCACAGCAAGAAATTCGACATAGGTGACAGATGCATTGGCTAAACTAGCTATTAAGAGTAGGCCTATAATGTACTTCATACCCAGCAACCAGGAGCTTAAAGCTTATAGGCCTAATTGTAATTGTGATTATACTATTTGCTGAGTACATACAATTAGTGAAAATATTGTTATATCTAGCTGGTAGTTAGTCTGTAAAGCCTGCTTTTAGGCCGTTTGGACTGCGCGTCATGTTGTAGGCCTACAAGGATTAATTTACACGAGTGACCTGAATAGGACGCTCAACCTCCGCTATTGGCGCTGCTGCTTGCTATTGGCCTAAAATCTTAATTGTCTCAGTCGGATGCATGTGGCCAACCGGATGCATAGTTTTTAGGAGGGTAGTAAGACTTGCAGCGGGAGAGTCGATATCTGACTTTCTACAGAGGGTCGTTTCTCGCGAAACAGATACAGAAGCTCGTTAGACTCCTGCTTCACGGATTCTAATGAAAGCGCAAACGGTGTCATTACTCGGTGTCGATGATTATTGTTGACAATGAATTGACGTTTGGCTGTTACAAAGTTTCGGCTGAAAAATTATAAGAAAGGGTTTATTTTCTTAAACGCAGGAAGGTTACAATTCCAGCCTCTCGTTTGCCTGTACGAATATAGAAAACGCCCTTCAACTGGCGCAGTAAGTAGGCCAACGGATGTTGGCCATAAATGTATCGTCTATACTGCATAATGTCTCAGCATGACCTAATATTCAAGCGAACTAAGTAGATCCAGTTTGATTTATACGTCATAGTTGTGCTATTTTGTAGTTTAAGCATAATGTTTGATTAGAATATCGATATATTCATATTAACCTATGATTATGTGATGATGATGATGATGATGACGATGACAATGACGATGATAATCAACCAGTTAATCGCGTTGTCACCTGCTTAGACGACGACGGCGACGAGGACGACGACGACGACGGCGACAGCGATGGCGATGGTGATGAAGATAGAAGAAGAAGATGTTGAGTGATCAGCTCGAAGGCACCTCTATTGGCTAATATGACACCTGAAGGGACGAGATGAGTTAGGTTATAAGGTTATCACCCAGTGTCTTCCTGAGTAGGCGTATGTTTACTGAACGATCAATCATGTCCAGCGTTGCTACACTGTGACTTAAGGCAGATCAGAGCCTCCTACCCTCGGGTCACTAAGCAACGGATACTCTATAGACCAGCTAATTAATTGTGGCGTTTAGTCAAAAAGGTGCGGTTGATTAACCAATTAATCGCGTTGTCATCTGATTCCGTCAATCAGAGTGAATGGAGCAGATCTCCAGAAATAGTGAGATGCATGAGATCAGTTTGACGGTCGAATCGCTTATTCGGTGGAAGTTGTGCACTCTACTCGGTGTATTTATAAAGATGTGCGATAAGAGATCAAGAGAGCAAGAGAGAGAGAGAGAACAAGACAGAGACAGAGACAGAGACAGAGACAGAGACAGACAGAGAAAAAAGAGACAGAGACAGAGAGAATATCGCGTCAACGTGTTATATACATGTAAGTTATGTTCAGATCTTCTGCGTTGCTCTGATGTTAAAATGTCTTAGCAGTTAGTAAAGATTGTAATTGAACGGTTAAGTTTCAGACGAAAGCAACCGTCGATCATTCATTCCCTGTTAAATGTCTATTGAATAGATAGCCATCACGTAATCGCCTATTTTGAAATATTTACCTTTTAGGAGAGAAGATGACTACTTCAGATGCAATGAGAACAGTAAGACTGAAACATCCTGTTTACTAAACTTAATTGTATTAATACTGAGATTGTCCAGACATCTCATAGACGATGGAGTTTATTGTTTCCAAATTTGCCCGAGGAATTATTCCTCATTTCCGTTTATACATTTGTGAATATTAAATTTAAAAAAGTATTTTCTTGGTCTTTACATGATTGAAAAGCTACGTTCGGTCGAGCTTATGATCTACCGACAACCAGAGTTGTCAACGGATCCAATTTTTATGACCCAACTTAACCCGACCAATCGAAAATGGACCCGACCCGACCCGACTTCTGAAGCCAAATATCTTATCCGTACCAACCCGACCCATGACGTGCATGACCCGACACAATCCAACCATACCCAACCCGCCTTCGGTTGTTTTCTGCTGTTCTTTCCTCATTCAAGTGCCTTGAGGTCTCTTGCCAATGAGCGCATGCACAGAAGATGTAAATCGAAAAGAATCATAATAATGGACAGAGTTGAAAATTAAGCATTGAAAAAATTGGTGGGTCGAAATGGGTCCGGGATTGGGGCCCGACGCAATCCGACCCACCAGGATCTCGACTCGACCGGAGCGCCTATTTTACAGATATTCGTCACCCAACCTGACCCGACCTGACCCGACCCGACCCGACAACTCTGCGGACAGCAAAGGCTTGCACCACCTGTATGTAGTCAGTTCATTAAATCTCAGCGGAGACCAAATTGTGTGAATCCGTCACTGATGACTAATCATTGTATTAATTACCGATAAAATGTTTGCTGTATGATTGCGTATTAAGGCAAGTATAAAGAGCGTCTCTGGTATGTCTTTTCTTGAAGTAGCGCTATATGCATTTCGTAATTGCAATCGCCATTATGAAACCTTGTGTTAAAAAGATAATGTTATAAAGTCATCAAATTATTACCACCATCCACATTAACCATTAAATTTAAGTGTTGTATTACTCACTCGTTAATTTCTGCATCAATGCTCTGAACCAGTATTTATTAAAACCACTGCGTCATGTACATGTAACTGTAGTACTGATTTGTTTTCTTCCGAGCAGTACATAGATTTTTTGGAGGAACATATGGATCCAGATTTTGGACTTCTGGATATAACACGTGCCAGTGGAATCATTGGTAAAAGAGAAATTGATGATGTTACGAGCGAGAATAATTCATGGAAAAGAAACTCAAAACTCTTGAATTATATTTTGGCCAAAGAACAAAGTGATGCTTTGATTGCGGCTTTACGTGATTCAGATCAGAATCACATCGCAAACTATTTGACAGCGAATGGAAGTAAGAACTGCATTCAATACAAAGAATGTATTACGTGTTCAAGTGTATTATTTTCTTGTATGTTAAAGCTTGTCTTGTAACCGATGGAGTGAGAACAATGAACAGGTCCCAGGTGGATAGGATAGTCAGTTGCATGAGTATATATATATATATATATTATATATATATATTATATATATATATATATATATATATATATAGTGAAAGGAGGGCAACAGACAGCCGAAATGATGACAAGAAAGGACGCATTAAATGTTACACTCTGGATTCATGATAGCCTAAGTAACAAAGCTATGAAGTCACGCTGAAAACCCGCGTATAAAATTACTTGACAGTCTTACTCTGATGGAAGACATGCCGGACGTCTGTCAACCCTTAGGTCGTAGGCAGATTTTCATTTCCTCTACCACCGGTCTTACGGGTCGATATATACAGGGTGCGCCATTACAAAGCAACTTCCTCAGATGTTTTGCTAATATTTCGGCCAAAAGTAGAGATTGGTAAATGAAATTTCACGCACGCAAAATTTCCTCATAAATGCATAAAATGGCCAAATTTGAATTAAATATTTTGTACAGAGCAAATGTTATTTCACTTTAAATGAGTCCAACCGCGGTTTTGATGATCAAAAACATTCAACGCAGTAAAAAAAGTGACAAAAGCGAGTTTATGAAGTCACTTCTCAAGTTATTGTTGTAAAGTAAACTTCAGAATTATCGTTATTATTCAGAAGAGAATTGGGGAACTAGCATATAGGCCTGTAGACATCACTTTGACGTCTTTTAGCGAGCAGTCGATAAACATTGGTATATAAGCATAGTTTTCCGTCGTGTTATTGGGCTGATTATCATCACCAAAGACTTTGAACGCTTCTCAGCACTGCTATTCCGGCTGAATGTTCAGGAGGCGAAGCGTGCGTTCCTCACGGATGAGAAGAACTTCTACCTCAATTCACCAATCAGCAACCATAACATTCGTGTTTGGTCCAGCGGCAAGAAATTCAATGTAAAACCTGGTCGACTGATTGTTAAACACAAGAAGTTCGCTACGCACATTATGGTATCGGCTGATGTTAGTTTTCTTGGCAAAAGTCGACTTCATTTTGTTGATGAGAAAGCGAAAGAGGATGTTGTGTATTACGTTGGCAGCTGCTTCCACAATTAATATCCAAGCTTATGCTGCCAGCTGGATTCATCTTTCAGCAAGACGAGGCACCAGCGCATACTGGTCACCTCAAGCAAGATTGGCTAAAGGCCAATTGCCCTGGTTTCATTTAGAAGGACCAATGGTCCCTAGCTCACCGTACTTGAATCCCTTGGATTATCACGTGTGGGAAGCCATGCTCGAGAATAAACACAATCAGCTACTAAAGCCAAAAACGTTGAGAAAGTTGAAGTGACTTTGAAAATCGTTTTTGATACTTTTCCTGCGTTGAATGTTTTTGACCGTCAATAAACCGCACCTGGACTCATTGAAAGTGATATAACTTTTGATCCGTTTGAAATATTTCAGTAAATTTCGGCCGTTATAGGAAATTTCATTTACTAATTTCTACTTTTGGCCGAAATATTAACAAAACACTTGAGGGGTTACTTTTCAGAATGGCATTCTGTAGGTCGGTACCTCTGATACATACATCGGCGAAGGGAGTATTGTTCTGTCCAGATAACTACAGTGGGGGAAATGTATACTCAGGATTCTCGTCCGCCTACCTAAACCGGTGCAAAGGTAGGGAAACCTCCTAGTTAGTTACACAGGACATGTAGCGCCACTGGAAATCTCTGGCCATTCGAATACTGGAGGTGATTGTAACTCAAAATACCATTGCTCATTCAATGAAGAGACAATTTTGTTTCGATGCGAGTCGGGCTGAGAATAGGCCCCAGTCAATAAACTAGGGCAGTGCATAATTATGTTCTGGCAATAGGCTCATCCAAGCCCGCCTGTCGGTCAAACCAATCCAACCGCTGAAGGGTAGTGCACCGACTGGCAACCTCTGTGCATTCTGGGGATGGTCTTACATGTCCTAATTTTTCGGACGTATGTCCCTTTCGTCGCGGATTTTCATTTTTCATACGGGTCGATATTGTGACCTACACTATTTTTTTTCTGATATAGGCATCTGTGACGGGAGTGTTGCTCTCTTTAGCTACCTACAGACTTATCCCACTCTGTTGGATAAGTCCAGAGGTCGTATCATAGACGCCGGAACAAACGGATATCTGACTGAAATTGGACGAAGGATGGCGTCTCTAATAATTAATTATAGTCACCATCGGTGTAGACACTTCAGTTGAGCAGCAGACAATACAAACTTTGATCAATTGGATTTCTGCGAATGTGTACAGGTCAACAGGGCTTTGTGTATTTGTATATGTATTTGTATGTGTATTTGTATGTGTATTTGTATGTGTAATTGTATGTGTATTTGTATATGTGTATTTGTATGTGTAATTGTATGTGTATTTGTATATGTGTATTTGTATGTGTATTTGTATGTGTATTTGTATGTGTAATTGTATGTGTATTTGTATATGTGTATTTGTATGTGTAATTGTATGTGTATTTGTATATGTGTATTTGTATGTGTATTTGTATGTGTAATTGTATGTGTATTTGTATATGTGTATTTGTATGTGTAATTGTATGTGTATTTGTATATGTGTATTTGTATGTGTATTTGTATGTGTATTTGTATGTGTATTTGTATATGTGTATTTGTATGTGTCTTTGTATGTGTATTTGTATGTGTATTTGTATGTATATTTGTATGTGTATTTGTATGTAAATATTATTATAAAATTCATTACTATCAACATCTGTTTGACCTTCTTATGTGCGTAGGTCAACAAGGAGTGACAACCTAGGAGATAATTACGTCAACCGAGGAGATAATTACGTCAACCTAGGAGATAATTATGTCAACCGAGGAGATAATTACGTCAGCCTAGGAGATAATTACGTCAACCTAAAGATTAATTATCCTCAATTTATGCAATTGAACATATCAGTCGTCGGTTGGTTTTGATAGTGCAGCAGCTGTTTTGTTTCAGAGCTGTGCATAAGTCGGGTAAGTTGCGTACCTGTATGCTAAGCAAAAAAACTATAAAACGCATAAAAATCCAATACTGTTCGTATCAAACTTGAATGGTTCCAACGCTGAAATCCGCTTCAAAATCCGTCCTGTAGACGTGTTTCGACGTCGCTCTCATCCGTTTATGCCGTTTATTTCGAAGGCCGAAACCCGTGTATTTGTATAAATATATATACATATAAAAATATATATACACGCTCTTCATATCTAAGTTGCTGCCAGGGCGGTTTCTAATCGTGTAGATAAATTTACAGGTGACGTTATCATTAATTAATCACTGGACATAAAGTATAAATCGACGAGGCACGTTACTTTTATAGTGTCAATCAACTATGGAAATTGTTATTATTGAAACAGAAACGAGGCCACCTTTACTCGACCGCCGTTACTCAATACTCCCCTCACCCACACCATACCACCTATCTTCCTAAAGTTCCCACTCCATGATGTCATACGCACACAAACACTACAACTTTGACTATAAATAAGAAGGCCACGCCGGACAAAGTCTAAGTGTAGGCCCTATGATAATCTGAGACAAGAACCATTTACTATTAATTAATCCGATTGTGTTCACATAAGCCACCATAGGGCCGACTGTGAACCCATCCATAATATAGATGAATAGTAAAGTGCTGTGATGATGATGATGATGATGACGATGACGGCGACGACGACGACGATGATTATGATAATGATAATGATGATGGTGATGATGATGGCGGTGGTGCATCAAAGATTATGCGACTTTGACCCGTTTAACTTCTCATGCACCTAATACTATAAATCTAGTTTCAGCTTAAGATGCATTTTATGTATTTGATGCGTGTAGCTAATAATCATGGACTATGTTAATGGAGATCAAATTATAAGCATGTAATAAAATGATTATGCCGACAATATGAAAGATCCATATATCCGTGATACTTAAGGCTAAAATCAATTAATTAATCACTCAATGTGAACTTAGTATTGCGCCCCTTCAAGATATCTACTCAAAGACGCTTAGTATAATTGCGCTCCCGGTCTGACTGAGTGTTACGGTCCGACCGCTCTAACCGATCAGCCACCTTGCCTTCTAAGGGTCTATGAGAAGATTGATCATGTGAACCAGTAGATGTAATTCACCTGGATCTTGCGAGGCATTCGACAAAGTAGGATACGTGGGGTATGACTGACCAATAAGATACAGGCAGATGAGACTAGAGAGCAGGCACTATCATTGATTCAAAGCTGGTTTTCAGGTACATGCCGGATTAACTGAAACATTCATAGATTATTGCCTGGTCAATATTTCATGCATCCAGTTGTCAGTGTAGTATGTTTTTTCTTTACAATGTAACAATACAGCAGAATGGGAACGAAATTTACAAATTTTCCGAAGGATATGACGACAATAAAGGCAATTATCTTTTCCAGTCATTAAAAACAATTTTGTGTTATTTTACTATGAAGCAATTGTCATTCTTCACTTAACCATTATTACTGCATGGCCGACGGCAACGAACCTATACCTGGCAATCATATGCCACGTCGTCAGCCACTTCGTCCCAAATTAAGCTTAATAGCAAGTTTTCCTGGACGAAAATGGAAGGTATAATAAAATGTGTTATTTTCCATAAATCTAGAGGATTACGATGTTCTTGAAACACTCTTTAGGCGTCATAAATTGCGTCGAATGCGACGAATCATAACAATGGTCGCCATTTTGATAAGACCCCATTCGGCAATAACAGAGTTACACCTAGGGTCGACCAGGAGTAACTTTATGTCCAGCGTACAATTCCCGCCTCATGCATACCAGTTTTACGGGCTACACCGGCGTAGGCCAGTTTAATGTCAGAGGTTAGAGTACAACCTCGCTATGCACTCCCCCGTTTTAGTGCTCAGTGCCCCTAATGTGCCCCAATATCGGTTCTATTTTTTATGATTCTCCAATAGTCGTTTATATTTGATGATTAAGGTATTATGGGACAATAAATATCCAACAGTTTAAAGTTTGATTGTACGATTTGTACTTACTTATTGCAGGTATAAAAACTGTCATTTGCAAAGAAGAATAGTGCATATTTGGTTATTAATTCATCCATAGTGTATCACTTTGTTCCTACACAACATACAGAAAATCTCTGACAGTAAAACATTCGCCATTGGCGAAATATATAGTCTATTGGTTGTTCTACAATCACGATGTCGGGGTTCAGATCCATGTAAGGGCACAAATTGGATTGGAAATGTCTGTTGGAACATTCACCTCCTAGCCGACTCCGCTATAATAAAAAGTTCCTAGCATGGAAGACTTTGCGTGGAGCTGCTCTCTTGGTGATGGAGTTTGGTGAAAGACTGTGGCGAACTATAGTTCTACGTAAGTCTAGTGCGCGATCTGTCTTTCTTTCAGCCATCAATCGGCCCGACAGGGGCGTTCAGATAGGGGGTCCGGAGTCAAATTCCTCCAATTCCACCTAGGGGGGATATTCTTTGGTCTTAGGGGAATATTTTGCCTTCCATACCCTTGGGACAGAGGGTATGCCTCCATCACCCAGGGGGGGGATATTGACGCCCCTGCAACCCAAGTCTACAATCGTGACCCATGACGTCCTTTCTTTTTGCAGTCTGAGTATGACAAAATATCGTATCCCGAGAATCCAATTTCATTTACGAATCTGAAGTTGTCCCGTTGACCACGAGGACCCCGGATATTAGATTGGGCGAAAACTCACTCATTGGGAAATTGGCAACACCAAATTATTGTCTGCTATTGAGTGCAATGTGTCAACCAAGTTATCACACAAAAAGCGTGTGTTAGGCCTACACTGACCTAACCCTTCAAGATGCGAGTGATGAAAGACGCTGTTGCAATGACCATGTTACCAGCTTCATATTGATGGAAAGATCAATTTGCATGCAATTTTACTGTATGATGTAAAAATAGTAGGCCTACTTCATGGTATATACTTTAAAAGCGTCCTGCGTATCTCATTTCTTTGGAGTAATTATGACAAGACGACTTTTGTTAAAATAATTTGTGCGCCCCATTTTTGGAAATTTCTGTGCGGCAAAATTCAAAAAGTGGGTGGGCAAACAAAATTTGTTTGCGCTTCTCGCAAATGTTGGGGAA
Source organism: Bimastos eiseni (assembly GCA_959347315.1). Lineage (NCBI taxonomy): Eukaryota > Metazoa > Annelida > Clitellata > Crassiclitellata > Lumbricidae > Bimastos > Bimastos eiseni. Next base: position 4,370,045 of record OY365814.1, read on the forward strand.
ATTAGGCACCCACCTTTCAAAACCTTGTTACAACTCTGCGTACTAACATTGTTTTGTCCACAACAGTTGATTTGAGGAGGGAGCTCACTTGTCTGTTAGTCAACGCCGTGCTTTTTTAGTGGAGGAGAAGTAGAAGGAAGAGGTAGTGCAACAGACAAGAAGTAGAAAGAAGGGGTGGTTCAACAGAAGGTGGTGCAACAGTGCCTAGACGATTAGGTATTTAAAGGCGCTCTCGTGCAGTAGGCCAACGTTGTTATTTCCGTGATTGGAGTCGTTTGTGATCTGATTCTGTGACTACACTTGAAAGATGAAGATGGTGGTCAATATCTGCGTTGCTCTTCTTTCTCTTCAGCTTGTGTTCGTTTTTATGGCCAACAGGCAACAACCATACAACTTCATGGTATACTAGGACAATAAACGACTGAAGATAGTCCTGAGAAGTCTATGTTCTAATTTATATAGCGCTTGGTAAATTTAACTATTCGGAGGCGCTCCCGACTCGGGTCCGGCGATTGGGGAAAGTCATTTATTGAGAGTTGTCAACGTCATCATCAAACTGGAAAAGGGTTAAACGGACCCGGAAACAATTAGTTCGGATTTCGATGTTAACTGGATCGGATGTAGAGAGTATTTAAGTGTTACAATAACAGAATTATGAAAATAATACGGAAATAGGATAACGTTGTCAAATAACTGACTTAACACAACTGCTCATTGTCGAAGCAATTAAACTGATAGCGTAGATGTTGGCACCCATTAATGAGCTATGTTTAATTAGCAAATGGCTCCTTTGGCAAAGTTTAAGGTATACAAATGTCATAGATTTGTTTTTGGAACTGCCATCTTATATTCAACATTTCTAACCAGAATTATATGCAATAATTAACATATTATTATTTATTAGATATAGTGCAGCTACATAATTATTTTGGACCCTACCTTTTTCCTTTCATCATTTTGTCGACTGTGGAAGGTGGGAACTGTCATGTGGTCTGTCTTGTTTAAGTAATATATTGAATAGTCAGGTTTTGTTGTAGACCCTTGTACTCCTAATCCGTGTCCTCAATATTATATCTGCGATAACATTGCGGGATCATCAAAATCATTCTGTTGTTTGTGAGTACAATGATGTATGAGTTGCTGCAGCCAGTAAGGTACATTTCAAACAGGAACTTCACAAGTTATCATAGGAATTACTAACATTGAACGAATGCGAGTATCAGAAATTACTCACATAAATCAGTGCACAAGCTTATTGATTGCAAAAGTACTGATAAATCTAAATAATTAACTGGCAACAGTTAATGATGCTTGGATTCCTCCTATCGTTCTTCAGCTTTCTTTCCGCTGCCCGGTATTTAGATTTAATTAATATAATAAGCACAAATAATGTATTTTGACTTCTATAGTGCCATTTTCATGGCCATGTCAGTGAGAAAAGGATAGCGAGTTAAGGGAAGTATTAAATAAACTGGAACTCCACATAACTGACTGTCTAAAACAAGAACTTTCTTTCATTTCTTCTCAACTAAGATGTACAAAAGCTGATACAAATTTTTAAACCGTTATGTAAACTAATTATTACCATGAGTATAATTGAAGTTTTAATGACGCCGGTTCATCATAGACTTGCATGGAGCCTACAAGAGGCTAGTCCATTTAGACGAGGGTTGTAAACAATGGTATCGAATGCGGTGGAATATCCGGCGAATATGTAAAGTAGACACCTGGTGGCTGACGGTAGAGACCAGCCCTTCGTAGAGAGAAGTAAGTAGGGTTTCTGTGAAGTGGTGCTTAGTGAAGATAGATTGGGGGTTGGGATTGAGATACACACATGTGTGTCTATATAACATTAATTGCCTGAACCAACCAACATGCCAACTCAACCCAATGCTCACTTTCACTTTTGCATTTATACATCCGTAGCCTACTTATCATCAATACATAGATAGATGCACATTGTATCTATGCAGAGCATTAAGCATACGTTCATACATACACTCACTCATTCATTCTCACGGTAGATACATAGATATACGCAGATGCACATCACCTACATCTACAAAACCGTGCTTAAGCAATTGTACCTAACATATTTGTGCTCATATCGTCCTGTAGACATCTCATATAAATGCACAAACAAAGGGTAATCGGTCAGAAAATTTACAATTACTTCAGATGCAATTGTAAAACTGGTAGCTGATATAATTATGAAAAACTTAAATTTAAAAAATCCACAAAAATTGCATGTTTAGAAGCCACAATAACAATATTTACCATCAGACATGTGATTATGTTCATCTATGTAATTATTATGCTGAGTTAGTCTCCGCTTTTGTACAATCATTACTTTAAAAAGCTAGGAGAATAACCGACTAAAAGCGAGATAACGTATAGGTTGCACTGCTACCCATGTTAAGATGCCATCACAATCAGCGGGATCTATATATAAGCAGATAATTATATCAAGGTAAAACGTGTGCAAACTGATCTGTGTGATTAGGTGATAGGTAGGATATACTGCGAGCAAGAAGAGTGTGCAACTACGTGTATTAATATTGAAGAGCAGTCCCAAAAGTTGACCCAGATCATTTGGGTATAAAGTCTAACTAACGATAATGGGATTTTTAATGTCAATAATTTAAGTGCTACGTGTACGCTGTTCGTGTGCTAACGTCGAATCGAAAGCGCTGAAAAGATAGCATTCATCGACATTAACTGACATTTTAGGATCAAGGAAAACATTTGTAAGTTTCAGATTTTTTGTTATCATTATTTTATTATAGTATATGCCTGTAGTTTATGTAAGAAATAAGGGGTGTAGGACAAACCCCTCTGACAAAAACCCCTCTGACATAAACCCCTCTGACATAAACCCCTCTGACATAAACCCCTCTGACAAAAACCCCTCTGACACAAACCCTCTGACATAAACCCCTCTGACAAAAACCCCTCTGACATAAACCCCTCTGACATAAACCCCTCTGACATAAACCCCTCTGACAAAAACCCATCTGACATAAACCCCTCTGACAAAAACCCCTCTGACATAAACCCCTCTGACATAAAATCCTCTCTGACATAATTCCCTCTGTTTTAGGCAGAACATTAACCACCGGACAAACCCCCTCTTGCCCTAACTAGGTTTTGCAATTAGAAGCCGTACCATAATAACTGACACTACTAACAAAGTCTGCCCCAACAAGTGGCACTGGGTACGATTATTAGTCTAACTCAGGGTCGTCCAGATAGAAGCGGGGTATTTTTGACTCTTTGGGGGATATCTTAACTACCTGACACTTGGAAACAGGGTGTTTGCCTTCATCAGTTAGAAGGAATTGACGCTCGTGGTCTAACTTATATAAGAAATCGTGTAACATTAACACATATACGCTCTGCATAGACTCATCTGACGCGTCTGAAAAAGCCGTGTCACAGATAACCTATAATGAATCACGAACAGTGGTGCATTCAGTGTACACAGACCAATCATACATTAACAACAAACAGACTAAGGAACTATTTAAGTTTGCTATTTAACTATTGGACGACGATGCCTGAGTAACCGCACCAGACTTTGACATATGACATATATGACACACACATGCTTTACTTCAGACTTCAGGGGGGTTTATGTCAGGGGGTTTATGTCAGGGGGTTTTTGTCAGGGAGGTTTGTCCGCGACACAGAAATAAAACGCTAAATACCATTGAATGCTCTGCAGTTATGCTAAAGTCAATGCAATCTTCAATTCAACTCTGTAAGCATATCGATTGACTTAAGCGAACACCTTGTACGGAATATTGCATGTAGGTATGCACAAATTTTATTATCTTGCAAAATCATTACATGGTTAGACTTCTATTGAATTGTATTGCATGTTGTATGTACATATTTCTATAGCGCCTCTTGGTGTAGGCATATGACCTAATCAGAGGCGCTCAACTAATTCAGAAAATCACTTGTATAATATTCACTTCCTCATTCATTCTCTCCGTTCCTCCCTCTTTTCTCCCTCCTCCTTCCTCTCTCCATCGCCAATTTCTTCTCTTCTTCCCTCCCTCTTTTCTTCCTCTTCCTTCCTCTCTCCATCGCCCATTTCTTCTCTTCTTCCCTCCCTCTTTTCTCCCTCCTCTTTCCTCTCTCCATCGCCCATTTCTTCTCTTCTTCCCTCCCTCTTTTCTCCCTCCTCTTTCCTCTCTCCATCGCCCATTTCTTCTCTTCTTCCCTCCCTCTTTTCTCCCTCCTCTTTCCTCTCTCCATCGCCCATTTCTAGTCTTCTTCCCTCTCTCTTTTCTCCCTCCTCCTTCCTTCCTCCATCGCCCATTTCTTCTCTTCTTCCCTCCCTCTTTTCTTCCTCTTCCTTCCTTCCTCCATCGCCCATTTCTTCTCTTCTTCCCTCCCTCTTTTCTCCCTCCTCTTTCCTCTCTCCATCGCCAATTTCTTATCTTCTTCCCTCCCTCTTTTCTTCCTCCTCCTTCCTTCCTCCATCTCCCATTTCTTCTCTTCTTCCCTCCTGCTTTTCTCCCTCCTCCTTCCTCTCTCCATCTCTCATTTCTTATCTTCTTCCCTCCCTCTTTTCTTCCTCCTCCTTCCTCTCTCCATCTCCCATTTCTTCTCTTCTTCCTTCCCTCTTTTCTCCCTCCTCCTTCCTCTCTCCATCGCCAATTTCTTATCTTCTTCCCTCCCTCTTTTCTTCCTCCTCCTTCCTCTCTCCATTGCCCATTTCTTCTCTTCTTCCCTACCTCTTTTCTCCCTCCTCCTTCCTCTCTCCATCACCAATTTCTTCTCTTCTTCCCTCCCTCTTTTCTCCCTCCTCCTTCCTCTCTCCATCGCCAATTTCTTCTCTTCTTCCCTCCCTCTTTTCTCCCTCCTCCTTCCTTCCTCCATTTCCCATTTCTTCTCTTCTTCCCTCCTGCTTTTCTCCCTCCTCCTTCCTCTCTCCATCTCCCATTTCTTATCTTCTTCCCTCCCTCTTTTCTTCCTCCTCCTTCCTCTCTCCATCTCCCATTTCTTCTCTTCTTCCTTCCCTCTTTTCTCCCTCCTCCTTCCTCTCTCCATCTCCCATTTCTTATCTTCTTCCCTCCCTCTTTTCTTCCTCCTCCTTCCTCTCTCCATCTCCCATTTCTTCTCTTCTTCCTTCCCTCTTTTCTCCCTCCTCCTTCCTCTCTCCATCGCCAATTTCTTATCTTCTTCCCTCCCTCTTTTCTTCCTCCTCCTTCCTTCCTCCATCTCCCATTTCTTCTCTTCTTCCCTCCTGCTTTTCTCCCTCCTCCTTCCTCTCTCCATCTCTCATTTCTTATCTTCTTCCCTCCCTCTTTTCTTCCTCCTCCTTCCTCTCTCCATCTCCCATTTCTTCTCTTCTTCCTTCCCTCTTTTCTCCCTCCTCCTTCCTCTCTCCATCGCCAATTTCTTATCTTCTTCCCTCCCTCTTTTCTTCCTCCTCCTTCCTTCCTCCATCTCCCATTTCTTCTCTTCTTCCCTCCTGCTTTTCTCCCTCCTCCTTCCTCTCTCCATCTCTCATTTCTTATCTTCTTCCCTCCCTCTTTTCTTCCTCCTCCTTCCTCTCTCCATCTCCCATTTCTTCTCTTCTTCCTTCCCTCTTTTCTCCCTCCTCCTTCCTCTCTCCATCGCCAATTTCTTATCTTCTTCCCTCCCTCTTTTCTTCCTCCTCCTTCCTCTCTCCATCTCCCATTTCTTCTCTTCTTCCCTCCCTCTTTTCTTCCTCTTCCTTCCTACCTCCATCGCCCATTTCTTCTCTTCTTCCCTCCCTCTTTTCTCCCTCTTCTTTCCTTTCTCCATCACCCATTTCTTCCTTCTTCTCTCCCTCCAATGATGACTTCTATCACAGTTGAATTAAACGAGGGGCGTTAGTATGGTCAAAAGTCTTTGGTGATAAGATAGTAGACACGTCACAGCGACCACTGAGTGAAAAACATTCCCACAATTACTAATTACTATAGGTAATCACAACTCTCATTTTCGGACACAGAGAAAATGTTTCGAAACAAAGACAGAGTGAACGAGGTAAAGTTTTCATTTTAATGCTAAGATTAGAATATTTAGGAGATCTGCTTACCAAAGGAGAAAAGTAAGTGGTTCAGATGGATGGTCCAGCTTCATTGTACATGTGCCATATTGCAGTGTAAAGTAGGGTTACAAAGGCGCTGTGAAAATTAATGGAGGTCTTACGATAGGAGGATAAGTTTTTGCATGCTTGTTCTCATTTGTTAATGATTTATTGATGCATCCGGTGTAAATTGGTTAACTCCTAGAGATATTAGCTACTAGTCACTTCTGCTGGTTCTGACTTCATCAAATTGGTAGGCACACTGTTATGAGAATGGCAAGTACAATGTTAACCCATGTGGCAAAGTCGACATATTTGCAGAACATTGACAGATGACTGAGATGAGACTGCATCGGTTCTGTATCGATAGCCCGAGGTTCGATGGTTCGAAGATTGCATGGTGACCGGTCGATAGATGATAAGATTGTGGTTTTAATGGTAGCTGGACTGGTGAGAAGAATTGTGTTCGTTAGAAGCTGGATTGCATAATTCTTTTCATTCATCTAGCATCCATTTAGGCATGCTTCTTTTCATATCAATCCAGCTCCCAGTTTTACACATTCTTTTCATCAATTAATCAAGATTCTGGTTAAATTAATGTGGAAGTATAGAATCTTCGGACTATCGAACCTTCTGACTATCGAGCGGACACCGTTATTATAGGCCATATTATGACATGTAGCTATTCTTAGTTTAGAAAACATCATTACTAATTAAATATATGTTATGACAAAGTTGACAATTTCATTCTATTTACACATTATTTGGTTAAATTTCAATGTCTTTTATTTCGTCAAAAATTGTTGTTGAAATATTATTGGTGATTGTGGAGCGATTTTGTCGGACACTGTCTACCTCTAATTTTAATATCTGTAAACTGCAGTAGACCTTATTAAACTTCTGCAACGTGAACTTAAAATATCAGCACAACTACATCCAACGGATTTACAAAATTGAAAATAAAATTTTAAAACGAATTTGCAATTTTCAGCTGTGAATTAAAACAAAAATGAAACAAGAATGTGTTTAAACAGGAAAGCCGTTAATATAGGCTTATATTAGCTATTCTGAGTCTGGAAACATCAATATACCGTTAGTAGGCCTACTAAGTATGTTCTGACGAAGTTGAAGATTTAATTCTATTTACGAATTATTTGGTTAAATATTGTCAATTCTTTGGCTTCGTTCAAAAAGTCTCTTAATATATTTCTGGTCATGTTTTTAATCTTCTTTCATGCAGCGCCGCCACTAAGACGAAGTGAAAACTGCGTCATGCACACGTCTCTCAGGCGATGTAAATATATGATCAAATGCAGATTGTTGATTTATTATGAAGTGATTAGTCTGTGTCTTTGTAAAATCTTATAAGGTTTATTTAAAGGAGTATATACTTTATAAAGATGACATAAATTTTGATATCCAGTTCTAATGGACAACTGGAAAGATCCTGACCGATAAAGTTATCTTCAATTTAGCATTCACGAGCAATGACTGATTCCTCAATATTATTTGGTGTATAAAGCACTTACAAAGACATTTAGAAAGCGAACACAGAAGTAGAAAATTGTCCGTGTTTCAAAGGAGGGCAATTAGTTTAGAATAAATAATGAATCATCAGGATGTCTGTTGATCATCCTTCATATTATCCTCTTTGTAGCTTTGTATCGTGTTGTGTAAATCGAATAGGTGCATAATAATTTATTCAGCATGTGTACTAAGTGAGTGAAGAGTTTCCGCGAATGAGTGTGATATATCTTATGTTGACAGATGATTTGTCATTCTCATCTGCCGCACAACATGCATGAAAAAGACTTTAAAATAGTTCTTATTCCCGACTTTGGTCAATATTCTACCATGTATTCTGTGAGCATTGATTTAATCGGAAATATTAAAATAATTTAAGATCAATTTCTATGTCGATACCAAGAAGAGCAATAACTAACGCTGTTAAACACCGCCGCAATGAAAGATAAAATTTACACCATTTTGCATAAATCGGACACATGTATTTTAGCCAAGAATTCAAAGAAGACTCTGAATTGCTTCTGCTGTCGAGTGATTATTATAATTTTTTCTAATTTTACTGACCTTACATTTTGGGGTTCCAAAAAAAGGTACTTAGTTTTTTGGACACTGCGATCGGCAATCCAAAAATCGTCCTTTTTTGCTGAAGTATGTTTGTATAGCCTACGTGTAACGTATCTTTTGCAATCCATATATGTGTCAAAAATTAATACGAACAGTCAAGAATACTTATTGGACAACGCTTGAGTTTCACTTCCTGAAAATTTGTCACTGTATAAAAAATAACGACTTGCAAGCACTGAAGATGTAGGCAGTTGAAAGAAATCCTAGAGAAATAATTGTAATGAATAACCAGGCAGATAATTTCAATACGAAACCTTCCGATTCAGTTGTCCTCGACATCCCATATTTTACACATTCTAAAACTCGTTCTCTTGCATTCGGCAAAGCAGTGATCCTAAAATAATTCCCATTGTAGATTATATCAACACCCAATGCTGCTGTCAGTCAAATGTCTACATACGAATATTGGTTAATCAATACAGATACCAACTGACATCAATGTTAATGTTTTCATTAAACATGGTAACACACATTTTCATACACCACGCAAACATATTTACATAATATTCATACATAACACATGACCTATAGGGGCCTACAAATGCATACAGAACACACACATACCTATATAATATTATGTACTCCTCAGCAACGTCAGAAGCTTGATTTCGTTCTCATCTCTGAAGGTTCCCATTCTTCTCGTTATCGTCAAGTACTCGTTACCTTGGTGTTATCCTCTTACATTTGTCGAATTCATCTCTTATCTGACACGTTCATCCTATTTTCATTTAAGACGTCTCCAAGTCCTTCGTCGTTCTGTATCCTCCTCCACCTTTACTAATAAAGTTCACGCTTTTATGTGGTCTCGAAATGACTGCTGCCGTTCATTTCTTATTGGTCTTCCAAAGGTTCATCTCTCTCTTCTTCAGACAGCACTTAAGACAGCTGCTAGAATGATAGATCGCACGCATATCATCCTTGTTATGGGTGCGTCGTTGAATAAACTTTTATAAGTCAGTGATAGATCGCTTTCCTCGTTTCACTCACATCTTTACCTCTATATTCGATGATCTTGATTGGCTCACTCTCCATGCTCGCATACAATTTAAAAAGTTCATTTAATAATAAAATCTCAGACGGGATCTTGCTCCGAAATACCTGGGTGACATACAACTTTGGCCTCATTCAGTTTTCTTCCTTCGTCCACTTTGCTCGTTTAATAGACTTGACCTCTTTTTATCTCGAACTGAGATCAGTCTCGATCCCTTATTTTAATTGGTCCCACTCTGTGGAATGGGCTTTCTCCGTCTCTTCGCTCTACAGCTCTACGTGGCAGTCTCTCATCTTCCTACTTCTTCTTGCATGCGCACTGTCAGCGTTTCTGAATGGTTCACCCTACTAGAAGCGCTCTATAGAAATGAGATAGATACAATACAATACACTACCTGCAGTCACACGCACATGCAATGAAATACGCACATGCAGACAAAAATAAGTATCATTGGTCATACGTCTGTGCTTAAAGTGTAAAAAAGAAGTGCCTGGACGCTAGTGTCAAGAAGTTAAGAAGTAAAGATTGCAAAGGCATTTCGTGGATCCCCTCTTCCATGCGCACGTATGCCAATACATCTTAGCTCTACAGTCTACACCCACCTCATTGCAAAGGCTGAGTAGCTTAATACATCTATAAGACATTGATTTTACCCTAGGCTATTTATTTTTCTTAACCCTTTGAACCCGACAAGCCAGAAAACCGGCTTCAAAGATAGGCATATATACCAGAAAAGCCGGTTTTCCGGCTTGATGATCTAGCGTCATAGCCCTATGGGCCATTATAAAGCTTCATGAAATATTATTAGCGGCGAGCATAAAAACGGCGCACACGCAAGTATTTTTACAAACCACACAGAACACCTGGCAAGAGAATTCATACCTTCAATATGTTTATTGAGAACCTTTGCCGCAAATTAGTTGGAACATATAGTCGAAGAGTTATTCCGATAGGGAGGAGAAGTTCATCAGATCACAGATTAACCAATGAAGGTGCTATCCCAGTGCACTCAACCTGAGCGACCACAAGGAGCAACAAGTAACAAAAGATGTGTTGTCTGCTTGGATAAGTACAAGCGAACAAAAAGAGTAAATCCTAACGCCAAGGACAAAGACGTGCCGAAGAGAAAAAAACTGTTTATTGGTGCAAAACAAGCGAAGTGTTTTTGCATCGGGTGCGTCCGTGATAACTGTTTCGAAAGTTATCACACAAAGTGGACTTCTGGCGATGAACTAATATGACCAGTTATTGATAAGAACAAAAAAATTACTAATTGCAATTTTTTGCTTTTATAGCCTACCAAAACAATGTGTGTTTCTTACATATACATTATAATGTTCATATAAAGGCCAATTTCATTGACATTTTACAAGCATTTAAAAAATCTGAGTTGAGGTTTCGTATTGAGCCAGAATACCAAATTTGGAATGAATATCTCAAACGGTCTAAAAGTTACAGGCTTTTGAAGAAATCTAAGATGACGTCTATCCGCCATCTTGGATTTAGAAAAACAATAATTTTTTTCAAGCTCTGGATTTGTACTAAGTCTGGAAAAAAAATTAGGAATGAATATCTCAAACGGTTCAAAAGTGACGGGTATAGTTAGAAGCAGATCCGTGAAAGTTTTTCTTGACCAGGGAGCCTCGGATAAGAACCAAGAGCGTGATACGTAATTCTAGATCGCCGTGTACGCAACATGTTTGACTGAGATTGAAATTACTCTAGAAAAAAACCACCGGGAGTCGAACCAGAACACAATGCACATGTTTGCACTGGCGATTTTCTATAGGTTGGACCAAAGATCACCAGTATCATATCACCGGTTTTTTAGTGAAAATTTGGAAGACAAATGTCGCGAATAAAAAAGTCGCAATTAAATGGTCGCACTTGAAAGGTCCCAATTTAAAAAGTCGCATAATAATAATATCGCCTGTCAAAATGTCGCAACTAAATTGAACGCACGATGATGATGTCGCACGACAATAAAGTCGCCCACCAGAACGTCCATAAGTACTTAATTATTCATAGTTACTTTCCTAGGACTGCTAGGATTACCAGGAGTGTTTAGATGTCCGACGATTGCGATTATTAATAAATCACAATGTAAACAGTCGAATGACACATTTATAAGAACGACATGCGAAAACCACATTCTCTATTACCTCTCGTGCCCTGTGTTCCAATATTAGAGCACACATTAAATTGGCAAAATTTCCAAACTAAAGTTTAGTATTCAAACTGGATAAATTTGGGTGTATTAGGAGCGATATTAGGCTATCCAAAGCAACAAAAAGATTTTCGCTATAGCGATTAAAAACTAAATGAACCTTTTTGTCGCCATTTCTGCAAAATTTCTGTCGATCGAAATTGGCATAAAATCCGTTTAAAATACATCCAAACGTTCAAATTACTAATTTATTCGAATGGTAAGGCTGACGCAAACTGCTTACCATCGTAAATGATCATTTACATTCACTAGATGGCGATGAAATGTAAGCAAGTAAGTCATTTTTAAGATGTTCTAATAATGGAACACTGGGCAAAAACGGGTTAATAACGAAGAACTATTAAACGACAGGCATCTATTTTCTACCTCTAAGAGGCGAACGAACCCACTCGTTGGCAAAGGCAAAGAATTTCCTAAGATGTTTTCTCCCGCTCATAACTGCGCTGTACACCCTAAGCTGGGAAATCACTACATCACTTCAAGTACTGGGGAGCATTGGATCAGCGTTCTCGTCGCTGTCCCTGTCAATTATACTGGTTCGGTCTCCAGCCGAACCGCGGTGTTGCGTATGATCCAACCAGCAGACCGAATTCTTGAGATGAATCCCAGTCACATGCCATTATAGATCATCCCACACCAAGCTGGTTGATGAAGCTCAACGCGTCCACTCAGGACTCATTTGCTTGGCACGTAACCCATACGCAAAGCAAGGACTTCAAGTACTAAACAAGTGTAGGCCTATGCGAGTTGAGCGAAATTTTACATACATCGAAGTTTGCGAGAAAGACGCTAAAGCGATTAAAAACTAAATGAACCTTTTTGTCGCCATTTCTGCATGTTGCCTTTCTATCAGTTGCTCCATCAACATTTATCTCCGAAATTATTCCGTTTATCATTTTGGATATCACTATTTGTGTCTGTTAGTTATGAAAGTTGAGCTAGACAAACGTTCTTGTGCACAACAGAATAATTATTATGTCCTTGCAAGGGAAGTTTCCATGCTCATGAAAATCCCAATGATCAGAAAAGTTCCCACTGGGCAATTTCTGCGATTGATCAAAGCGAAAGCACAACGAAAATATCATTTAAAATACTGAAGATGGCTGATTCTGTTCAACTGGATTTGTTTAAACGAAATCGCCGAATCAGTAATATTAATTATACTTGCATTTTATAAAATGATTGAAGCGTTTATTGCATAGTAAGGAGAAGTTTTAAACTTACTAATATGAAGTAGGCCTATAATATATGAAACATGTGATCTGTGGTGCAACCGGAAGGGAATAGAGATTTGGTTAGAGAGTTCGAGCACAACAACCGTACACTGTCGGTTGGAAGATGAGATGGCGAAGGAAAGGACTTTCGACCCGCTTCATATGCCGAGACTAAGAAAACGAAGTCGCTAGCTTTAGGGACTGCTCTTCTATTCTGCTATAATTATATGTGTAGACTACGTTGAACTTGTCCACATTAGTTGAAAGACAATAGTTATTGCATTTTGCGATAATCTTAGAACTATTTGCCTACTGATGAACTTTGACATTTTTACTCTTTCTAAAAATACCATAAAAGTATTAGGCCAATTTATATTCGGTGTCTGTTTTCAGATGAATAAAGACATAATGTCGCAATCAACTTCGACAGCGGAAGGTTGGTACTATGTCGATTATGACAAATTCATCGTTCCAGCGCAATTATGGAGACCTTCCACTGGACCGATATAAATAGTAACACCACAAAGTACTTAAAATATGCCTTTGTGTCACCGTCTTTTGTCTTCAATCCTTCAGCATCGTTCCATCAACATTGCAAGTGATAGGCCTTCTTTACGACTGTATGCTTTATTTTCGGTAGGCCTACTTGTTGGACAACGTGCTTCATGACTTGTTTAAAAAATTGAGTCACCAATTGCCTATTGTGCGCAGAAGGAGATACCTGTCGAGAAGATCTGAAAAAAACATTTTGATGACACTGAACTGACTGATGGATCGTCGAAGAAACAGATAAAGGCATCATCAGTAATAGGTAGCTATCTTACACATATCGAAAATTCCGATTGATTGCATAAATCATTCATCTCAGATGAAACTCGGAAGTGTCCCTTAATGGGTTTGTTCCCGTACATCAGAATACGTCATACTTGTCAGGTATATATTTAGTACGTGTCATGACCTTTTTTCGTTTTTACAGTCTCAGTTGAAATGAAATTGCGCGCAGTCCAAGACTTTGAACCGGAACAGATGACACGCCGCAACAGAATCCAACTTACAGATATTATACAAAAGCAAAGACAAGCGTTGTCTAAGGCTGATTCGAATGAAAGCGAGAACTCAGAAGACAAAAAACTGAACTCAGTCGATGAAGTGAAGTCAGACGACGAAATAAAGTCAGACGAAGTGTATCCTTATTCTAAAGCAATTCCGTTTAAAAGAGGAGACACAATGGAGACTATTCCGCCAGCAAACATTTGGTAACCAATACCCTTTGTGGCATAAAAAATTAATGAGTCAACAATTTGTTAATTCATAAAGAACCCATTCATTGATCGTCTCTAAACGACAACAAATAACTACTAAGTGTGGTGGCAAGAATTAAAGCAATAGGCATACATTTCGGCTCATTGTCGAAAAGTAATTATTCGCACCATTGTGTTAGGCCTAAAATATAAAGACATAGCCCAAATATTTGGTGAAATTAGCGAATTGAATTTCGGACGAAAAAATGATCACTTCTAGGATCGAGTATATAGTAAAATATTTTTTTAGATAAATACAAATAAGAAAATGCTTTCCGCTGTTTAAATGCATCACACTTTCTATAAAGAAATTTTGCAGCGACAGCGTTGGATGGTGAAAGATATAGGCTATATAGGCCCTATGCTTGTTATGTTAACTGCATTAAAGATGTAGGCTATATAGGTCCTATGCATGTTATGTTAACTGCATTAAAGATATAGGCTATATAGGTCCTATCTATGCTTGTTATGTTAACTGCATTAAAGATATAGGCTATATAGGTCCTATATATGCTTGTTATGTTAACTGCATTAAAGATATAGGCTATATAGGCCCTATGCTTGTTATGTTAACTGCATTAAAGATATAGGCTATATAGGCCCTATGCATGTTATGTTAACTGCATTAAAGAATCAAAAGTTAGAGGGTTAAATCTTTTTCTCTATGTCTGCTTAAAATCCGAAAACATAATTAATATAAATGCTCTGCTCACCAATGTTTCTTACGGTGACAGCGACGAATGGTGGAAGGTGAAGCATTTAAACAACGGAAAGATTGGTTTCATACCAAGAAATCGCGTTGTAATTGGTGAGTGCTAGAAATGTTGTTGCTTTACATATGAAAGAATGTCCCGGATTCCACAAAAATGGCTGTCATATACATTGCATTACACCGAATGGAAACAGCCAGATATCGAATTTCGCAGTCGCTTAAAATTTAAAAATTTTAATTAGAATGGATGAGGTAAATGCAAACTGGAAATATTTATGTATCTATCGATGCATCCACAATACCCAGCCTTTAGGTTACACAGGTTACATAGGTTCTTATCAACTTAAAACTGGCATTAATCATCACACCTCTAGAAAACCTAATTCCTACGTCCACGCCAATAAATGACTTACCTCAATAAAATGCGAATGACCAGGAACTTTTAGCGTTATATGTCGGCCTTATGTTGTTTTCGTGGAAGTTGTGCCATTTGTAACTATAAAATTATGTTCATGCTTTGGGCAGATAACTGATCATCAAAAATCTAGAACTAATACCCGATTATTTTCTCTCAGAGTACCTGGGCCTAGAGCAGTGGTTCTTAAACTTTTTAGAAACAGGGACCGGCTGTATATTTATGAAGTTATTGGCGGACCACCAATTAGAAATGCAAAATTTTATCTGGCAATCGTATCCAAAAGAATGGGAAATTAGAGGGAGAAGCTCCTATAGGGCCTATAATATCTTAATATTTTATTGAAGTTATTCTAAAATACAGAATTTTTAATTTTTAGTGATTGTTTCACTGACCGGTGACTTGAGCTGGGCAGACCGGCGCCGGTCCGCGGACCACCACTTTAAGAACCACTGGCCTAGAGTATGGAATTTGTTGCCCCATGACCTTCATACAATTGGGTCTCTAATCTCATTTAAAATATCCCAACCTCGATGTTTACTTAACTCCGAAAGCTCATATAGTAACTAACTGCGACGTAATAACCGACCCTAGTTTGAACATGATTTGATATTTAGTGTATTTCTTCTTCTAGTCATTGATATTAGTTTGACTTTATGAAGAACCTAAGTGATGTCCTTACTTCTTATTATAATGTTGTATCCCTCCGTTATGCGTGTTTGATTCGTAGTCAAGGTTAGTCAAGATTATCATATTTTACATGATAATAAGGCTTACCTATTACATCATCTTCCTCGAATTATTTATATATGTGTTTTCATGTATGGTATATAATATATTTTCTTTATATTACTTTCCTTTAAAGTTTTTAACCGCCGATCAAATGCTTACAAGATGTAATGCTTATTGGGGTTATTATTATCACTCGGGATATTCTTCTCTTGTTATCTTCATGTTATCCTTCGTTCATCTGGTAAGATGTGCCATATGTGATACTTATTACTATTGATTTGATGCTTCATGTATGTATTCTTGATCGTTTATTGTGTTTAACCTTATCGGATAGAACCATTCGCCACAAACCTATAGACAGACAGATAAACAGGTGGTATAAATTAGCAACAATCATACGGTACACAATAGATACAATAGATGCGCACATAATATTATATCAATCGATACGATGTCTAAATTTATGAATTTCTATTTTTTTTATTAAAACAGAAAATGATCGACCACCTTCGAAGACAACGGTAGGATTATTAACAGTTTAATCTGATTATTCTTAAATAAATAATTAGGTTTATAACTCTAGTATGAGGTCGAGTGGAAGGTGCAACGATATGACTATTCTTAAATAAATAATTATAACTATTGTATGGAGCATTATAATGAAATCATCAAATCAATATTTTATTGACAATACAGTCTGTGATTTCATTATCTCTATTTGAATTAATTGATTTACGAGGGGTGGTGTAGAAGTTGCAATTGCTGTAGGGAAGGAGGTGGAGAAAGAGAAAGACGAGATGGAGTTGGATTATACGAGATAGACTAGAGAGAGGAAGTGGAGAATGATGTCGAGAAAGACGAGGACGTGAATATGTGAGAGAAGATGAACAGGAGAGGAGCAGGAAATGAGAGGTAGAGTGGAAGGTGCAACGATATGGTGAGAATAATGGAGGTGCGATGAAATGGGGAGCATTATATGGAGAGTGTTGTTATGGAGGCGAATGAGAGGAATGTGTCAGCTGAAGGCTAAGAGCAGAGAGTCTTAGGTGAACGAAATAGGGGAGTAGGAAGAGGAGGTGGGAATGTCATAGTAGGATATGAAGGATAGGGAAATAGAATGTTGAGGAAGAGTTGTGGTAGGGAAGCGGGATAAAGAGGAAGTGAGATACGGAGAAAAATATGGGTTAGGGAGAGAAATGGAAAGGGAAACTACAGGAATGGCAGGATATGGTATTAGGGAAGAAAAGTGTCTATAACTGGCATGGAATGATTGACAGTGTGCGTACTATATTGGGCAACAAATTTCGCAACTTTTAACCTGAAGAGCTGCATATTGCTTCAGTTTGGTAAGATTGGCCTATGTAGGGCTACTAAACCATAAATTTCGACAGTTGTCCCGTACAATATATAAACCTTTTGATTGTCAAGTTCCTGTCGGTTAATATTAACGGGTTATGTTTTCAATGTTTGGGTACGGCGCTGGCTTTGAAAATTTGGTACGCAATAGCGGCAATACGCATATTCCGTACATGATGTTCATTAAACATTAAAGCTTTGATGACCATTGCAAATATTTTGAAACCATTTTTTTCATATTTTTGTGATGCTAAGAACTTAGTAATTTGATTTTCAGCTGAATAAAATTCCATTGGAGTTGCTGGACATTATCTTAGCAAACTCGTTTCTACACTGGTTACTGAATTTGTCATCAATTCAACGAAACGAAGATTTTATCAAAGATTTGGCATCAGTCGACTTCTGTTGGTTTCAACGAATAACAAGACGAAGGTTTAAGAATAGAATTTGGCGATGGATGCAACGTAGGTTAATTTCCTTTTTAATTCTCTAGAGTGAAACAAAGCTAACTTATATCACAATCATTTAGTTATATGGAGCAATATATGTGATAACTACGTTGACGCAGTAAAATTTAGATCAACTGCATTTTTTTCTCAATCAATGATTTTCTAAAACAAAGATTTTCAATACAGCATTTATTATTTGAGTGACATAATATTTTTAAATAGCCAATGCAGCCATGTCATTGGTCTTTTAGATTTGCAAGTCACAAGGAAATCTGCAATCATTAGGAAAAACCGAAATTATCTAATAGAAAATATTCATCCGAGCGACGAATTTATTGCTCTGCTGTGGTCTCTAAACTGCATAACTGAGGAGCAAAGTCAATCGATTCAGAGACCACATTCACAACAAGATAAGAACGCGAAACTTTTGTTCTTTTTGAGAGACTTCAGCCAAACAAAATCTTCAAATTTCGTCAAATGTCTGCGAAGAACCAACCAGAAGACAGTGGCCAGGATCGTAGAAAATGGAGGAGGTTCAGAGTAAAGCTTTAATCCAATGTCTTATGACTGATGTGCTTTGTTTTACAACTCTAATGATATGACCCTAAATCTTTTCCATGGCTAACATTTCCTAATTATTTCAGTTAAGAAGCTTTTTTCAAGATCTCATTGATCCTATCTGTTCAAGTTCTATGCCTTCTTCTAGACCCTAGACCCTTTTAATATATCTGGCCACTTATATGACATCCAAAATACAGTCGATGTTTAGGCCTCGTGCAGAGTTTGACAACAATGACATTAACTGACTTACTTACTTAATGACTGATATTGGACTCTTGTTTAACTATAAAACTTTGGAAAATGGCGACGCTCGTTTAGTATCTACGACGAACTCGAAGCATAAACTGATCGCTTCACGACATTATATAAAAAGTAACGACATGTGACGCTCCATCGTGTACGTAAAAAATGCGGTTTTGCCGAAACGGTAAAATCGACCGCAAGTAGTGACGATTCCGAACAGGAAAACGTTGATCTCAAAGATATCGTGAAGTGAAGTCGTCAACGGTGAGCGAAACGGGAATAGTTGAAGTGTCATCGAAAGAAGAATTGCCCGATTTAATTACATCGAGCGGAGGCAGTTGCAATGGCAGCGATGACGGACATTTTAGCCGAATATAGATTAAAGTACGCTAGAATGGAAAATGAAACTCTGAAAACGATGTTGATATGCAGACATTGTCGTTCGCGCGGCGTTGATTCAATGTCTCTGACTTGCGCTCACATCGTGTGCTGCGAAAATTGCGCTGATATTCTGGACTCGTGTCCTCTGTGTTCGGAGCGTATATTGGGAACGGTCAGAATTGTGCAATCCGAAGGATTCTTAGGCGCTTTACTGACTCCGGTGCTTTGGCTTATCGGCTCCCTTCTGATGCCGAAACTCATGCCTCAAAATGGATAACGTCATGAATTACGAGAAGAAAATGGCTTTGGTGGGACCGCGACGGATTGAAAAGTATAAGGAAACCATGTTGGATAAGTCTCTGTCAAAGTTGGACGGATAAATGTACGAGATCTTACACAGAAACGTGGCCGAAGACGGACAAGCCAAACACTATTCCAACATTCTAAGACGCTACTTGAACATCGATAAGCGCGAAGTCGTTACAAAATGTAACTCCGAAAAGTCCAAAAATGTTGAAGAAGAAATGAAAGTCGAGCTTTCGACGCCGTGATCGACCGACATAGAAGCTTTGTACTTGACAGCGTTCCGAAAAAGTGGAAATCTCAGGTTTCGCGTCTTTTGACTCATCAAAAAACAATCCAGAATTCGGATGGATAAAAATAGGAGAACTCGTTTTGAAGAATACGACTATTCCTAAAGCGCACGTCGTCGATTTGGTCAAAGATCTGAAAAGAAAAAAAACTTCGACGCGCGTGCCCAACGGATGGAGACGTCTCGCCGACGCCTTAAAAGATCACAACATAACTCACGAGTTAATCGGGAACAAAGACAGATGAAACTATATTAACGGATCGTCGGACTCTGCCGAGTCAGTAACTCCGATCACCGTACGAAGATCGACCGCGTCGTCGAGCGGACGCAAAAAGCAGCGAAAGATGTGGGCTCTCTACTGATGGAGTCGTATTTCGTTCCGAAGCATCCGGCCAGTTTCTCAAGATTTGAAAACTTGGTTATCGGATCAAGACGCCTATGTTGTGCATAAACCAGTCAGATTAAAATTTAGACGTAGAAAAATATTCGACTTAGGTATATGATTTGTGGCAGGCCGATTTGGCCGACGTTTCTTGTGTTTCAAAATATAACGATAACAATAAATATCTGTTAAAACTCGCAAACGAGGTAGAAGTTGGAATATTTCGTAAAGCGGAAAGGTTACTGCCTCCATGTTCTATGTCGCGTCAGAATCCCATATAGAACATTTCGAGGACGAGTCATTAAGTTTTAGATCGGGTAGCGCGTGCGACGTAAATCGAGGTTTTTATTTCCTTTTCGTCTACTGCAACTTGTTGTAACACGTTATGGTCGGAGATACCAAAGTTCATCTGCTTCGTATCGTACCGATTTCTGGAGGAAACGGCGATATCATCTATACCACTTACGAAAAACCTTAATATGCACCCTTACAGCAGAAACATTTCGATTCTATCGAGACAGATATAAGGAACGACGTCGGTCTGCCCATAACATTCGAGTCCGGGAAAGTGTTGATAACGCTTCATTTCAGATTGCGCAAAATTCCTTATCTGTCACAATGAAAAGACAATTATGTTGCGCGAGTTGCTTCGCTTACGAAGACTGTTATTCTCAACAGAGAAAAACGGAATGCCCATTTTCCAAGGCTCGCGCGGACACGGACTGGGAAGCATTCTCAGCGGATTCTTCAGAAGCGCCTGGCCTTTAATTCAAACCGGAGCTAAAGCCTTCGGAAAACAATTCTTGAGAACTGGTTTGCAAATAGCCAACGACGTTGCGGATGAGTAAAATTTCAAAGAGTCTAGCAAAGCTGGTATTCCGGCCGGCATAAAAGTGTTTGCGTCGACCAACCATTTCAAAAATCAAAGCGGTAGCCGCGGTAAGAGACGCAAGAAATCCTTAAAGAGATTGAATAAAAAGCTTAGGCTCAATATATTCGACGAGGAATAATGGCCTGCGTTCACCCGCAGTCTTGCGAATGCACCAAGAGTGAATTGGATCTCTAGTCGTACCTCCAACGCAGACCAGCATAGAAAGCGGGACTTTTGTGGAATATAATCCAATTTCGCCAATTTCATAAGGAGCTCCTATCGAATTAAGCTTTAATGGTGCCGGACAAAACTATTTGCATTTGTCGAGCACTCAACTGTACGTCAGAGCTTGAATCGTGGGCGCAAACAACGACAACATAGACGGAGGCGATCTCGTTGGACCCATCAACCTGTTTCTACACAGTCTGTTTTCGGATGTCGACATTATCTTAAATGTTACTCTCATCACGAATTCGAACAATACTTACGCTTACCGAAGTTAATTTGAGACGATTCTGAGCTACGGATCCACGATCAAAAATGCTCAACTCACATGGGTGTTGTATTACAAAGACCACACAAGAAATCTGGAAAATGATAATCCGCACGACGACACCGCTCTAAACTCTGGATTTAAGAAACGAAGCGTTTTGACCAACGAGGGTAAAGTCGTGGACATGTCGGGATGCATTCGCGGCGACCTGTTCTTCCAAGGTCGATTCCTTCCCAACGACGTTAATATGAAGGTGCGACTCGTTAGAAATATAGATCCAGTTTGTCTTATGTCATCGAATAATGACGCCACGTTTAAAGTACAAACCTTTTATCACAAACTATACGTTAGAAAAAGTGAAATTCAGTCCTTCCGTATTCGTGGCGCACGCCAACGCTTTGGAAAGACGGAACGTGAAATTTTCGATCCATAGAGCCGAATGTAAAACATTTAGCGTGCCAGCCTGAAATTTAGACGCCACTCAAGAAAGCCTTTTCTCCGGACAGTTGCCTACCAGAATAGTCAGCGGATGCGTGGACAATGACGCGTTTAACGGAAACTACAAGAAGAATCCATTCAACTTTAAGCACACGAATTTGACTCAGTTAAAGTATATCTGGATGGCCGGCGACAATTCGTGAATCCTCTAGAAGTCAACTTTGGCAAAAATCAGTTTATTAACGCTTGCGCCACGCTATTCGTGGAAACCGGAAAGTGGATGCGAGACGAAGGAAACGGAATTAGCAGAGAAGACTTTTCTGGCGGATACGCTCTCTACGCCTTCGATCTGATTCCGAACCTCTGCGAGGGCGATCATTTCAATTTGATTAAATGCTGAAACGTTCGACTGAATATGAAATTTTCTCAAGCTTTGGCCAACACGATAAACCTCATAGCCTTCGCCGAGTTTCAAAGTATCTTGGTGATTGACAGATGCAGGAACGTAGTCTTCGATTACGAAAACTGAAAATGGACGGATCCAGTATTAAAACGTTTCTTCGACGCGTTGCGAAATTGTTTGCCGGAGTATTCGCGCGATCGTCTACCGAAAGCCATACCAAGACCGGCATTACTCGTTTGCAATACCGATCCTCACTACGAAACCGGACAATATTGGATCGTTTCGTACGTTGAAAATTCTTCGTACGGAGAACATTTCGACTCGTTCGGCCGACCGCCAGAAGATGACTTTAGAGATTTTTTTGAACAGAGATTGCAAACATTGGATTTTTAACGATAAACATTTACAAAGTTCTGTTGGTCGATTCTGCGAACACTATTCCATTTTATACTGTTTGCATAGATGCAGAAATAGAAATCCTACCGCAATTACTAATGGGCTTACTTCGGATACTGGACTTCACGATTATTTGGTTCATACTTACGTGTGTAAGACGTTCGCCAAATAAATTTATTGAAACGTTTTCGTCATTCTATTAATGCAAAGGAGTTAGTAATTGTTCCTAGCGCATCGCGATATTATATATACGCCTGGGATGAGAATTGGGTTTCCAGTGGTAACAGATGTTGGCTTTAGTACCTTTCACCACGTTCGGAGGAATATTCCCACGAGAATCATAAACACGTCTGGCCAAGCCTTTGATGAGCGTGCCACCCCAGGCCTCATGGAGAGGGTAAAGGGCCCCGTGGAGAAGGTAAAGGGCCCCATGAAGGGGGTAAAGGGCCCCATGGAGGGGGTAAAGGGCCCCATGAAGAGAGTAAAGGGCCCCATGGAGAGGGTAACGGGCCCCATGGATGGGTAAAGGGCCCCATGGCGGGGGGAAAGGGCCAGCCGCCGCCTCCAATGGCTGAACAGCAAACCTACGATTGGCGGTGTGCGTATGTCTTCGTATGTGTGTGTGTACGCATGTGTGCGTGTATGCGTGCGTGTCTCTGTCCGTGTCATCGTATGTGTGCGTGTCATCGTATGTGTGTATGCATGTGTGCGTGTCTCTGTCTTTGTATGTGTGCGTGTATTTGTGCGTGTCTGTGTGCGAGTATGTGTGCGTGTTTGTGTGCGTATGTGTCTTTGTATGTGTCCGTGTCAGTGTACGTTTGTACATATGTGTGCGTGTCTGTGTATGTGTCCTTGTATGTGTGCTTATGCTTAGAAATACGTGCGCGTGGAGTCCAGCCAATGGGTGGACGCGGTTGCCTCTTGCCCTAGCCAATGAGAGGGCGAGAAAAGCCATTAAAATGATTGACACACGAAGGCGCCCGGCTCATGAATAGTAATTTGATCGCCCAGCGACCAATCAGCGAGCGACAATAGCAATTAAGGGCTAGAGGAGGTTGAAAGAGGCTGTCGCACCCCCACTGATGATAAACAACACTATTAACTTATCTCATAGCTCTTTATTAATTAGTTTTGTTTTAAATGGTCACCACAGGGCTCAAATATTCGATGATCTAAGTTTAAAGAGATTTTGGCTAAATTTGAACCTCATAAAATATAATGATTGCCCTTACCATAGAAGATATATACTCTCTTCCTCGTCCGGAGGCACCTGAAGGCCTTTCTGTTCTCCGTTTGGATGTGTCCTGAGTAGGACACGCCTCTTATCTTGAGTGGCGCTATACGAGTGCTCCGTTACAATTACAATTACAATGCCACAAGCTAAGAAAACGAAAGTTATTAAAGCTTCATAACCATGGCAGAATAATGCGATGCGATACCATCGACTTTGAGAAACCTTGTCTGCAAATTAGACAACAGCCACCAAAAATGTGCACATTTATAAAATATCTATTTTGGTGTATTTTTTATGAAATTCAGAGACAAAAACTGACATTTAAATATTTTAATTTTGATTTTCAGTTGTAATAAAAGTTAAAGTGGAATATCGTGATGCAAAATGTGCAACTAGACAATTTCACGACAAATTTGAAAATCTTCGAAACAGAACGATGCCAAGGTCACATAAAACTGATAAACTCATCAGTCAACTGAAAGATGAAGGCGTAGAAATCATCAACTCTCAACTGGACAGAAAGACTGTGGTCGTTTGGATCTGGTGTTATTCACAAGCAGCACTTGAATATATTCAAAGGCAATACGAATCGAATAAACTGACAGATATATTACATGGTCTTACAGATATTCGACGATCAGCCTCTGAAATAAGCCAATCAACTGTGATCAACATTGATCGCACTGAGATCAAGAAAACAGTTGGTAGGTTATCATCAAAATATATTCAAAAGAAGATAAAATATGGACAACACTTGAATCTTAGATGAAGGAATTCATCAGAATGGCGCTGGTTGAAATGTTGAATCTAAAGAAACGGATCGATCTTCTTAAAATAGAAAGTCGATGCAGCAAACAGGAATAGGCCTATAATATTATTTAGAATCTGTCGCTAGTGATGCTTGCGTTCGTCTCCTGTAACCAT
Source organism: Bimastos eiseni (assembly GCA_959347315.1). Taxonomy (NCBI): domain Eukaryota; kingdom Metazoa; phylum Annelida; class Clitellata; order Crassiclitellata; family Lumbricidae; genus Bimastos; species Bimastos eiseni. The sequence continues at coordinate 4,394,578 of OY365814.1, forward strand.
CAAATTTATATGACGGTCAATTATAATTCTCAGACAGTGTGCAACTTTCCAACCTCATTCCTTCCTTCATTCCTTTACACAATCGATGTCAAATCGATCTAATTCATCCTTTCTTCCTAATCTCATGCCTTTACTCCAGTTCAATTGAAAATGTGAGACTTAGCTTATTACTGTTAAATCCACGGAGTAACTTCTATGATACTTTCACATCTTGTGCCTAATTCCATTTTCATCTTCACGTTTTTTGCATAATTCCTCCCTCCTTCTATTTATCTGTCCTCTTTCTTTGAATCACACTTCCTTTCCATCCATTTCTACTCAGAAATCACTTATTTCAGTAACAAATCTGTGAAATATCATTCGGAATTCATCTCACAACCATCCTTCCATAATTCCATCCCAGTTGACTAACGATAAATTGCCATCGACGTCAAGTCGTAAGCTCAAGTCCGCTAAATGCGACCATGCCAGGTATTTAGCCTCAACAGTTGCAGGCAAGCTGGAGGAAGGCAATTTCAAAGCAGCCATCCGTCTCATCTGCAGCGAGGATAAACCGTCGCTGGACACACCGGAAACTCTGGCCGCCCTTAAGAAAACGCACCCGCCTGCGCCAGTGGACAGGAGAACACCGTGTGATCCAGACAGTTCCGATCGCTTCATCCCGCTTCAAGTTTCTAAAGAAGATGTCGCTAGGCAGTCTCCTCTTTCCCTGCGGGTTCGGCTGGTGGTCCAGATGGCATAACTCCACAACACTTAAAGGATCTGATGGCCTATGGAGTAGATGACAACATCGGGCAACATCTATCTGACCTTGTCAATCTGCTCCTAAAGGGAGGTCTTTCCCAAGAGGTGAATGAGGTCGTCTATGGGGCAAACCTTTTAGCCCTGAGCAAGAAGGACGGAGGCATAAGACCGATCGCCGTGGGCTACACATGGCGTCGTCTGGCGGCAAAGTGCGCTAATTCGCATGCGGTAACAAGGCTGTCTCAACTGCTCGCCCCCCATTCAGCTTGGGGTAGGCATTCCAGGAGGCGCTGATGCAGCTGTCCATGCGACACGTCGTTGGATAACCACAATGCCTGAGGACAGCGTCCTAGTGAAGCTCGACTTCGCCAATGCCTTTAACACTCTGCGCGGAGATTGTCTTCTAGAAGCAGTTGCTAGAGAGATCCCAGAGCTCTACCACTTTGCTCACGCTGCCTATTCAAACCGTCCACTGTTGCGCTATGGTTCAAACACTGCAACCGATTCTGATGAAGCTTCGTTCGGATCTGCGTATCGGATATCTGGATGACCTGACATTGGGAGGTAACAAGGAAACAGTGGCCGACGACGTTCAATTAATCGAGCAGGAATCAAAGAATCTGGGATTGCTATTGAACCGCAGCAAATGCGAAATCGCGTGTCACAACACTCAGATGCTGAACAATGACCCTGCGTTCCAAGAGTTCACGAGCATAGCCCTCGAGGACATGCCCTTGTTGGGTGCACCTCTGATTCCAGGTCCAGCTGTGAACATGGTCGTTAATTCAAAGGCCAATGACCTCGAGAGGGCAATCGGGAGATTGTCCTTGCTTTATACACATGACGCTCTGGTTCTGCTGAGAATCAGTCTAAGTGTACCGAAGCACTTGTACAGTCTGCGCACAGCCGTCTGCGCTGATTGCCCGGGCTTGGCTCGGTTTGATCAACTGCTGAGAGAAGGACTGTCCACCATTTTAAATGTGGATCTTGACAATGACCGCTGGCTCCAGGCTTCTTTGCCGGTGAGAGATGGTGGTCTGGGAGTTCGTTGTGCATCTACGCTGGCACTTTCTGCCTTTCTGGCTTCTGCTGCTAGTACAAGCGAACTCCAGGCATGCATCCTACGAACAGAGTCTGCTGAGGAACCATATGAACTTGCGAGTTCAGCACTCAACGCTTGGAATACCCTGACAGATGCAGAACCACCAACAGGAGCAGCTAGTCATCGCCAGAAAGAATGGGACCTCCGATTCACAGACAAGGCATGGAAAGGTCTGCTGGATTCCAATAACAATCCATGCGACCGTGCTCGCCTGCTGGCCTCACGAGCACCTCATTCTGGAGACTGGATGCTAGCGCCCCCTGTGACTGCCCTAGGCCTGCGCCTCTCAAACGAAGATGTACGAATGGCAGCCGGGTTGAGGCTAGGAACGACGCTCTGCGAGCCACATTTGTGTCACCAATGCTAAGAGAGCGTCGACGCAAAAGGGCTCCATGGACTAATTTGTAGAAGAGGCAGCGGAAAACATCAACGACATAGCATGTTGAACGATGTCATCTGGAGAGCCCTTGGCAGGGCGAAGATTCCAGCGCAAAAGGAACCTCTCGGCTTGGTAAGAGAAGATGGAAAGCGACCGGACGGCGTCACGCTCATTCCTTGGACACGTGGTCGATGTCTGGCATGGGATGTGACAGTGCCCGACACCTACGCCAAGTCACATCTTGTCGACACATCTATCAGAGCTGGCGAAGCAGCCGAACGCGCAGCTAAGACGAAGAGGGCCAAGTATTCCACCATAACCAACACCCACGACTTCATAGCCCTCTCCTTGGAATCCGGCGGCACTTGGAGTAGTGAAGGACTGCAGTTCATCTCAGAGTTGGGTAGTCGAACGAGTGCTGCAACCCACGATCCAATGGAGACGTCATTTCTGTTCCAACGTATCTCGGTTGTTCTTCAGCGTGGGAACGCAGCCTGCCTCTTCGGGGCATTGCCAACACTCACTTAGCTCATCATGGGCGATAACAGCATAATGTGAAACATATATAATAATAATAATAATAATATCAATAATAATAATATCAATAATAATAACAATTAATACTAGTAATAATAATAATAATAATAATAATAATAATAATAAATATGATGTCACGAACACAGTGATTAACATCTTTATTAGGAAGATAAGCAAATTCCTTCTGAGATATATTAATATAGTCTACTAAGAATTTCACAGCATAAGACAGATTTAACAGGAACAGAGTGGAACTCAAAGCCCATTTAAAACCAGGTCATAATAATAATAATAATAATAATAATAATAATAATAATAATAATAATAACAATAACAATAACAGCAACAGCTGACTGAACAAATAGTTGCCAACGTTTGCCTACGTTCTAATTGCCTAATTAAAATAATCAACAAAGAAGCAAATTTTAAATAATGAGTATTGTCAGTAAAATTAGTAGTCAATTGAAATGAATTATTTCAACTGCCTATTACTGCAATGAATAAAAAGTATTTGATTTCTATTTTAGTTCTGTCTTCGCTTTCCGTCAACTTAATTGAGATAATTGAGGTAAATAAAAACAAAGATGAATCGTTGCGCATATATGGAGCGACTAAACTGCGAAATGAAATCTACGTCTTGTGTCTGCAACAAACTTTGGAATCTGGTGTAATTCGTGTGTTTGAGGATCGAATTCCATTTCGTCTTCAGAGAGAATTCAATATAAAAGAGATCACTGATCCAAGTGACATTGCATCCAGTGAGAAAGAAAATTGTCTTTACGTCATCGACTTACACGAGAACTGCGTCTGGAAGATTACAAGAGAAACGGATGACCAACACAAAATCATCAAATGGCTGACTACTGATTATACGTTAAATGGTTTTATGTCAGTGTCCAGTAATGGTCAGTTATTGCTGTTCGACTATACATATTCACCGCCAGATCTGATGTTCTACGGATCAGATGCAAAACTCCTTAGATCGATTTCGTTACCACCAGACATTGACGACCCAATTCATGCCGTGGAAACATCCATCGGGAATTTCATCATCCTTCACAGGTCAAATAAGCGAAAGTCGATCGATGTGGAACAAGAAGAGGAGGAGATGGAGGAGGAGGAGGAGAAGGAAGAAGAGGAGGAGGAGGAGGAGGAGGAGGAGGAGAAGGAGGAAGAAGAGGAGAAGGAGGAAGAAAAGGAGGAGGAGGAAGAAGAGGAGGAGCAGGAGGAGGAGAAGGAAATAGAAAAACAGGAGAAGATGGGAGAGAGTGGGTCACGAGGAAGCAAGAGGGACAATGAATGGTTTGTAAGTGAGTTGAGCAGCGATGGACAGATGGTTGTCCGTCGATTTATTCCTTCAAATGAAACACAACAACTGAGTCACCCTGAAAATCTCTCTCTCGATTCAGACGATCAAGTGTTTGTTTCTGACACAGAGAATCATAGAGTGATTCTCTTTGATTCAGATCTCAAATGGAATCGAATTCTTTATTCAATGGAAGACGAACCTGGGATTGCATATCCTGTGAGATTGTGCTACGACGAAGAACAGAAGCAACTGATCGTTGCAAATCTACATGGAACAATTAATGTTTACACGTTCAGTCAAACATAATCACTTCTTATGCAATTAATCATAAACTACTAACATATTTTAAATATTTGTATAATTGAATACAACGCTCAGAAAGGAAAGTATTTTAGCTCCTACTTAATTTCTAACAATTTATAAAACACTATTTTTGATAAATCGCATACATTTTGACCTACATGTTGTCCGATGTTTTAGAGCAGAACGTCGATAAGTAAGAAGATTGTAAATCGAAGGTGGATTCAATCCTTAAATCGGGCATCAAATTATTTTGTGAGCAGTTTTTCAAGCGCTTGACAAAGTATTTTATTTATATATTCTGAAATTTGATAACGCCCTTCTTTCAACATTTTTTTATCAGAAGTGCACAAGCAAAGAGGACCAGTTTTCCGCAGAGTCCGAATTAGTTATATAACGGGGTTTCACACGATTTTCCCGCCAAAACGTGACGTCACCTAATGAGCGTACGCACACTGACAAGCAGACATACGCACTCGGCCATCCAACCGTTTATGCGCATCAAACCTTCGGTGCAAATTTACGCGTATAATTAAGTTCATCCTTCAAAAGGATTTAATTATACACATTTAAATATATATATATATACATTTAAATATATATATATACATTTAAATATATATATATATACATTTTAATATATATATACATTTAAATATATATATATATATATATATATATATATACAAATAACTCGTGTGTTCGTATAATAATATTAAAATCATGCATACGATTATATATATATATATTTATATATATACATATATATATGTATACACATACTAGCTTAGCCAAAACTTAATATTAATGCATTTAAAATTTATTATAAATACAGGCATAGATATCACGCGATCGAACCTGATATCTTTCGAGAAAGATGCATCGCTTTTTATCCTACGAACAATTTTAATTTCAATTTATAATTATATTCCTCTTATAAATATTAATATTCGCTCCATTGTAAAAGTATAGTCTTATAAATATTCTAAAAGTGACTTTTATAATTATTCCGAATAATCGTAGGCCTATGCATGCATATAAAACGCATATATTTTCCTAGATATTCTTGGCAACTTAATTGGCTCATTGCTTAAAGGCGAAGGTTTCTTAATGAATTTATGTACAAGTATTTAAATAATTTAATTAAACCATTCTTTGGAAACTTTTTCTCTGCTGTTCTCCAACTTAATTCTTATCCTTCGTAACGCTGATAACGTCAGACCATGTAACTTTCGAACTAATGCCCGCAGGTTTTCTTTAAAGGCGAATGTTTGTGGGCGGGCAGTTGTGCGACAAACTGCTCTTTACCCCACCCACCTGCGACAAACTGCTTGTCAATCAAACCTGAACTCATTGAGTGGGGCTATAGTCAAGAAGTGCCATATTCAAGTCCACCGCCGGCCAATTTATTTCAACTGAAATGCTGGCATCTTCTTATAATATATGTATACATATACCATTCAATGCAATGAATCTATGTATATATACATATTTGTGTATGTATATAATGTTTGTCTCTTAGAGTCTGTATGAGAAGAGAATCACCTTCTTGTGAAATAGAATCTTCCCTCTCTCGTACAAGAAATAGGCCTATGAGTAGGAATGAAGACTCATATGAAACGTATTTCAAGGTACATTTGCTTTTGACATCTGATTGGATATAGCTTGTCACGTGTGTACAACCGCCAAGTCTGCTCCACGAGCCTAGTGATCTATAATGGTCCATGGGCTGATATCCTGTATGCGTCCTATTGCACTTTGGCTCATGGCTTTATATATCCATATATATATACATATATATATATATATATTATAAGTAGATGTATGTAGAGAGACAGACAGACAGAGAACGTAAATCTGTGCAGAGTTTAAATAAAGTCATTCTATTTCCATATATGTATATATATATAAATATTAATATATATTAATATATATATATAAATATATATATATGTTGAGTCATTGAAATATTGAGATATTGTGATTTTGAGATTCACGTACAGCAAGAACAGCTGCGGAACTCAGATCGACAATGATAGATTAGATTATTTAAAGTCATGAAGGCATGATTAAAGTCATTCTATTAAAAATATTAAGTATTTTATATATTTTATATATAAAAAGTATATATATATAGAATGACTTTCGTTTTTGGAGGTGCATTGTGCCCATAAATGAGGAGCTCTACCAATGATGCAATTTATTAAAGCTACGAATGTCGTCTTTCGTCATTCTGTTAACGAATTGTCTAATTCTGAGGCTCATTTTGCACCTCAGTGACCTCACCACATTCACGTCTCGTGAAGTCTGCATTCCGAGTATGAAACAGTATCAGATTTTGGAATCATCCTACCGGAAACAGCAAAACTTACAGTTCGAATGATGAATAGAAAGAAACACCTAAATGTGCCATTAACGAACGAAATAGCTTAAATCTCCAATCTCTTTTGATAGGCCTATGCAATGATGAAGGTATTGTGGGTGAAGGCACCCCGACAAAATAGAAACTGACAATATAGCCCCGATAAAATGGCTTAATAATAAAGTATCTCCTATCAAGCAGCTAATGTGGTTCGCCTTTAACAATGAGCTTAAACACTTATAAAACTAACTCAGTAATGGACAAATAAGTCTATACATATATATAATAAACTAATTCTATTTCCATATATATTTATATATGGAAATTGAGTGACGTTATTTAAAGTCATGAAGGCATGATTAAAGTCATTCTATTGAAAATATTAAGTATTTTATATATTTTATATATAAAAAGTATTTTTTGCTTTTATATACTTACTTATATTTATATATACCTACTTATGTATATATTCTACTACGTTTAAATAAAGTCATTCTACTTCCATATATATATACATATGGAAAAAAAAATATATACACATCTATAAATATATATAAATATATATATGTATATATATATATAATATATGGAAATAGAATGATTTTATTTTTCGTTTTTGGAGGTGCATTGTGCAAATTGTCCAAAAACGAAAAATACTAATGGGTTGTGGGACTGTAGGCCCTGATTAGATCTGATGCATTTGGAGCGTAAAACGTTCGTGAAAAAGCTGGTGACCTGCGCTTGACTTTCAATTGGCGCCTTATAAACTTTTTGATTACTATTACTATTACGAACATGAAATCTGAAAGGAACAGTCCAATCTGTCAAAGGTAGAGGAACAATACGAATATTTTGATGCATTCCATACCTTTTTACGTATAGAAATATGTAATCGCTGAGGTCCGCGATATATAAGGAATCGGCGGCGGCCCATATAAGCAACGCGTATGGATTTGGCGAGCGACAAATGGCAACGCTCTGTAGGCTACGGCTGGGCTGAGTGAGTAGGAATAAGTCGGACAGAAGCTAAGGCCAGGAGCATCCACAGATCGCTGTACCAGCAGTAGGTCACGTGATAGACGAGCGGCTCAGCATTGATCCATTCAGGTAGCCAACTGAATTAACCCAATAATGCCTACAATCCCATATATCGGATGGCACTAGAAACTGTTATAAAAGACTGCAACATCACATAGTAGCAAATAATTTTTATGTTGATTCACTAACTGACATTTGTTCTTCCAGAAAATAAATTTACATCCAGCAGAGTTTTTATATTTTGTGGCTCAGTGACGTCACATCCTGATACATATTTCAAATTCATTTTCTGCCAATATGGCTGCTTGAAAAATTTAGTATTATTAGCTCATTTCTTGTTAAACAAAAGTAAGTTATTTATTGGTTGGAGAAATGTATTTTAGTAATGTAAGAACGCTGAAGGTTCTACTTAGACTAGCTCTACTATTATATCAGATGTTGACGAGTAGATCATGCTAGGGGAAACTTGCTACACATGAAGAGTAGACACATGATAGTTCAGATACAAACTATCTTTATTAAATACAGAGAAGAAGAGGTAATAATAATAATATATATATAATGATTGTGACTAATACATAACTGTTACATGTACTTACTAATGCGAGTATGGGTGAGATGATAATGTCCAAACCCTAAGATGATACGAGTTGACGAGCCTGACAAGATAGTTAGAGTTCTTCGGAAGTCAGACTGCGAAGTTCCTAACAGTGCTGTAGCTTATAAGTGAGTTTCCTCAGCCAAAGAGGAAACTGGCCTATCCTAGAACAGACTACTTTGATTGGCCAACTACTGACCACTCAAGGTATCCCTAGAATGTGGGTTGACTGTAACTGCTAGAGCCTACACGAGTGACTGACAGAACCTATACTGTCTGAATTAGTGAATGTTCAGCTAAACCTAATATATAATAATGATCTATATATATAAATTGTTCGAGACTATCTATTGTAATGTAATGTACAGAATTATCACGGTTACAGTAATAAGGTAAACACAATTTATGCAGATAATGGTTTAATTAGTGTCAGATGGGTGTCAGTAGCCCCATCCCATATTTGGGATTGTAGGCACAAGAGCCTGCAAATACTTAGTAGTCTGCAAACCATGCTTTTTATGCGCTCCAAAATGCATTTTATGTTCACGATATGGTTGCAAAGTGAATGATCTCATACTTGGAAAACTGTGTTTTTTTAAAAACTTTCTGATCTAGGCACACACCAGGTTAATCAAGTAGGGTTTTACGTGAGCTCTAGTCATCCGATCAATTCCCTATGGGATATAATATAATTGCTCTACCGGATGTTGGGGACATAACTGATGATGACAGTGGTGATGAGGAAGGGCTCCATGAACAACTTGTCAAATTAGCCAGTTCTATTATCCACACAGCCATCCAACACAGCTAGCTGAAGCGTTGCGACGACACTTGATGGAACTGATAGGCAAGACATAGGCCTAGGCAACGTCGAACGTGAGCTACACAGTGATTCAGACAATGATGAAGTTCCTGAAACCAACAAACGTATGCAAAGCACAGCAGGATCATCAAGAACGCCAACAGCTTCGAAGTTGATGCAGGCTTAATCTACTAGTATAATCACATTTCCTTGAATGATCAGCCAGTAACCCAAGGTTACTTGAACAGGAATGTCAGCTGTCAGTTTGTTTCAGCTATTCTTTGATGACATGATTCAGTTTGTGTGCGGCAGCTCTGCTATAGGTAGGCCTATGCCTGGTCAAAGGGAAGCCACACTTCTCGTGTCGACAGCAACAGAATGCGATAATTGCTTGGAATCCTGATGATCAGTTGGTTACAACACTGTTCCACGTCATCACATGTATTGGCAGCAGGATGTTCCGGTCTATATCCAGCATATCTGTTATATAATATAGGGGTGGGGGTCACAGCTACTGTTATATGACCTTATTAGGGGTGGGGATGGGCAAAAAATTGATATCTTAAACGTTATATAATATGTGAACGGCCCCTATCATATTGTTTGGCCTAGAAGTTGATGCCATCATCCGTGCCTACAATCCCATATATGGGATCAAACTTCAAAGCTGCATAAAAATAAAGGGAAATGAAAAATGACCAAAAGTATTCGAGATATGATCTAAAGTCATTGCATATAACCAAAATTGAAAATATTTTGCAGAACAAAAAAGTTGGGCATTAATGGGTTAATCATCAAATCTTGCTTCAATTGGTCCCACTCTGTGGAATGGGCTTTCTCCATCTTTTTGCTCTACAACTCTACGTGGCAGTCTCTCATCTTCCTTTGCTTTGCTCAAAGCCTACTTCTTCTCGCTTGCGCACTGTCAGCGCTTCTGAATGGTTCACCCTACTAGAAGCGCTCAATAGAAATGCTTAGATACAATACAATACACTATCTGCAGTCATACGCACATGCAATGAAATACGCACATGCAGAAAAAAATAAGTATCATTGGTCATACGTCTGTGCTTAAAGTGTAAAAAGAAGTGCCTGGACGCTAGTGTCAAGAAGTTAAGAAGTAAAAATTGCAAAGGCATTTCGTGGATCCCCTCTTCCATGCGCACGTATGCCAATACATCTTAGCTCTACAGTCTACACCCACCTCATTGCAAAGGCTGAGTAGCTTAATACATCTATAAGACATTGATTTTACCCTAGGCTATTTATTTTTCTTAACCCTTTGAACCCGACAAGCCAGAAAACCGGCTTCAAAGATAGGCATATATACCAGAAAAGCCGGTTTTCCGGCTTGATGATCTAGCGTCATAGCCCTATGGGCCATTATAAAGCTTCATGAAATATTATTAGCGGCGAGCATAAAAACGGCGCACACGCAAGTATTTTTACAAACCACACAGAACACCTGGCAAGAGAATTCATACCTTCAATATGTTTATTGAGAACCTTTGCCGCAAATTAGTTGGAACATATAGTCGAAGAGTTATTCCGATAGGGAGGAGAAGTTCATCAGATCACAGATTAACCAATGAAGGTGCTATCCCAGTGCACTCAACCTGAGCGACCACAAGGAGCAACAAGTAACATAAGATGTGTTGTCTGCTTGGATAAGTACAAGCGACCAAAAAGAGTAAATCCTAACGCCAAGGACAAAGACGTGCCGAAGAGAAAAAAACTGTTTATTGGTGCAAAACAAGCGAAGTGTTTTTGCATCGGGTGCGTCCGTGATAACTGTTTCGAAAGTTATCACACAAAAGTGGACTTCTGGCGATGAACTAATATGACCAGAAAATTACTAATTGTAATTTTTTGCTTTTATAGCCTACCAAAACAATGTGTGCTTCTTACATATGCATTATTACGTTCATATAAAGGCCAATTTCATTGACATTTTACAAGGATTAACAAAATCTGAGTTGCGGTTTTGTATTGAGCCAGAATACTAAATTTGGAATGAATATCTCAAACGGTTCAAAAGTTACAGGTTTAGTTAGAAGCAGATCCGTGAAAGTTTTTCTTGGCCAGGAAGCCTCGGATAAGAACAAAGAGCGTGATACGTAATTTTAGATCGCCGTGTACGCAACATGTTTGACTGAGATTGAAATGACTCGGGAAAAAACCACCGCAAGTCGAACAAGAACACAATGCACATGTTTGCACTGGCGCTAGGCAGCGGATTTTCTATAGGTTGGACCAAAGGTCAGTATCATATCACCGGTTTTTTATGGAAAATTTGGAAGACAAATGTCGCGAATAAAAAAGTCGCAATTAAATGGTCGCACTTGAAAGGTCCCAATTTAAAAAGTCGCCTAATAATTATATCGCCTGTCAAAATGTCGCAACTAAATTGAACGCACGATGATGATGTCGCACGACAATAAAGTCGCCCACCAGAACGTCCATAAGTACTTAATTATTCATAGTTACTTTCCTAGGACTGCTAGGATTACCAGGAGTGTTTAGATGTCCGACGATTACGATTATTAATAAATCACAATGTAAACAGTCGAATGACACATTTCTAAGAACGACATGCGATAACCACATTCTCTACTATCTCTCGTGCCCTGTGTTCCAATATTGGAACACACATTATATTGGCAAAATTTCCAAACTAAAGTCCAATATTCAAACTGGATAAAATTGGGTGTATTATGAGCGATATTAGGCTATCCAAAGCAACAAAAAGATTTTCGCTAAAGCGATTAAAAACTAAATGAACCTTTTTGTCGCCATTTCTGCAAAATTTCCGTCGCTCGTAAATGGCATAAAATCCGTTTAAAATACACCTAAACGTTCAAATAAATTATTTATTCGAATAGTAAGGCTGACGCAAACTGCTTACCATCGTAAATGATCAGTAGCTGGCGATGAAATGTAAGTAAGTAAGTCATTTTTAAGATATTCCAATAATGGAACACCAGTCAAAAACGGGTTAATGGCGAAGGACTATTAAACGACATGCATTGATTTTCTACCTGTAGGAGGCGAACGAACCCACACGTTAGCAAAGACAAAGAATTTCCTAAGATGTTTTCCCCGCTCATAACTGCGCTGTACACCCTAAGCTGGGAGATCAATACATCACTTCAAGTACTGGGGAACATTGGATCAGCGTTTTCGTCGTGGTCCTTGTCAATTATACTGGTCCGGTCTCCACTCTCCAGCCGAACCGCGGTGCTGCGTATGATCCAATCAGCAGACCGAATTCTTGAGATTAATCCCGGTCACATGCCATTATAGATCATCCCACACCAAGCTGGTTGATGAACAGCTCAAAGCGTCCACTGGACTCATTTGCTTGGCACGTAACCCATACGCAAAGCAAGGACTTCAAGTACTAAACAGGTGTAGGTTTATGCAAGTTGAGCGAAATTTTACATACATCAAAGTTTGTGAGAAAGACGCGAGTAGGCCTATCGTTCGCATGTTGCCTTTCTATCAGACAAGCGTTCTTGTGCACAACAGAATAATTATTATGTCTTTGCAAGGGAAGTTTCCATGCTCATGGAAATCCCAATGATCAGAAAAGTTCCCACTGGGCAATTTCTGCGATTGATCAAAGCGAAAGCACAACGAAAATATCATTTAAAATACTGAAGATGGCTGATTCTGTTCAACTGGATTTGTATAAACGAAATCGCCGAATCAGTAATATTAATTATACTTGCATTTTATAAAATGATAGAAGCGTTTTTTGCATAGTAAGGAGAAGGTTGAAACTTACTAATATGACGTAGGCCTATAATATATGAAACATGTGATCTGTGGTGCAACCGGAAGGGAATAGGTTCTGATTGTACACGCTTTAGAATATTTTTAATCTTGCTGACTTGAACTAATTCATCAATTTCCTATTTTTCCATATTTTTACGTACATGGTGCTAATCCCAGGCGTTAATGTGACGCTCTGTAATGGTTTACACCTACATGCTCTAGAGCAGTGTTTCCCAAACTATGGGTCGCGACCCAAAAGTGGGTCGCTGCATCTTGTCAAGGGGGTCGCCATGCTTCAGGTCTGTTTAAAAATAGTACCATTAAATTCAAAAAACAAAATGAAACTGTTCTGTTGACCTTCTTTGTTGTATTGTTTACTATGGTATACTCCAACGAGTAAAGTCTAGTCTAGTATCTTCATTCTATCAAGTATATTCAATGCATGCATTGCAAATTGAAGTTGAAATGCCAATTAAATTTTAACACAATATTGTTCGCTTTTGTGAGGTGGGTCGGGGGCATTAAAAGATTTTCGGAAGTGGGTCCTACGACCAAAAAGTTTGGGAAACACTGCTCTAGAGGCCGATGAACTGTCAATCAAAAGGTTGGGTTTCCCCCATGTATGGGCAGATATTTGGTTCGAGAGTTCGAGAATTCGAGCACACCAACCATACACTGTCAGTTGGAAGATGAGATGGCGAAGGAAAGGACTTGCGACCCGCTTCATATGCCGAGACTAAGAAAACGAAGTCGCTAGCTTAAGGGACTGCTCTTCTATTCTGCTATAATTATATGTATAGACTACGTTGAACTTGCCCACACTAGTTATTCGAGAAGTCGTTTGTATCTTACCTTTTTGTGTAGGAGGATGAAAGACAATAGTGATTGCATTTTACGATAATCTTAGAACTATTTGCCTTCCGATGAACTTTGACATATTTACTCTTTCAAATAATCATAGAAGTTTTATTATATTTGCATTTTGTGTCTGTTTTAAGTTGAATAAGAGCATAATGTCGCAATCAACTTCAACAGCGAAAGGTTGGTACTATGTCGATTATGACAAATTCATCGTTCCAGCATCACCGATATAGTAACATAACATAATACTTAAAATATGCCTTTGTGTCACCGTCTTTTGTCCTTCAATCCTTCAGCATCGTTCCATCAACATTGCCAGTGATAAGCCTACTTTACGATTGTATGCTTTATTTTCGGTAGGCCTACTTGTTGGACAACGTGCTTCATGACTTGTTTAAAATATTGAGTCACCAATTGCCTATTGTTGTGCGCAGAAGGAGAAACCTGTCGAGAAGATCTGAAAAGAAGACATTTTGATGACACTGAACTGACTGATGGATCGTCGAAGAAAAAGACCAGGGCATCATCAGTAATAGGTACCTGTAGCTATCTTATACATATCGAAAATTCCGATGAATTGCATAAATCATTCATCTCAGGTGAAACTCGGAAGTGTCCTTTAATGGGTTTGTTCCCGCACATGAGAATACGTCATATTTGTCAGAAATATATTTAGTACGTATCATGACGTTTCTTTCGTTTTTTATAGTCGCAGTCCAAATGAAATTGCGCGCAGTCCAAGACTTTGAACCGGAACAGATGACACGCCGCAACAGAATCCAACTTACAGATATTTTACAAAAGCAAAGACTAGTGTTGTCTAAGGCTGATTCGGATGAAAGCGAGAACTCAGAAGACGAAAATTTGAACTCAGTCGATGAAGTGAAGTCAGACGACCAAGAGAAGTCAGACGACGAAATAAAGTCAGAAGACGAAGTGGACTTATACTACGAAATGAACTCAGACGACGAAGTGGATCCTTATGCTGAAGCAATTCCGTTTAAAAGAGGAGACCAAATGGAGACCATTCCTCCTACAAACATTGGGTAATTATGTCTTATGTGACAGATCATTGAGAGCTAAATCAGTTAGTATATCATACATAACCCATTCATAGATGTGCGGTGTGATACAGTGGCCGATTGGTTAGAGCGTAACGATCAGTGTGTGCTGAGTGAGCGGGTTCGACCCTCGTCCTGGCGTCAGTCACTGTGTAGGGACCTTGAGCAAATCCTTCGCGCCTATTGCACTTGTGAGAAAAAAATGTTGTAAGCAGGGCGGTATCAAATTTCGGAAATGATGATAATAATAACAAAATTAATAATAATAATAATAATTATAATAATAATAATAATAATAATAATAATAGATCGTCTCTAAACTACAACAAATATCTACTGAAAAATGCAGTCGAAAGAATTAGAGCCTTAGGCAAATATTTCGGCTCATTGTGGAAAAATAATAATTCACACCATTGTGTTAGGCCTAAAATATAAAGACATAGGCCCTATATTTGGCGAACTAAATTTCGGACGAAAATAATGTTCGATTCTAGGATAGAGTCTGTGGTAAAATATTTCTCGATATAAAGAAAATAAGAAAATGCTAAGTGGAAGAACGTTTATCTCACACTTTCTATAAAGTAACTTTGCCGCGATAGCCTTGGATGGTGAAAGATGTCCTATGCTTGTTAGGTTAAGTGCATTGAAGTATCGAAAGTAAAAGGGTTAAATCTTTTTCTCTATGTGTGCTTAAAATTAGAAAACATAATTAATATAAATGCTCTGCTTACCAATGTTTCTTACAGTGACAGCGACGAATGGTGGATGGTGAGGCATTTAAACAACGGAAAGATTGGTTTCATACCAAGAAATCGCGTTGTAATTGGTGAGCGCTAGAAATGTTGTTGCTTTATATATGTAAGAATGCCCCGGATTCCACAAAAATGGCTGTCATATACATTGCATTACACCGAATGAAAACAGCCTGATATCGAATTTCGCAATCGCTTAATATTTAAAAATTTAAAATAGAACAGATAAGGCAAATGCAAACCGAAAATATTTATGTATCTATCGATGCATCCACAATACCCAGCCTTTAGCTTACATAGGTTACATAGGTTCTTCTCAACTTAAAACTGGCATTAATCATCACACCTCCAGATAATCTAATCCACGCCAATAACTGACTTACCTCAATAAAATGTGAATGACCATTAACTATTAGCTATATATAATATAGGCCTTATGTCGTATTCATGGAAGTTGTGCCATTTGTAACTATAAAATTATGCTTATGCTACGGGCAGATAATTCATCAACAAAAAGCTACAACCAATGCTCGATTATTTTCTCTGAGTGTAGCTGCGCCTAGGTAGTATGGAATTTGCTGCTCCATGACCTTCAAAGAATTGGGTATCTAGCCCCATTTAAAATTTCCCTACCTCGATATTTACTTAGCCCCGAAAGCTCATATAGTACCTAACTGCGACGTAATAACTCCTAGTTTGAACGTAATTTGATATTTAGTGTCTTTTTTCGTCTAGTCATTGATATTAGTCTGACTTTATGAAGAACCTAAGTGATGTCCTTACTCCTTATTATAATCTTATCTCCATCTGTTGTCTCCCTCCGTTATGCGTGTCTGATTCGTAGTCAAGTTTAGGCAAGATTATCATATTTTACATGATAACAATGCCTAGCCTACATGTTGCATCATCTTCCTCGAATTTATGTTTATAGGTATGTTATATATATAGAGCCTACATTTTCATCACATTACTTTCCTCTAAAATATTCTTCTCTTGGGATCTCCACGTTATCCTTCGTTCATCTGGTAAGATGTGTCCTATGTGATACTTATTACTATTGATTTGATGCTTCATGTATGTTTTCGTGATCTTTGATTGTGTTTAACCTTATTGGATAACATTAAACTAATAAAACAAATAAATATACATTTTATCAAAATCTGTCTCTCGAGTTGGTCTGATATTCATGATCTTACTCACCAAATAACGACTCAGCGAGAGAACCATTCGCCACATACATGTACGTGTATAAAACTATGATTGAATGATTGCATAATATGTGTGAATGCATTAATTTATAGTACATATTTATAACTATATAATTATATACTCAATCGATACGATATCTAAATTAATGAATTTCTATTTTTTTTATCCAAACAGAAAACGATCGTCCACCTTCGAAGACAACGGTAGGATTATTAACAGTTTAACCTGACTATTCTTAAATAAATAATTAGGTCTATAACTCTAGTATGAGGTCGAGTGGAAGGTGCAACGATATGGGTAGATTATTGGAGGTGCGATGAAATGGGGAGAATAATGGTAGAAAGTGGAAATGGCGGTGGAAGTGGAGTGGGATTTGGAGGGAAATGGGGAGGAGTAGTGTGGAAGGGAGTTGGAAAGGCGAATGAGAGGAATGTGTCAGCTGAAGGCTAAGAACAGAGAGTCTTAGGTGGACGAAATAGAGGAGTAGGAGGAGGAGGAGGAGGTGAGAATGTCATAGTAGGATATGGAGGATAGGGAAATAGAATGCTGAGGAAGGGTTGTGGTAGGGAGAGAAATTGAAAGGGAAGCTGCAGGAATGGCAGGATATGGTATTAGGGAAGGAAAGTGTCTTTAACTGGTATGGAATGATTGACAGTGTACGTTCTATATCGGGCAACAAATTTCGCAACTTTTAACCAGAAGCCCCTAGCTTTGATTTGAAGCATTGCAAATGCAATATTTTTCATATAGCCATTTTTTCATATTTTTATGATGTTAAGAACTTAGTAATTTGATTTTCAGCTGAATAAAATTCCATTGGAGTTGCTGGACATTAACTTAGCAAACTCGTTTCTACATTGGTTACTGACTTTTTCATCAATTCAACGAAACGAAGATTTTATCAAAGATTTGGCATCAGTCGACTTCTGTTGGTTTCAACGAATAACAAGACGAAGGTTTAAGAATAGAATTTGGCGACGGATGCAACGAAGGTTTTTTTCTCTTTTAATTTTCTAGAGTGAAGCATAGCTAACTTATATCACAATCATTTGTTTATATGGAGCAATATATGTGATAACTACGTTGACGCATTAAAATTTAGATCAACTGTATTTTTTGTCTCAATCAATGATTTTCTAAAACGAAGATTTTCAATACAGCATTTATTATTTATTGCCATTTATGAGCGAGAAAACCAACAACCGATATACTTTCTTCTGGCACTATTTTAATGTGTGCAATGCTTCTGAAAATGTGCCTATCTAAGCCTACTCTTAAACGACCTCAATTTAAGCCAACTCAACTGAAAAAATATGCGTAAGCTTACTTAGCACCTCAATTTAAGCGAACGGGTGTCTTTCACAACCTAGCTCATGACGGTTACGGATTGGCGACTGATTTATTTGTGTTGTATTTAGTTAGGCTCTTATAAAATCAGAATCAGCCGACACATGCAGAGGCTTCTCATTCACATTGACAAGAACTATTTTGCTGCTGAAGGCATAATAATATTTTTAAATAGCCAATGCAACCATGTCATTGGTCTTTTAGATTTGCAAGTCACAAGGAAATCTGCAATCATTAGAAACAATCGAAACTATTTATCAAAAAATATTCATCCGAGCGACGAATTTATTGCTCTGCTGTTGTCTCTAAACTGCATAACTGAGGAGCAAAGTCAATCGATTCAGAGAAGACATTCAGAACAAGCTAAGAACGCAGAACTTTTGTTCTCTTTGAGAGACTTCAGCCAAACTAAATCTTCAAATTTCGTCATCTGTCTCCGAAGAACCAATCAAAAGACAGTGGCCAGGATCGTAGAAAACGGAGGAGGTTCAGAGTCAATCTTTAATCCAATGTCTTATGACAAGGCATAGGCTGGATTTCCTTTTCCTTGCAGTTTTACATTTAGCTCATTTAGTTTCTTTGTGATATGCACCATGAAGTTGAATTTTTGCAGCCATTTGTCTTCTTAAAATTCAGGATGGACAATACCTTTTTCATTTAACAATGTTTTTATTTCACTCAAGCAAGAAGCAAAACGTTTCAATACGTTACCTCTGGAAAGCCATCGCACTTTATTGTGCAGAAGTAGGTCAGAATACTGGCTTTCTATTTCTTCAATAAATTCCTTAAATTGGCGATGGTAGAGTGCTTTTGCCAAAATGCTGTTAATGATTTTAATTACCAAGTTCATGACCTCAACTATTTCGGCCGGAAATGTTTGGGCACAAAGCGCCTCTTGGTGAATTATGCAGTGAAACGTTAAAATTTCGTGGAATATTTCCACGAGAGTCATAAACACGTTTGGCTTTGATGAGCGTGCCGCCCCATGGAGAGGGTAAAGGGCCCCATGAAAAGGGGAAGGGTCAGCCGCCACCGCCAATGGCTGAACAGCAAACCTACGGTTGTCGTTGGGCGTGTTTCTTCGTATGTGTGTGTATGTGTACGTATGTGTGAGTGCATGCGTGCGTGCGTGTCTGTGTCCGTAGCATCATATGTGTATATGTATGTGTGCGTATGTGTGTATGTGTGTGTGCGTGTCTGTGTCTTTGTATGTTTGCTTGTATATGTGCGTGTCTGTGTGCGTATGTGTCTTCGTATGTGTATGTGTCAATGTGTGTGTGTATGTATGCGTGCGTATCTGTGTCTGAGTCCTTGTATGTGTGCGTGTATGTGTGCGCATGCCTGGATATACGTGTGCATGGAGTCCAGCCAATGGGAGAGCGCGGTTGCCTTTTGCCCTATCCAATGTCGCACCCCCACTGATGTTATTAACTTATCTCATAGCTCTCGAGTAATTAGTTTTATTTTAAATGGTTCTTTAATTCTGAATTATAAAATTCTGATCGATTTAATTAAACTTTTACTATAAATATCATCGTCATCGTCAGTTCTTGACAATAGTCATTTTGCGTCGAGGACTACAATCAAATTATCTTCATTGTCCAGTTTTTCTATTGTTTGTTCAAGTAATCTGCTCAATTATATTGTGCATATCCATCGTATTCTTGGTAAACCTTTGCTCTCTTTCCTTCGATTATTGGATATATTTTGGTGTATTTGTATGAAATTCAGAGACAAAACTGACATTTAAATATATTTATTTCGAATTTTAGCCGTGATAAAAGTTGAAGTACAATATCGTGATGCAAAGTGTACAACTCGACAATTTCACGACAAATTTGAAAATCTTCGAAACAGAACGATGTCAAGATCACAGACAACTGAAAAACTCATCAGTCAACTGAAAGATGAAGGCGTAGAAATCATCAAGTCTCAACTGGACAGAAAGACTGTGGTCGTTTGGATCTGGTGTCATTCACAGGCAGCACTTGAATATATTCAGAGGCAATACGAATCAAGTCAGTTGAAAGATATTTTACATGGTCTTACAGATATTGGACGATCTGCCTCTGAAATAATCCAATCGACAATGATCAACATTGGTCGCAATGAGTTCAGCAAAACAGTTGGTAGGTTATCATCAGCGTTTTGAAAATGAAATATGGTCAACACTTACGTCTTGGATGAAGGAATTCATCAGATTAGTGCTGGATAAAATTGCTAGAATGTTAAGTTTTAAAAAGCGGGTCTATCTTTTGAGTAAGAAAATGGATGCATCAAATAGGAAATTCTTAGACCGTGCTAATTCGGCGGTAAATCTTCCAAACCACTTTCATTTATTCCTTTGTAATATAATCAATGTCAAATCGACCTTCCTCGTCCTTTCTTTTTATTCTCTTATTTCTTTCCAGTTTAATGTGAGATTGATCTCTTTCGACTGCTAATAAATGAACGGTAGTTACTTCTATGACACTTTCACATCTTTTGCCTCATTCCTCTTCCATTTTAACGTGATGTGCCTAATTCTTATCTTCCTCCCTTTTTCTTTTCTCCTATTCTGTCCTGTTTCCTTGATTCACACTTTCTTTCCATCCTTCCATCCATTTCTTCTCAGAAATCACAAATTTCAGTACCATTTTTGCTGTGCATGGCAGATTGCCAATCAGTTTCTTTTCTACAACGGTACAAAGCGTCCATGCACGCTTACGCAAGGGTTGAAACACGCATCAGTACGGGTACCGAAGGAATATAGGAGGCGGAGCTTAACGGAGGTCCGCTCTATATAAGTAAAACTTCTGATTATGGAAACTAATGTAAAGGAAAGCATAATAATAATAATGATAATGATAATGATAATAATAATGATAATAATAATAACAATCCAGTCTTAATTGGTTTAAGTGAATTTATCCTCTGACTGAACAAATAGTTGCCAACGTTTGCCTACATTCTAATTGCCTAATTAAAATAATCAACAAAGAAGCAAATATTAAACAATGGGTAAAATGTCAGTAAAATTAGTAGTCAATTGAAATGAAGTATTTCAACTGCCTATAACTACAATGAATAAACAGTAATTTATTTCTATTTTAGTTCTGACTTCGCTTTCCGTCAGCTTAATTGAGAGAATTGAGGTAAAAAACACGAAGATTATTCGTGGTATATACATGTAGTGACTAAACTGCGAAATGAAATCTACGTCTTGTTTTGGCATGTTACTTTGGAGTCTCATGTAATTCGTGTGTTTGAGGATCGAAATCAATTTCGTCTTCAGAGAGAATTTAATATAAAAGAGATCACTGATCCATGGGACATCGCATCCAGTGAGAAAGAAAATTGTCTTTACGTCATAGACACATTAAGATGCGTCTGGCAGATTACAAGAGAAATGGATGACCAACACAAAATCATCAAATGGCTGACCACTGATTATGAGCTAAAGCGTGTTCTGTCAGTGTCCAGTAATGGTCAGTTATTGCTGTTGAACCATTCATCGCTAAATCTGATGATCTACGGATCAGATGCAAAACTTCTTCGATCGATTTCGTTAACAACAGACATTAAATACCCAATTCATGCTGTGGAAACATCCATCGGGAATTTCATCATCCTTCACCAGTCGAATGAGAGAAAGTCGATCGATGTGGAACAAGGAGAGGAGGAGATGGAGGAGGAGGAGGAGAAGGAGGAAGAAGAGGACGAGAAGGAAGAGGAGGAGGAGGAGGAAGAAGAAGAGGAGGAGGAGGAGGAGGCGGAGGAAATAGAAAAAGAGGAGAAGATGGGAGAGAGTGGGTCACGAGGAAGCAAGAGGGACAATGAATGGTGTATAAGTGAGTTGAGCAGCGATGGACAGATGGTCCGTCGTTTTATTCCTTCAAATGAAACACAACAACTGAATGAACCTAAATACCTCTCACTCGATTCAGACGATCGTGTGTTTGTGGCTGACATGGATAATGATAGAGTGATTCTCTTGAATTCAGATCTCAAATGGAATCGAATTCTTTTTTCAATGAAAGAGGAAGACGAACCTGCGATCAAAATCTTTGGAGATTGTGCTACGACGAAGAACAGAAGCAACTGTTCGTTGCAGGATTATTATCGGGAGTAATTAGTGTTTACACGTTCAGTCAAACATAATCACTTCTTATGCAATAAATCATAAACTACTAACATATTTTAAATATTTGTAAAATTAAATGCAACGCTCAGAAAGGAAAGTATTTTAGCTCCTACTTAATTTCTAACAATTTATAAAACACTATTTTTGGATAAATCGCATACATTTTGACCTACATGTTGTCTGATGCTTTAGAGCAGAACGTCGATAAGTAAGAAGATTGTAAATCGAAGGTAGATTCAATCCTTAAATCGGGCATCAAATTATTTTGTGAGCAGTTTTTCAAGCGCTTGACAAAGTATTTTATTTATATATTCTGAAATTTGATAACGCCCTTCTTTCAACAAGCAAAGAGGACCAGTTTTCCGCAGGGTCCGAATTAGTTATATAACGGGGTTTCACTTGATTTTCCCTCCAAAACGTGACGTCACCTAATGAGCGTACGCACACGGACAAGCAGACATACGCACTCAGCCATCCAACCGTTTATACGCCTCAAACCTTCGGTGCAAATTTACGCGTATAATTATGTTCATCCTTCAAAAGGATTTAAATATATATATATACATTTAAATATATATATATACAAATAACTCGTGTGTTCGTATAATAATATTAAAATCATGCATACGATTATATATACATATCCACCACATGTATATATATATATATATATATATATATACAGATACTAGCTTAGCCAAAACTTAATATTAATGCATTTTAAATTTATTATAAATACAGGCATAGATATCACGCGATCGAACCTGATATCTTTCGAGAAAGATGCATCGCTTTTTATCCTACGAACAATTTTAATTTCAATTTATAATTATATTCCTCTTATAAATATTAATATTAGCTCCCTTGTAAAAGTATAGTCTTATAAATATTCTAAAAGTGACTTTTATAATTATTAAGAATAATCGTAGGCCTATGCATGCATATAAAACGCATATATTTTCCTAGATATTCGGGGCAACTCAATTGGCTCATTGCTTAGAGGGGAAGGTTTCTTTATGAATTTATGTACAAGTATTTAAATAATTTATTTAAATCATGCTTTGGAAACTTTTTCTCTACTGTTCTCCAACTTAATTCTTATCCTTCGTAACGCTGATAACGTCAGACCATGTCACTTTCGAACTAATGCCCGCAGTATTTCTTTAAAGGCGCAATAGGACGCATACAGGATATCAGCCCATGGACCATTATAGGTGTATATATACCCAAGATCACTCGGCTCGTGGAGTAAACTTGGATTTACGTTCTCTGTCTGTCTGTCTCTGTACATACATATACTTATAATATATGTATACATATACCATTCAATGCAATGAATCTATTTAATGAGTATGCATGCCAATCATATCGAACCTCCAGAATTGTATCGCACAGACCCAGCTGCCAGACCAGCTGGGACTGTGGCCGTCGATTGAGTGGTCTCTTATGGAACAATGAATTATTAGCTGTGTGCATATCTTTCAATGGACGCACTATCCGAGATACAGACGTAGTTCATTTGCATTTCAATTATAATATGGGTCGCAAAGAACAGATATACACATACAGGCACAAACACTGACAGCATTAGCTTCGATTGCCTGCAGATGACTTCGTAACTGGACCTCGGCTTGTTTTCACGATTCCTTCTACCTGTCACTGATTTGAATTGAAGCTGAGGACTTCGTTACACTGCCAGTGGTCCAGTGGGCTTTTGGTTCTCTGGTTCCAACACAACTAAGCTATGTCCTATCACGTGCGAGACAATAATTTAGCATACCGTGAAAGTGTCCTGATGGTTTATTCCAGCCCTCATTATTTTGAATTGCGTTAGAAGCTGTTTCTTACACGACTGTGCAAATTAGTAAGCTGAACATTAGTTTGGGGATATAGTTTTGGAATATATGGAATATATGTTGTGCTCATGTAGATCATTGTTTTAAGTAGGCCTTTATGTTAGTAAATACTTGCAAGGACAAGACAGTAACATGACAGGTAAAATGATAGACAGTGATGGAACATCACATATTGATGCCAATAACAGAATTGTGAGGAAAAGACTGTCAAGTGGAAGCATCAAAACATATACGTGTGCTCCTTTGGCTCAAAAAATGCATCAACTTCTATTTTGAAGATGAAAACGAGAAGCTGCAATTTGAGACAAGATGTAGCGAGCTGCAAAGACATTTTGGATAAAGTACAATCCATGAATCAATCAAAAAGGTTCTTGTGGAATATAACACTGGAAGTCCGGTCAAGCTTTCGGTCTCTGTCGCCCCTCCATTTTTATTATCTGATCCAGTCTCTTTTACCGATTCAGCCTCAGTAACCACTTCAGTCTTTGAAGAAACAGGATCGGAACTGGAAAAACAAATGCCATTTCCAATTCCTGAATCAGGTCCAGTGGTTTCTTTGGAATCAGAGCACCCCAGTTATATTAGAGAGTGCAACAGTATTGTTCGTCTATGCGATTTGTTCTATGAACATTCCAGCCGCTGCAGCCAACAACTGACCATAAAAAACATGTCTCATACAGGTCATGTACTTTGTGCTGATTTCATTTGCAGCCTGAAACATGAATTCAAGTGGTTTCATCTAAGCACATCGACGTAGAGCAAAATGAATTCTCTTTGAATCACCGAGTTATGTTGGCGTATCTGGCATCAGGAATAACAGCTGTGCAGTATAAGAGATTTTGAGATTTTGCCGAAATAGGCGCACTTTCTGAACGGTTCCGCAGAAACCATTTATTACGGTACAGTTCAGTCACGGAATTATTGCGCAAGCAGTCGGTTTTTGCGGCGAAAGTTCGAAAATTGGCTCTGTCTGCTGACCAAGCAATATCCGTTATGACAGACGCTCGTCACCACTGTCGTCAAAACAGCTACCATACGATCATGTGGCACTGGGATTTAAAACACATATGGTAGTTGATATTCAGCATATCAACCTCGACGAGGAGCCATGCTCACAAAAGCACGAGGTGGTAGGATATGACCGCATGTATTCCCAATTCGAAGCTGAGTACATCAAGGTCACACATCATGTGCACGATAGAAATCTATCGATAAACAAACGCCTCCGGGAAAAAAAGCTGGCAACAAATTCGAACGATCGCTGGCATTGCACTCGTCCAATTTCCAGAGGTATGAAAAAAAAATTGGACAAGGCGCCAGAATACATTTGGGTAAAAAGTGGCACCCTCAGCTGGCGGACAAAGGTGCAGCCGTTAGAAATCATATATACTGGTGCATGGACAAGTGTGGTGGGAATGCACATACGCTGAGAGACTTAATTGACACGTGCATTCTTTACTTCCAAAATGTACACATCTCATGTCATGCGGACTCTGGCTGCCGTGTCGATGGCTACATGGTAGAAACAACATGCATCACAGATCCAGAAGCGGCCAAGTTGCTCACTGACTTCTTACATTCTTTTGTCGTGTACAAAAATGCCGAAGATTATGTACACGCCCATGACACATTTCAATAATGTGTGTCTCATATATTTAGATAAGAGAATTCATTATGGAAACACAATGTATGAACTCAGGCGTGATCTTGCAGTACTGGACTGGAATGAACATGTCGATAGACCAAATACGTCGATTTACAAATCTGTTCGATCATCCAATCCTAGACGACAGGCTGGTTCAAAAGTTCATGAAAGAAAAACTTATAGATTTGTTAAGGACATTTGGGATTTATATTTGGATGTCTGGAAATCATCGGATTCAAATGCCAATAACGTTGTGGTGACGTATGAAGCTATTATGAATGACGATGTTTGTGAAAGTGATGATTCAGCCGAGTCATCAGATGATGCTGTAGCCAGTTTGGACTTATCTGAATGTGATTCTGAATAATGACGTCTGCATACATTGAATTATTAATCTTCGGTGTAGTAGAATGTTCTGTTCCTTGTTATCGGTGGGACGAAAGATCGAAAATACCTCAAGTCACTTGTGACCTGGGACAAGTTGCTCACCCAAATTTCTCTGCGAGGAAGGCAATAGGAGTGACGCCATTCATCTCATCCCCTATTGATATCAAATAAAATGGACCTACCCTAATGAATAAATTTCTTCATCATCACCAACATCATCATCGTCAGCAGCATCAGCATAATCTGTGGATGAAGCATATGTATAACGAGATTTGCCAGAGTGACAACTCGTCGTGGAATTCAAATGATGATGAGATGGGAGACATTTATGGACTGATCAATGCCATCAATGCAACGGATACAAGTGAACAGTAATAAAAAAAACAGTGACATTTTGAGGAGGGCACAGGTCTTTGACCCATATTTGAGTGAATGCAAAAAGTTATAAATATTTATGACCTGCAAGGTCTGTTACTCCGCCACTGCTGATATTGTGGCAGTGCCAGTCCCAAACCTGGATAAAGGATTAATAGGTGTAATAATAGCATCATATAGGCATTTAGATGTCTATGACGCTTCCAATGCTGGTGTCGGCTGCTAAATATCTATCCTGACAATAAAATGGAAATTATTTCACATACAACCCTCTGAATGCTGCTTTAGTAATCCGAAATTTAAGTTAAACAATTGAAATACTTGTAAATGCATATAAAATTTTAAATAATTAGAAGGGTTCAAATATATAAATAGGACTTCTGAATAAGAAAGACACCTTGTGATTACAGCGCTCAGCCACATCAATGAAATTGATGCGAAATATTCTTCTGCATGGTCAAAATGCTAAATTTATTCCCATTTATAATGCGTATATATATATATATTGATTGGCATCACAGTTGGATATCTGTTTACATTAGGTCACAGTGTCTCAGTCTTGCAGTTCACGATTATGGGCCCTGTTATCAACGCACGTCTGTTGTTATGTCCAGTCGTTTGGCATGTGCGTCATACACTGCCGTCTCCCAGCATCTTTGACCCTGTTCAGATGAACTACCCCAATTGTCCCCTCTGGAGCGACTACAATTGACAAGGTCTAACCTCAGCCCAAATTCCGGGACCTATATTATTATTGAAATGCAAATGAACTACAGAGAGGCACTAAGCGCCAACATTTCCATCACTGACCACTCAATTGACATGGACGGACCCAGCTGGTAGACCGCTATAGCCTTCGGGTGGTTCGATATGACTGGCATGCATACTCATTAAATGGGCGGCCCTGGTTTAACGTTAAACTGCGAGGTAGAGTTACCCCTTTAAGACAGCTGCTAGACTGATAGATCGCACGCATATCATCCTTGTTGTGGATGCGTCGTTGAATAAATTTATATAAGTCAGTGATAGATCGCTTTCCTCGTCTCTCTCACATCCTTACCGCTATATTTGATGAACTTGATTGGCTCCCTCTCCATGCTCGCATACAATTTAAAAAGTTCATTTAATCATCAAATCTCAGGAGGGATCTTGCTCCGAAATACCTCGGTGACGTAATACTTTGATCTCATTCAGTTTTCTTCCTTCGTCCACTTTGCTCGTTTAATAGATTTGACCTCTTGGTAAATCGAACTGAGCTCAGTCTCGATCCCTTGCTTTAATTGGCCCCACTCTGTGGAATGGGCTTTCTCCGTCTCTTCGCTCTACAACTCTACGTGGCAGTCTCTCATCTTCCTTTGCTTTTCTCAAAGCCTACTTCTTCTCGCTTGCGCACTGTCAGCACTTCTGAATGGTTCACTTTACTAGAAGCGCTCTATAGAAATGCTTAGCTCTACAGTCTACACCCACCTCATTGCAAAGGTTGAGTAGCTAAATACATCTATAAGACATTGATTTTATCCTAGGCTATTTATTTTTCTTAACCCTTTGAACCCGAGAAGCCGGAAAACCGGCTTCAAAGATAGGCATATACACCCGAAAAGCCGGTTCTCCGGCTTGATGATCTAGCGTCTTAGCCCTATAGGCCATTATAAAGCTTCATGAAATATTATTAGCGGCGAGCATAAAAAAACGGCGCACATGCCTGTATTTTTACAAACCACACAGAACACCTGGCATGAGAAGTCATACCTTCAATATGTTTATTGAGAACCTTTGCCACAAATTAGTTGGAACATATAGTCGAAGAGTTATTCCGATAGGGAGGAGAAGTTCATCAGATCACAGATTAACCAATGAAGGTGCTATCCCAGTGCACTCAACCTGAGCGACCACAAGGAGCAACAAGTAACATAAGATGTGTTGTCTGCTTGGATAAGTACAAGCGACCAAAAAGAGTAAATCCTAACGCCAAGGACAAAGACGTGCCGAAGAGAAAAAAACTGTTTATTGGTGCAAAACAAGCGAAGTGTTTTTGCATCGGGTGCGTCCGTGATAACTGTTTCGAAAGTTATCACACAAAAGTGGACTTCTGGCGATGAACTAATATGACCAGAAAATTACTAATTGTAATTTTTTGCTTTTATAGCCTACCAAAACAATGTGTGCTTCTTACATATGCATTATTACGTTCATATAAAGGCCAATTTCATTGACATTTTACAAGGATTAACAAAATCTGAGTTGCGGTTTTGTATTGAGTCAGAATACTAAATTTGGAATGAATATCTCAAACGGTCCAAAAGCTACAGGCTTTTGAAGAAATCCAAGATGGCGGATGGACGCCATCTTGGATTTATAAAAAAATTAATTTTTTTTAAACTCTGGATTTGTACTAAGTCGGGATACCAAATTTGGAATGAATATCTCAAACGGTTCAAAAGTTACAGGTTTAGTTAGAAGCAGATCCGTGAATGTTTTTCTTGGCCAGGAAGCCTCGGATAAGAACAAAGAGCGTGCTGCGTAATTCTAGATCGCCGTGTACGCAACATGTTTGACTGAGATTGAAATGACTCAAGAAAAAAGGCTAGGCAGCGGATTTTCTATAGGTTGGACCAAAGGTCAGTATCATATCACCGGTTTTTTATGGAAAATTTGGAAGACAAATGTCGCGAATAAAAAAGTCGAAATTAAATGGTCGCACTTGAAAGGTCCCAATTTAAAAAGTCGCCTAATAATTATATCGCCTGTCAAAATGTCGCAACTAAATTGAACGCACGATGATGATGTCGCACGACAATAAAGTCGCCCACCAGAACGTCCATAAGTACTTAATTATTCATAGTTACTTTCCTAGGACTGCTAGGATTACCAGGAGTGTTTAGATGTCCGACGATTACGATTATTAATAAATCACAATGTAAACAGTCGAATGACACATTTCTAAGAACGACATGCGATAACTACATTCTCTACTATCTCTCGTGCCCTGTGTTCCAATATTGGAACACACATTATATTGGCAAAATTTCCAAACTAAAGTCCAGTATTCAAACTGGATAAAATTGGGTGTATTATGAGCGATATTAGGCTATCCAAAGCAACTAAAAGATTTTCGCTAAAGCGATTAAAAACTAAATGAACCTTTTTGTCGCCATTTCTGCAAAATTTCCGTCGCTCGTAATTGACATAAAATCCGTTTAAAGTACACCTAAACGTTCAAATAAATTATTTATTCGAATAGTAAGGCTGACGCAAACTGCTTACCATCGTAAATGATCAGTTACATTCACTAGATGGCGATGAAATGTAAGCAAGTAAGTCATTTTTAAGATGTTCCAATAATGGAACACTGCGCAAAAACGGGTTAATAACGAAGAACTATTGAACGACAGGCATCGATTTTCTACCTGTAGGAGGCGAACGAACCCACTCGTTAGCAAAGACAAAGAATTTCCTAAGATGTTTTCTCCCGCTCATAACTGCGCTGTACACCCTAAGCTGGGAAATCACTACATCACTTCAAGTACTGGGGAGCATTGGATCAGCGTTCTCGTCGCTGTCCCTGTCAATTATACTGGTCCGGTCTCCAGCCGAACCGCGGGGTTGCGAATGATCCAACCAGCAGACCGAATTCTTGAGATGAATCCTGGTCACATGCCATTATAGATCATCCCACACCAAGCTGGTTGATGAACAGCTCAACGCGTCCGCTCTGGACTCATTTGCTTGGCACGTAACGCATACGCAAAGCAAGGACTTCAAGTACTAAACAGGTGTAGGCCTATGCAAGTTGAGCGAAAATTTTATATACATCAAAGTTTGCGAGAAAGACGCGAGTAGGCCTATCCTTCGCATGTTGCCTTTCTATCAGTTGCTCCATCAACATTTATCTCCGACATTATTCCGTTTATCATTTTGGATATTATTATTTGTGTCTGTCAAAAACAGAGCGATTTGGTTATGAAAGTTGAGCTAGACAAACGTTCTTGTGCACAACAGAATAATTATTATGTCCTTGCAAGGGAAGTTTCCATGCTCATGAAAATCCGAATTATCAGAAAAGTTCCCACTGGGCAATTTCTGCGATTGATCAAAGCGAAAGCACAACGAAAATATCATTTAAAATACTGAAGATGGCTGATTCTGTTCAACTGGATTTGTATAAACGAAATCGCCGAATCAGTAATATTAATTATACTTGCATTTTATACGATGATAGAAGCGTTTATTGCATAGTAAGGAGAAGGTTGAAACTTACTAATATGAAGTAGGCCTATAATAGATGAAACATGTGATCTGTGGTGCAACCGGAAGTGAATAGGTTCTGATTGTACACTCTTCGGAATGTTCTTAATCTTTCTAACTTGAATTAATTTATTAATTTAATATCTTCCATACTTCTACATACATGGTGCTAATCCCTGGAGTTAATGCGACGCTCTATAATGGTTGACATGCTCTAGAGGCCGATGAACTGTCAATCAAAAGGTCGGGTTTCCCACATGTGCAGATATTTGGTTCGAGAGTTCGAGCACACTGTCGGTTGGAAGATGAGATGCCGAAGGAAAGGACTTGCGACCCGACTTATATGCCGAGACTAAGAAAACGAAGTCGCTAGCTTAAGGGACTGTTCATCTATTCTGCTATAATTATATGTGTAGACTACGTTGAACTTGCCCTCATTAGTTGCTTCGAGAAGTTGTTTGTATCTTATCTCTTTGTGTAGGAGGATGAAAGAAAATAGTGATTGCATTTTACGATAATCTTAGAACTATTTGCCTACTGATGAACTTTGAAATTTTTACTCTTTCGAATGACCATAAAGTATTATTATATTTGTATTCTGTGTCTGTTTTAAGATGAATAAGAGCATAATGTCGCAATCAACTTCGACAGCGAAAGGTTGGTACTATGTCGATTATGACAAATTCATCGTTCCAGCATCACCGATATAGTAACATAACATAATACTTAAAATATGCCTTTGTGTCACCGTCTTTTGTCCTTCAATCCTTCAGCATCGTTCCATCAACATTGCCAGTGATAAGTCTACTTTACGATTTTATGCTTTATTTTCGGTAGGCCTACTTGTTGGACAACGGGTTTTATGGCTTGTTTAAAATATTGAGTCACCAATTGCATATTGTTGTGCGCAGAAGGAGATACTTGTCGAGAAGATCTGAAAAGAAAACATTTTGATGATACTGAACTGACTGATGGAACGTCGAAGAAAAAGATCAGGGCATTAGTAATAGGTACATGCAGCTATCTTCCACATATTGAAAATTACGATGAATTGCATAAATCATTCATCTTAGCTTAAACTCGGAAGTGTCCCTTAATCGGTTTGTTCTCTCACATCAGAATACGTCATACTTGTCAGAAATATATTTACTACGTGTCATGACGTTTTTTTTTCGTTTTTACAGTCTCAGTCCAAATGAAACTGCGCGCAGTCCAAGACTTTGAACCCAAACAGATGACACGCCGCGACAGAATCCAACTTACAGATATTTTACAAAAGCAAAGACTAGCGTTGTCTAAGACTGAGTCGGATGAAAGTGAGAACTCAGAAGACGAATTGAACTCAGTCGATACAGGAAAGTCAGACGACGAAGTTAAATCAGACGACGAAGTGACGTCAGACGACGAAGAGAAGTCAGACGACGAAATAAAGTCAGAGGACCAAGAGAAGTCAGACGACGAAATAAAGTCAGACGACCAAGAGAAGTCAGACGACGAAATAAAGTCAGACGACCAAGAGAAGTCAGACGACGAAATAAAGTCAGACGACCAAGAGAAGTCAGACGACGAAATAAAGTCAGTGTATCCTTATTCTAAAGCAATTCCATTTAAAAGAGGAGACACAATGGAGACTATTCTGCCAGCAAACATCTGGTAAACTATATCCTATGTGGTATACAAAATTAATCAGTCAACATTTTGTTTATTCATAAAGAACCCATTTATAGATCGTCTCTAACCGACAACAAATAACTACTAAGTGTGGTGGCAAAAATTAAAGCAATAGGCATACATTTCGGCTCATTGTGGAAAAATAATAATACGCACCATTTCATTAGGCCTAAAATATAAAGACATAGGCCCTATATTTGGTGAAATTAGCGAATTGAATTTCGGACGAAATAATGTTCACTTCTAGAATCGAGTCTGTGGTAAAATATTTGTTGAGATAAATAAAAATAAGAGAATGCTTTCCGCTGTTTAAATGCATCACACTTTCTATAAAGAAATTTTGCAGCGACAGCGTTGGATGGTGAAAGATATAGGCTATATAAGCCTATGCTTGTTATGTTAACTGCATTAAAGAATCAAAAGTTATAGGGCTAAATCTTTTTTTCTATGTCTGCTTAAAATTAGAAAACATAATTAATATAAATGCTCTGCTCACCAATGTTTCTTACAGTGACAGCGACGAATGGTGGAAGGTGAGGCAATTAAACAACGGAAAGATTGGTTTCATACCAAGAAATCGCGTTGTAATTGGTGAGTGCTAGAAATGTTGTTGCTTTATATATGCAAGAATGCCCCGGATTCCTCAAAAATTGTTGTCATATACATTGCATTACACCGAATGGAAACAGACAGATATCGAATTTCGCAATCGCTTAATATTAAAAATTAAAATTAGAACGGATAAGGTAAATGCAAGCTGGAAATATTTTTGTATCTATCGATGCATCCACAATACCCAGCCTTTAGGTTACATAGGTTCTTGTTAACTTAAAACTGGCATCATTCATCACTCCTCTAGAAAACCTAATTTCCTACGACCACACCAATAAATGACTTACCTCAATCAAATGCGATTGACCAGGAACTTTTAGCGCTACATCTAGGTCCTGTGTTGTTTTCATGGAAGTTGTGCCATTTGTAACTATATGTTTATGCTACGGGCAGATAACTCATCATCAAAAAGCTAGAACCAATGCCCGATTATTTTCTCCGAGAGTAGCTACGCCAAGGGAATATAGAATTTGCTGTCCCATGACCTTCAAAGAATTGGGTATCTAGCCCCATTTAAAATTTCCCTACCTCGATATTTACTTAGCCCCGAAAGCTCATAGTAACTAACTGCGACGTAATAACTCCTAGTTTGAACGTAATTTGATATTCAGTGTATTTCTTCGTCTAGTCGTTGATATTAGTTTGACTTTATGAAGAACCTAAGTGATGTCCTTAATCCTTATTATAATCTTGTCTCCCTTTGTTGTCTCCCGCCGTTATGCGTGTCTGTTACATCATCTTCCTCGAATTATTTATATATGTGTTTTCATGTATGGTATATAATATATTTTCTTTACATTACTTTTCTTTTAAAGTTTTTAACCGCCGATCAAATGCTTACAAGATGTAATGCCTATTGGGGTTATTGTTATCACGCGGGATATTCTTCTCTTGGGATCTCCATGCTGTCCTTCGTTTATCTGGTAAGATGTGCCATATGTGATACTTAATACTATTGATTTGATGCTTTATGTATGTTTTCATGATCGTTTATTGTGTTTAACCTTATTGGATAACATTAAACTAATAAAACAAATAAATATACATTTATCAAAATCTGTCTCTCGAGTTGGTATAATATTCATGATCTTACTCACCAAATAACGACTCAGCGAGAGAACCATTCGCCACATACATGTACGTGTATAAACCTATGATTGAATGTATGCATAATATGTGTGTATGCATTAAGTTATAGTACATATTTATAACTATATAATTATATGCTTGCATGCTCTAGTAGACCTATAGACAGACAGATAAACAGGTGGACACATATTGAGACCCATATTACAAGCAGCCAACTTTTCTAAATTACTCAAATCGCATTTGTTTAGATCTGTTGAGTAGCTACGTTTAGCGTCTTGTAAGGCGCTATATAAATAGCCTAATACAATACATACATTGCTAGAGTTATTTACAGAAGTACTGGCATGTATAAAATAGCAACAATCATACGTTACACAATAGATGCAATAGATCAAATCAAATCAAATCAAAAGTGTTTAATTGTAACCAATAACAAAATAGAGCACATCTCACAATATGCAAAAGCAAATTTATATTGGCTAAAATGGGAGCCCCAGAGGGGATGCGAATCCCGCTAAATAGGGACCCCCATGTAGCAACTATATCACACTAATAAATGGCAATTTATCTTTATTGCAAATTAATCCTATAACGCAACAAAACACCAAATGAAAAAAATGAACAAAGCTTAACTAAATTCAGTCATATGCACATTATATACAACATATAGTTTAATGAATAGTAGTGATTAGTAATTAATTAGGATTTACTGTATTTAATGATTTAGTGCATTAGTGAATTGATGTGGAAGGCTCGTAACTTATTTTTAAAGCTTTAATATTCGTCTTGACAGACGAATTTCCAATGGGATGTTATTCCATGATGAGGGTCCAGAGAATTTTATAGTTAAATAACCCTTACCAGAGTTTGCCAGGAACTATGCGAATAAAATACATTTGTATCATCGACAAGTAGAATAAAGAATATTGTTGCTGAGACAGTAACCAGATCATTCATATACAGAAGGAATAATAAAGGTCCAAGATGCACATAAACAGCAATCGATGCAATATCTAAATTTATGAATTTCTATTTTTTTTTCTTCAAACAGAAAATGATCGACCAACTTCGAAGACAACGGTAGGATTATAACCAGTTTAACCTGACTATTCTTAAATAAATAATTAGGTCTATAACTCTAGTATGAGGTCGAGTGGAAGGTGCAACGATATGACTATTCTTAAATAAATAATTATAACTCTTGTATGGAGTATTATAATGATATCATCAAATCAATATTTGATTGAAAATACAGTCTGTGATTTCATTATCTCTATTTGAATTAATTGATTCACGATAGGTGGCGTAGAAGTTGGAATTGCAAGAAGGAAGGAGGTGGAGAAAGAGAAAGACGAGATTGAGTTACAGTATACGAGATAGACTAGAGAGAGGAAGTGGAGAATGATGTCGAGGAAGACGAGGACGTGAATATGTGGGAGAAGGTGAACAGGAGAGGAACAGTTAATGAGAATAATGGAGTGCAATGATATGGTGAGAATAATGGAGGTGCGATGAAATGGGGGGAATAATGGGGAGAATAATGGTAGAAAGTGGAAATGGCGGTGGAAGTGGAGTGGGATTTGGAGAGAAATAGGGAGAAGTAGTGTGGAAGGAATGGAGCGCGAAGGGAGCCGTAAGTATTAATTAAGTAAGTTTATGCTGACGAAGTTGAAAATTTCGTTCTATTTACAAATTATTTGGATAAATGTTTTTATTTATTTTATTTTGTTAAAAATTGTTGTTGAAATATTTTTGGTGATTTTTTTGTGATTGTCCATTTGGTACGCAATTGCTTATTTTGCTTCCATGCAACGTGGCCATTATACATATTAACTGGTGGGGTAACATTTTGATAGAAACATTAAAGCTTAATGACCATTGCAAATGCATTGAAACCACTTTTTGCAGATTTTTGTGATGTCAAGAACTTTGTAATTGATTTTCAGCTGAATAAAATTCCATTGGAGTTGCTGGACATTACCTTAGCAAACTCGTTTCTACACTGGTTACTGAATTTTTCATCAATTCAAAGAAACGAAGATTTTATCAAAGATTTGGCATCAGTCGACTACTATTGGTTTCAACGAATAACAAGACGAAGGTTTAAGAAAAGAATTTGGCGGCGGATGCAACATAGGTTATTTTCTTTTTTAATTCTCTAGAGTGAAACAAAGCTAACTTATATCACAATCATTTGGTTTAATGGAGCAAAACATGTGATAACTACGTTGACGCATTAAAATTTAGATCAACTGTACTTTTTGTCTCAATCAATGATTTTCTAAAACAAAGATTTTCAACACAGCATTTATTATTTAAGTGACATTATGAGCGAGAAACCAACAACCGATATACTTTCTTCTGGCACTATTTTAATGTGTGCAATGCTTCTGAAAATGTGCCTATCTAAGCCTACTCTTAAACGACTCAACTGAAAAAGGTATACGTAAGCTTACTTAGCACCAAACGGGTGTCTTTCATAACCTAGCTCATGACGATTACGGATTGGCGACTGATTTATTTGTGTTGTATTTAGTTAGGCTCTTATAAAATCAGAATCAGCCGACACATGCAGAGGCTTCTCATTCACATTGACAAGAACTATTTTGCTGGTGAAGGCATAATAATATTTTTAAATAGCCAATGCAGCCATGTCATTGGTTTTTTTAGATTTGCAAATCACAGGGAAATCTGCAATCATTAGAAACAATCGAAACTATTTATCAAAAAATATTCATCCGAGCGCCGAATTAATTGCGTCGCTGTTGTCTCTTAACTGCATAACGGAAGCACAAAGTCAAACGATTCAAAAACTACATTCACAACAAGCTAAGAACGCCGAACTTTTGTTCTTTTTGAGAGACTTCAGTCAAACCAAGTCTTCAAATTTCGTCAAATGTCTGCGAAGAACCAACCAGAAGACAGAGGCAAGGATCGTAGAAAATGGAGGAGGTGCTGAGTTAATCTTTAATTTCATATCTTATTACTAACACGCTTTGTTTTACAACTATTATCATGTGACTCAAAACCTCTTCCATGGCTAACATTTCCAACGAGATTTCTGTTCCTAATTACTACAGTAAAAGATTATCATCCGTCAAACTTTTTTAAAGATCTCACTGACCCTATCTGTTCAAGTTGTGGGCCTCCTTCTAGACCCTACACCCTGTTCCTATCTGGCCACATAAATGCCCTTTCCCACTTCTGCTTCTTTTCGCTTGCTCCAAATCCGCTCTATTAGACATTCGCCCTCATTGCATGCTGTGTCGACGCTTATGCACGTTCTGATCTGTTACATAGTAGACTTAGACAACATCACCTTCATTGGACTCTCCTCTGACATTTCTGGGCTCCAGGACGTCCTAAGTGTGGCTGCCTGACTAATCGGTGAAATTTCAAAATATGATCACACATTTTCCTCTATACGTGAATCCCTTCATTGGCTCCCAGCACCTCAGGGCCTCGGCGCATTCGTTTCAAGACCCTTGTGTTGATGCATAACTGTCATCTTGGGTCTGCCTCCGCTTACCTTCTGGCTCTCTGCACTAGGGTCTCCTCTATTCCGCACAGCATTTCCTTTCGTTCCTCTGCCCGCGGACTTGACGGAACGGCGGCTGGCCCTTCCACCCGCCCCAGGGGCGGCACGCTCATCTCGGCTCCCTTCTGATACCGAAGCTCATACTTAAAAATGGATAGCGTCATAACTTACGCGAAGAAAATGGTTTTGGTGCGACCGAGACAGATTGAAAAGTAGAAAGAAGCCATGTTGGATAAGACTCTGTCAAAGTTGGACGGAGAAATGTACGAAATCTTACATAGAAACGTGGCCGACGACGAAAAAGCCAAACACTATTCCAACAGTCTAAGACGGTACTTGAACATCAAAAAGCCCGAAGTCGTTATAAAATGTAACTCTGAAGAGTCCAAAAATGTTGAAGAAGCGATGAAAGTCGAGGATTCGCCGCAACGATCGACCGACAGAGAAGCTCTTGTACTTGAAAACGTTCCGAAAAAGTTGAAATGTCAGGTTCACGTCTTTTGACTCATATCAAAAACAATCCAGAAGTCGAATGGAGCGAAATAGGAGAACTCGTTTTGAAGAATACGACTATTCCTAAGACGCACGTCGTTGATTTGGTCATCGATCTGAAGAGAAAAAGAACTTCGACGCGCGTGCCCAACGGATGGAGACGTCTCGCCGACGCTTTAAAAGATCACAACATACCGCACGAGTTAATCGGGAAGGAAGACAGATGGAACTATATTAACGTATCGTCGAACTCTGCCGAGTCAGTTACTCCGATCACCGTACGAAGATCGACCGCGTCATCGAGCGGACGCAAAAAGCAGCAAAAGGCGTTGAAGTGGGCTCTTTACTGATGGAGTCGTATTTCGATCCCAAGCATTCGGCCAGTTTCGGATGCGTGGAAACGTTCAAGAATATTTAAAAGAGCGAATTAAATCTAAAGATTTAAAACTTGGTTATCGGATAAAGACGCTTATACTTTGCATAAACCCGTCAGATTAAAATTTTAGGGTAGAAAAACTTTCGCCGTAGGTATTGATGATTTGTGGCAGGCCAATTTGGCTGACGTTTCTTCACTGTCAAAATATAAGAGAAAAACAAATATCTGTTAACGTGCATCGATGTCTTTTCCAAATACGCGACAGTTCTTCGGCGTAAATCAAAGACAGGACCCTCGCTGCCCGAAGCTTTTTCGGCGATGTTGAACGATGGAACGCATTCCGCTCACTTGCAGACCGATAAAGGCACCGAATTTCTCAATAGATCTTTTCAGACTCTGCTGCGCAAAAATGCCATTATTTTCTACACTTCCGAAAACGAGGATATCATAGCGGGCGTCGTAGAGAGATTTAATCGTACCGTCAAAACCAAAATGTGGAAATATTTCACGCACGAGAACACGCATCGACGTTTTGCCCGATCTCTTGTATTCGTACAACGAAACGTTTCATAGAAGCATAGGTATGGCTCCGTCTCGTGTATCCCTATAAAACGAATAAGTCGTGAGAAAGCGTCTATTTGGCAAAAAGAAGGGACCGCCGGTTTTGTTAGAACGAGAATGGTGACAACGTGAGCATAAGTAAGACCAGAATAGCGTTCAAAAAGGCCTACCTACCTTCGTCGTCGGAAGAAATTTTCACCATATCGGCTTGAATATCTTCCGATCCCGCAATGTACGAATTGACGGATTACAACGGCGAGAAAGTAAAGGGTAAATTCCATCAAGATGAATTGCAACGCGTTTCTCAAAAGGACGACGTTTACAAAGTGGAAGTGATATTAACAATTTGGAATATTTCGTAAAGTGGAAAGGTTACGACGACAATTTTAATTCTTGGACTTTTGATATATCCATTCTTTGTGAGGATTTCCCCTTTTATTCTTTCCTTCTATTCTTCCGAATAACAATGTTTTGATTTTTCTATCATCGCTCATTCTGCATATATCGCCAAACAAACCGAACTTTCTTTTAACTACTTTTTGCATTAGATTTTCTTTTGGTTGTATTCTTCTGTACAGTTCTGCGATGCTGACCGTTTGTTTCCAGCCTATTCTTAATATTTTCCTGTATCATTTTCTCTCAAATGTCAAAATTCTCCTTTCTCTGTATTTTGTTACTACCCATGTTTCGCAACCATATAGAATGCATTTAGCATTTCTGGTGCCGAACAACTCTATTTGAATTCATCGAGTACTCAACTGTACGTTAGAGCCAAAATCGTGTGTGCAAACAACGACAACATAGACAGAGGCGATCTCGTTGGTCCCA
Organism: Bimastos eiseni; assembly: GCA_959347315.1. Taxonomy (NCBI): domain Eukaryota; kingdom Metazoa; phylum Annelida; class Clitellata; order Crassiclitellata; family Lumbricidae; genus Bimastos; species Bimastos eiseni. The sequence goes on from OY365814.1 coordinate 4,434,554, forward strand.
TCAACCTGTTTCTACACAGTCTGTTTTCGGAAGTCGACATTACCTTAAACGATACTCTCATCACGAATTCGAACAATACTTACGCTTACAGAAGTTATTTGAAGACGATTCTGAGCTACGAATCCCCGGCAAAAATTCTCAACTTACCTCGGAGCTTTATTACAAAGACGTGGCTCGACACCTGGAAAATGCTAATCCGCACGATAACACCGCTCTAAACTCTGGATTCAAGAAGCGTATCGCTTTAACCAACGAAGGAAAAGTCGTGAACATGTTGGGATGCATTCACATCGATCTGTTTTTCGAAGATCGATTCCTTCCTAACGACTTTAATATAAAGATGCGACTCATCAGAAATAAAGATCAATTCTGTCTAATGTCATCCACTAGAAAAGTGAAACTCAGTCCCTCTGTGTTCATGACACCCACCAACGCTTTCGAAAGAGGAAACGTAAATTTCCGTTCCATAGAGCCGCATGTAAAACATTTACCGTGCCAGCCGGAAATTTGGACGCCACCCAAGAGAGCCTTTTCTCCGGACAGTTGCCTACCAGAATAGTTATAGGATTCGTGGACAATGACGCATTTAACGGAAACTAAAAGAAGAATCCATTCAACTTTAAGCACATGAATCTGACTCAGCTTAAAGTGTACCTGGATGGTCAGCAACAATTCGTGAATCCCCTCGAAGTCAACTTTGCCAATAATCAGTTTATTAACGCTTACGTCACGCTACTCATGGGAACCGGAAAGTGGATGCGAGACGAAAGGAACGAAATTAGCAGAGAAGACTTTTCTGGCGGATACGCTCTCTACGCCTTCGATCTGACTTCTGACCTTTGCGCGGGCGATCATTTCAATTTGATTAAACACGGAAACGTTCCACTTGGATATGAAATTTTCTCAAGCTTTGGCCAACACGATAAACGTCATAGCCTTCGCCGAGTTTGAAAGTGTCTTGGAGATTGACAGATCCAGGAACGTAGTCTGCGATTACAAAAACTGAAAATGGACGGATCCAGAATTAAAACGTTACTTTGACGCGAAATTGTTTGCCGGAGTATTCGCGCGATCGTCCACCGAAAGCCATACCAGGACCGGCATTACTCGTTTGCAATACCGATCCTCACTACGAAGCCGGACAACATTGGATCGTTTCGTACGTTGAAAATTCTTCGTACGGAGAACATTTCGACTCGTTCGGCAGACTGCCAGAAGATGATGACTTCAGAGATTTTTTTGAACAGAGATTGCAAACATTGGATTTTTAACGATAAACATTTACAAAGTTCTGTTGGTCTTTTCTGCGAACACTATTCCATTTTATACTGTTTGCATAGATGCAGAAATAAAAATCTTACCGCAATTACTAATGGGCTTACTTCGGATAATGGACTTCACGTTGATTTGGTTCATAATTACGTGTGTAAGACGTTCGCCAAATATATTTATGGAAACGTTTCTGTCATTCTTTTAATGCAGAGGAGTTAGTAATTGCCCAAACGCATCGCGATATTATATAGACGCCTGGGATGAGAATTGGGTTTCCAGTTGTAACAGATGTTGGCTTTATTGCCATTCACCACGTTTGGCCAAGCCTTTGATGAGCGTGCCGCCCCAGGCCAATGGCTTAGCCGCAAACCTACGATTAACGGTGTGCGTGTGTCTTCGTATGTGTGTGTATGTGTACGCATGTGTGCGTGTATGCGTGGCTGTCTGTGTCCGTGTCCTCGTGTATGTGCGTGTCATCGTATGTGTGTATGTATATGTGGTGTATGTCTGAGTGCGTGTATGTGTGCGTATGTGTCTTCGTATGTGTCCGTGTCAATGTATATGTGTATGTATGCGTGCATGTCTGTGTATGAGTTCTTGTATGTGGATGTGTATGTGTGCGTATGCTTAGATATACGTGTGCGTGGAGTCCAGCCAATGGGAGGACGCGGTTGCCTTTTGCCTTATCCAATGAGAGGGCGAGAAAAGGCATTGAAATGATTGACAGCCGATGGTGCCCGGCTCATGAATATTAATTTGGTCGCCCAGCGACCAATCGGCGAGCGAGAATAGCAATCAATTGCTAGAGGAGATCGAAAGGGGCTGTCGCACCCCCACTGATGTTAAACAACATTATTAACTTCTCTCACAGCTCTTGAGTAATTAGTTTTGTTTTAAATGGTCACTACAGGGCTAAAATATTCGATGATCTAAGTTTTGAGAGATTTTGGCTCCATTTGAACCTCATAAAATATAATGATTGCCCTTACCATAGGAGATATATACTCTCTTCCTCGTCCGGAGGCACCTGAAGGCCTTTCTTTTCTCCGTTTGGATGTGTCCTTAGTAAGATACGCCTCTTATCTTGAGTGGCGCTATACGAGTGCTCCGTTGCAATTACAATTGCAATGCCACAAGCTAAGAAATCGAAAGTTGCTAAAGCTTCATAACCATGGCATAATAATGCGATGCAATACCATCGACTTTGATAAACCTTGTCTTCAAATTAGACAACAGCCACCAAAAACGTGCATATTTTAAAAATATTGAGCAACAATAATGTATCATTTTTTGAATATCATGCTTAATTTTGAAATCGACAGATAATTTCTGATTGAGCGATTTGAAATATATCGTGAAAATGGCCAATAGTAATGTAAAACTGTTTTCATTTGTATTGTGCGTTTTCTGGTCCACCTTCACTCTTTTTCCTTCAATTTTAGTATATATAGTGTATTTGTATGAAAAACTGACATTTAAATATAGTTATTTCGAATTTTAGTCGTAATAAAAGTTGAAATGCAATATCGTGGGGAAAAGTTTACAACTTCCAGTACAACTCGACAATTTAACGACAAATTTCAAAATCTTCGAAACAGAACGATGTCAAGGTCACAGACAACTGAAAAACTCATCAGTCAACTGAAAGCTGAAGGTATAGAAATCCTGAATTCTCAGCTGGACAGAAAGACCGTGGTCGTTTGGATCTGGTGTCATTCACAAGCAGCACTTGAATATATTCAGAGGCAATACGAATCAAGTCAGTTGAAAGATATTTTACATGGTCTTACAGATATTGGACGATCTGCCTCTGAAATAATCCAATCGACAATTATCAACATTGGTCACAATGAGTTCAGCAAAACAGTTGGTAGGTGATCATCAGCGTTCTCAAAATAAAATATGGTCAACACTTTAATCTTGGATGAAGGAATTCATCAGATTAGTGCTAGATAAAATTTCCAGAATGTTAAGTTTTAAAAAACGGGTCTATCTTTTGATTAACTCGTGGAGAGCAAGTATGAAGACATTATTTTGTAACAATAAAGAGAATGTCTTGACGTTTAACCGTCTTTACCATATATTTATGGCAACATTTGCCAAATTCGCATAATACAGCTTCTGATTATGGAAACTAATGTAAGGGAGAGCATAATAATAATAATAATAATAATAATAATAATAATAACAATATTAATACTACTACTACTAATAATAATAGTAATAATAATAATAATAATAACAATAATAATAGTAATAATAATAATAATAGTAATAATAATAATAATAATAATGCAGTCTTAATTGGTTTAGGTGAATTTATCCTCTGACTGAACAAATAGTTGCCAACGTTTGCCTATATTCTAATTGCCTAATTAAAATAATCGACAAAGAAGCAAATATTAAATAATGCGTATTGTCAGTAAAATTAGTTGTTAATTGTAATAAAATATTTTAAATAGCGAAGATAGCTATAACTGCAATGAATAAACAATAATTGATTTATATATATTTTAGTCCTGTGTTCGATTTCCGTCAACTTAATTGAGAGATTTGAGGTAAAGAAAAACAAAGATGAATCGTTGAGAATACGTGGAGTGACTAAACTGCGAAATGAAATCTACGTCTTGTGTGAGCATGCTACTTTAGAGTCTTATGTAATTCGTGTGTTTGAGGATCGAAATCCATTTCGTATTCAGAGAGAATTCAATATAAAAGAGATCACTGATCCATTTGACATCGCATCCAGTGAGAAAGAAAATTGTCTTTACGTCATTGGCTATAAGGAGGACTCCGTCTGGAAGATTACAAGAGAAACGGATGACCAACACAAAATCATCAAATGGCTGACTACTGGTTATCAGCTAAACGGTGTTCTGTCAGTGTCCAGTGAGGGTCAGTTATTGCTGTTCAACTATTCATCGCCAAATCTGATGATCTACGGATCAGATGCAAAACTTCTTCGATCGATTTCGTTACCAACAGATATTGTAAAACCAATTCATGCAGTGGAAACATCCATCGGGAATTTCATCATCATTCACTGGTCATATGAGAGAAAGTCGATCTATGTGGAACAAGAAGAGGAGGAGGAGGAGGAGGAAGAAGAGGAGGACATTGAGTGGTTTGTAAGTGAGTTGAGCAGCGATGGACAGATGGTTGTCCGTCGTTTTATTCCTTCAAATAAAACACAAAAACTGAATAACCCTTTTTATCTCTCTCTCGATTCAGACGATCGAGTGTTTGTACCTGACTACTGGAATCATAGAGTGATTCTCTTGGATTCCGATCTCAAATGGAATCGAATTCTTTATTCAATGGAAAACGAAGACGAATCTGAGATCAAACATCCGTGGAGATTGTGCTACGACGAAGAACAGAAGCAACTGATCGTTGCAGGAGACTCCTCGAGAGCAATTAATGTTTACACGTTCAGTCAAACATAGTCACTTCTTATGCAATAAATCATAAACTAATAACATATTTTAAATATTTGTATAATTGAATGCAACGCTCAGAAAGGAAAGTATTTTACCATTTTATTTATATTCTGAAATTTGATAACACCCTTCTTTCAACATTTTTTTATCAAAAGTGCACAAGCAAAGAGAACCTGTTTTCCGCAGGGTCCGAATTAGTTATATAACGTTGTTTCACGCGATTTTCCCGCCAAAACGTGACGTCACCTAATGAGCGTACGCACACGGACAAGGAGACATACGCACTCGGCCATCCAACCGTTTATGCGCATCAAACCTTCGGTGCAAATTTACGCGTATAATTAAGTTCATCCTTCAAAAGGATTTAATTATATACATTTAAATATATATATATATACAAATAACTCGTGTGTTCGTCTAATAATATCATGCATACGATTATATATACATATCCACCACATGTATTTATATATATATATATACATATATATATATATATATATATGCATACACATACTAGCTTAGTCAAAACTTAATATTAATGCATTTTAAATTTATTATAAATACAGGCAAAGATATCACGTGATCGAACCTGATATCTTTCGAGAAAGATGCATCGCTTTTTATCCTACGAACAATTTTAATTTCAATGTATAATTATATTCCTCTTATAAATATTAATATTCGCTCCCTTATAACGTTCTCTGTCTGTCTCTGTACATACATCTACTTATAACATATGTATACATATACCATTCAATGCAATGAATCTATGTATATATATACATATATGTGTATGTATATAATGTTTGTCTCATAGAGTCTGTATGAGAAGAGAGTCACCTTCTTTGAAATAGAATCTTCCCTCTCTCGTACAAGCAATCGGCCTATGAGTAGGAATGCAGACTCGTATGAAACGTAGTTTAAGGTACATTTGCTTTTGACATCTGATTGGATATAGCTTGTCACGTGTGTACAACCGCCAAGATTGCTCCACGAGCCGAGTGTTCTATAATGGTCCATATATATATATTATAAGTAGAGAGACAGACAGAGAACGGTCCAGAGGCAAGCAGGCATTTCAATAGAAAAGAATTGACCGGCGGTGGACTTGAATATGGCACTTCTTGACTGTAGCCCCACTCAATGAGTTCAGGTTTGATTGACAAGCAGTTTGTCGCAGGTGGGTGGAGCTACAGGGCAGTTTGTCGCACAACTGCCCGCCCAGAAAACTTCTCCTTTAAGACTGATTTGTATCGCCGTGGTTGGGCACTATATGCATTTTATTTAAGAATAACTGAATTAATAAATAATACTTGAAGATTATGTAATGACCAGCAGTCAACCACGATGCAATGACAAACAAATAATAATAAGAAAAAGGAGTTTTAGGCTTAAGTCTACATTGAACTGCGGCAGTTAAAACTTCTAGCTCAGATGATAATAGTTTCAATAGCCCGGAAGTTCTACAGTCCGACATCATTTTTTCCAATTGTAGCATTTTATATTTAGTTTGAGCTCCAATGCAACTTCTACTTACCCTGTGAACTGTTCATCAATCCAGCTTCAAATAATACTATTAAATAGTTTCATATGTCAGACTTACAATAATCAATGAAACTGTTTCATCATTCGAACTTCCATTAAAGCAGGGATACTAAACTGTGCACAATAGTCGCCTTATTAGGCACCATTTTTATTAGCGCCCAGATTTCAGCCAGACTGGTTTGACCGTTAGAGCGTAGACTGTGTTATGAGCCCCTGCTAAAGATTGCCTGTGGATCTCGGTTCGTATTCCGACGATGTTACATTGTGACATGTGAGACCTTGAGCTAATTCCGTCTTTGCAATCTAAATGGCGAGGAGTAAGTTCAAACGAGCGACTGCATCATATTAGAAGGGTAGAAGCCATCATAAGTAATTCCGTATTCTGTCTCTCTTCTATATATATATATATAGTTAATAATTATATATATTTATATATTGTTACGTATTCTGTCTCTCTTCTATATATATATATAGTTAATAATTATATATATTTATATATTGTTACGTATTCTGTCTCTCTTCTATATATATATATATAGTTAATAATTATATATATTTATATATTGTTACGTATTCTGTCTCTCTTCTATATATATATATATAGTTAATAATTATATATATTTATATATTGTTACGTATTCTGTCTTTCTTCTATATATATATAGTTAATAATTATATCTATTTATATATTGTTACCTGTGCCATGTGTACCATCTGTGCTCTGGGGATAAACGCGTGTGCAAAACGCTTTGGAATGGGGCATTAGTTGTGTTGAAAAAGGTCAGACAGTGCAGTACTTAAGATTGGTATAAACAGTAATCGCGGAGATTGACGTTCGGTGCCGACCCCGTTGGTCGATTTAGTTACACCGTCAATTCTCCGGTTGTAAATATAAACGAAAGAAAGTCTAAGGCTTCTTCGGAACTGATAAGGTGTGTGGACTAGTAATTCCAGACTGTAGAAAACAGTTCCAAGCTGAGGGGCCTAACCTCTTCAACTGGGCCGTATTAGACCAGAAGGCCACGAGTGGACTATCGCAAGGAGTCCCCTTCGACATCTTCTTCCTCTTACAACGATTGTATATATTTAATGGAAAAATAGGAAAGATCGAGAGTACCAAGTGTCGCGATGAATATAGGCGAAAACAGTCGACTTTATGGAAAATGGACGGAGACAGATTACCAGCATTCGAGATGAAAGACGATGGAAGCAGAAGATTACGAACGTGGAAATCAGAAGAAGAGGTGTTACTCTGCAACACCAGAAATATCTTGCGACTCATAATTAGGCGAAATTTAAATCTCTTTGGACATATTTGCAAGATCGAGGAGAGTAAGTTAGTGAAAACTGTGTAGGAGGTATATGCATGGATGAATAAAAGAATATTAAGAGTAGGCCTTACGGTCGTGTAATGAATGGATCGACGACATCGAAGAGTGGTGTGATGAGGGAATTCACGTGTTCACAGATCTCTCACTCTCTTCTTCCCACACGGAAATGTTTACCGACACCCCTAAGCACAATTGATATTCCCCATTACTTCACTCACAACTATAATCATGCCTACACGACATGACGCTATGGCTAAATTAACAGGACTATGGCCTGAATAAAATGTGCTGCTATTAGATAAAGGTTTAAATAAATATTAGGTTATCAGATGCAAGCGGATGTATTTTAGGACCATAATAAGAGATTTATGACGGAAGAATCGGGAGGCAGAGAAGGCAGCTAACCCCTCTCTTACACCACGGACTGAAAATAAGGCGTCAATTCGGTGTCTATTGTCAACAGGGGCCTACAATTGACAGCAATAAGATAACGCATAATTGTCTATTCATGCGAGTATGTATGAAAGCACGAGCATTTAGGCCATAGTACCAGAGCAAATCTATGAGGTTTTTGGTAGGTCCTACGTCCTTCAGGAAGCATCTACATGTAGTACGAACAACTAAACTAGTAGCGAGTGGTCTAAGACCGATCACCCGTCCTTCTCCTCTCTGCATTAACTAATAAGTAAGATTTTTTTCAAGTGCAACTTAAGTACTACTTGATGGAACACTTTATCAAATTCAGTACAATTGAGTAGCGGACTTAAGTACATTTTAGGCCTACTAGAAACGATTGTCCACAGTGTATGTGAACTTTATTGCGATCAACATCTGATTGGCCGACTATCTGCGGACCAAAGATCGAAAAGGAGGAGATAGATGAGCTACACCAACGGATTAGTTATCCTCAAAGTTGACGATTGAACAGCATTCGTGATCAATCGTGCAAAAGCTGTTTTAGATCAAAGCCCTGCAGAAGTAGAGTATCCAGGTGAGTTGTGTACCTGTGTGAAGCTTTTTCATTAGAGCACGACAAATAACCAGACATCGTCATCGCCATCGCCGTCATTATCAACTTCGTCATCGTCATTGTCATCGTCATCATCATCATCATCATCATTAGCGTCCCCAACCAACGCCTGCGATCAAATCTACAAAGCGTCTCCGTGTCTAGAGTCATACACCATTGGGGCTTTCAATTGATCTGGCGCTACATAATTTTCCCTTGCTCACAGTCCTATATTAGCTGTCTCCTTTAGATTTAATTGGGGTCAAAATATATTTTATTCTACAAATCAACATAGTCATTTAGAAATCACCTCAATTGAAAATTCATTTTATTCGCTGCCAAACCGCAACTTTGTGTACAATGATTATAGGGTAAATTTTATGGGACAATTTGTACACCATGATTTTTCATCATTAAAAATCTCTACTTCTACCGGCGTCCGATCTGTCATCTCCGTTCAATACGTGTTCTAGAAAAGAAGTTGGAGCATAAAAGTTTTGTCAATGTAAACTCGTAAGCGACGTCTCTTCTGAAGAGATTTGATACTAGTTTAAGCATGTAGATTTAAGTTTTGCTGTCTCGCTACCCACCTTCCGGGCTTTGTGACACCGACACCCACTTCCCCGTTTCGCTGTCACATTTTATTTTTCCACTTTACGACCACCTTTAGTACCGCATTGTTTCCACCTATTTGTTCAACCCTATTCACCCCTGTTATCACGGCTTCAAGAACTTACCCTAGCAACCTCACATAATAAATTTTCATGGGTGAGACTACAACAGGATAATCAAGCATGCACAACAGGAAGACAGCCAACGCTCAAAACTAATGCTGTTTCTTATTATAATTAGTTCTTTCTAACTACTCTAACTTTCCTCAAGAGTCCTTCCATCCAGCGACATCCCTCGGTGACCTCCCCCAAACGACGGTTAAAAACCACCTGGAAGTCGCATCGACTCTCACTTAGGTCATCATGGTATGGTTTGCAGCGCTATAACTGCATACAAAATTATTTCGAAGCGTACATGTAATTGCGTTGAGACACATAAGATACGAAAGTTGTAATTTTAAAACATGCTTAACAGGTTTGGTAAAGTAATGAGATTTAAGGATGCATAAGATATGAAACTTGTAATTATAAAACATTCATGACAGGTTTGTTGAAGTAATGAGTTTTAAAGATGTGATTCTGAAGCACCCCTAGTGGTCTGTTCCATTGGCGATTTGTGTTCGTGCTGCAGTTCAACAAAAGGTTTGAAAGCAATTTGAGACAATATTTTTAATATTTTTATAGATACAATGCAAAATCTGTATTCTTCTGCCCAGCACAAGGTTTCCAACACTGATCTTAGATAATATATTAATTTGAACTTCACCAAAAGCACCATAGTATGATTTATCCAAACTGACCTCAATGGATTTGTCATATGGTTGAACTAAATCGTCAGAGTCTACATCAACTGACCTGTCATCCACTGACATTGATATGATGCCCATGACATGAAACGTATTAGTGTCATCCAGTGTCACCAACTCATGATCAACATTGTCTGTCGACCACTGTGTGAAAATTACTTGATCCCACGATGGCAGATCATTTCCATCTGTCCTTCCGACCACAAATGCTAACAAACCATGTCTGTATCTGCCCATCAAATAACATTTGATATATTTAATAACTGATAAATAATATAAAATTAGCAGATAGATAATGTGACACATATTATGTGTCACATGATCTATCTGTTAATTTTCTAATTACTTAATGAACCTCAACAACAGTGTACACTGTACAATATATCAATGTGTGCCTTAATTGACTGGAGTAATTGCAACATATCCGTATTTAGTCCTTGACTACAATCTGTCTGTTTTGCATCATCCTGCCCGACTGAAGATTGATCAAGCGCTACTATAGTATGTGTGACACTGGGTGTGATACAACAACGGCATCACCACAAGTTTATAAACCTACAAGCATCGGGTACGGGTAGGGTACGGGTACGCACTTTAAGGATTGGGTCGGGTACGGGTAGACTAAACACGGGTACGGGCATACCCAGTTTTATCCGTGTTAACGTCAGGTTTTAGGGTTACGATGTCGCCATTAAGTACATAGGTGAATCTTGCATTATCAAAAATGTTAAATACCATTATAGACAAACTGACACATTCGAAATTCAAGTACTATTTAACTTCGTATAATGCTTTCCCTCCTCTTTGTAAGTATGATAATCGCTGGTTTCCTCTTTCTCAGTCCTATTCCTCTTCCTTCTCCTGCTACTCCTCCTCCTGCTGATCCTCCTCTAGCCTTTATCCTCCTCTAGCCTTTATCCTCCCTCACTTGTTTCTCCTCCTGCTCCCAACTTCTGCTCCTACTCCTCCACCTGCTTTCCTACAGCTCATTCTCTCCCTCTTAATCTTCCTCCTTTTCCTCCTCCATGTGCCCTCATCTTCATAATTCTCTTTATCTTCATTGCCCATCTTTTCCTTCTGCTTCTGCCCGTTGACTGCCTCTCCTCTTCCCTCCTCCTCATTCTTTCCCTACTCTTCACTCTTATCCTCTTCCTCCTCTCCTCCTTAAATTCCGAACTCCACTTCTAACTATTCTTTACTTTCTTCCACCTCGTCTTCTTCCTCGTCTTCCTACTCCTCTATTTCCACCTCCTATCTCCGATCTCCGCTTCTTCCTCCTGCTTCTCCTTCTGCTCTTGCCACTGTCTTTCCTTTCCTCCTCTCTTCCACTTAGCCTTCCTCCAGCTGCCGTCCTCATCCTCTTCCTCTTTTCTTTTCTCCTCCTTTAATTCCTCCTTCTTCTCCTGCCTTCGCAGCTGTCGCTACCTTCACGGCTCTTGTCTCTGCTGCTGCTGCTGTTGTCACTGTCACTACTATGACAACAGCATAATGCTTAGTAGGTTGTGACCCTAATAGCCGGGCACTCTGTGAGAGGGCATTCTAATGACGTCACGGGCACGGTATACACGCGGGTACGGGTCGGGTAGGAATTTTGAGTAAGGTCGGATACGGTAACGGGTGTGCCGACAGTTAATCTCGCCACACATAATTTCGCGACACTTATCCGCGCTTATTAGAACTTGGTTCAACTGAACTCGATTCTCTAATGCATATTTATTCTAGGAGTTTAGCACGTAAATTGAATTAAATGCACTATAATTATCATTATTAAGAGAGTATTCCCTATTCCATTGAAATCGCATTCTTATAATCAATACGGCTTCTAATTAATTCGTAAACACATAAATTAATAATGGTGCAAACTAGTTGTGATTTGAGATTAAGCATCGCGCTATTATATAGGCTAAGTCGCGAGATTAAGTGTCGCGAGATTAAGTGTCCTTGAGGTTAAGTGTCGCGAGATTAAATTTCGTCGAGATTAAGTGTCATTGTTTAAGTATCGCGTGATTAAGTGTCGCGTGATTAAATGTAACGTAACCCGGGTAACGTTCCTGTGTTATTGTCAGAAGATGACTTTCACTTAAATGGTTGTCGATCCACGTTAATTCGTTAATTCGTTAAAGCCTATATTAGGGCCTACGTGTACGGGTCAGGTAGTAATATCTCTACCCGCAGACATCTACAGGGAGCGCCTACGAGTAGACTTCTAAGGGGTGCTAAAATATAGTACCCCTTAGAAGTTATATTATAAGTCTAACTCAGTCATCGAATACTTTTCTGGATGTCAAATTATACTGAAAACGCGAAATACGATTAAAATCGCGCATTAGGCCAGTTTTGTTTAAATTATTTCTTATTTATTATGATTTATTAGTTCCAATCTAACGGTTCGATAAGCTAGGCCGTGTTGATAAGTGCAACCTGATGACCGTCACGTGTTCTTCGAATAAGCTAAATTAAGGGTTCTGCAGCTAGGAGAAATGCATTGCGTACAAGTAAGATACAGTTACCTCGGTGTTAGTAGCATAAACACAATCCAGAGATATTCACAGCGCTGAGTAGAAACCGCTAGGTTACTTTCCTGAAGAATTCAACTGGTGGGCCTGGTGGCATCTCCGGCTCATGACGCGAATGAAAACGTTTGACAGCATGACTGTGTGTATGTAGACTGTAGGGCCTACTACAGTTTCAGTTTGATTTAAGAGGAGTTCTACCTGATAGCTCTGAGCAAGAACGCAAGATTAAAACGAATTGCAATTATGGTTATAGCAACTCTGAATATAACACACGCACACCTAGGTTATGATTCTTCTTCTTGTGGTAGATATGGTTCGCGCTTGTGTTTGTTCTTGTGGTTTATGTTTTTGCTCTTTTCAACGTCATTTTAAACAGCAGCTCGTATTGGAATGAGACATCATAATATTATGGGTCTTTAAAACACATTACAATAAGCCAAAAATTGCTGCTGCACTTTAAGTAAAATACAAATCTGCTCCACATACTGATTATGGTTTATCTAACTCGATTGCCGCTTTACCACAGTGAACTCCATTAATTAACATTATTAATTGGATCACTTGTCCAGATTCTTGAACATTGCATAATTTTGTGAACTGACCTAGAATTACTCATCAGAATTGACTCAACACTGTTGTCTATAACCTGAAGGCGAATCTTTAACTCGCCAAAATATTAGTCCATAGCCGCCGATGCATCACAAGCAGACCATGGCGGCTTATTATGAACTGAGCAGAAAGTCACTAACCGGCATTTCTGATTTTGTGTTATGCATAAAGTTCCTATTCGCACTAATCGTCTCAGCCCTTGAAATTAATTGGAGTTTGACAATTTTTGAGATGTACACATACTTGTTCCTAGAACGCATGATGATACCGAAGCAGGGTCCAATTGGATGTGAGAAGAACTTCCCATGGCAGAAAAAAACAACGAATAAGCGCTACAGCAAGAATAAATAGTGCGGTTTACTACTTTATAGCTTGTGGCAAAGTGACCTATTGGTTAGAGCGTTTGGTTCGTTACGTTCAGTGTGTGCTGAGCGCACGGGTTCGAGCCTCGTCCGAGGCTTCACTGTGTATGAACCTTGAGCAAGTCTTTCGCGCACCATTGCTCTGCGGCCCAACCGCAATTGCATCGTCTAGGCGTGGGTGTGCACTTCTGAGCAAAAATGTTGGGCGATATCAAACTTCAGAATAAAACAAAATGTAAGTTAAAAAATATAGAAAGGGTGTCCCTACATTGACAATCATCTATGTAGCACGTCTATGCGCTTCAAACTTAACCCACGCGAATTCAATCTAATCTGGTTTATCCGGTCCTTTAAGCCTCTGCTGTGACTGAACTCTCACTCTGCACATCCTTCTCTCAACTCTCTACAACTTCGACTGTTCAGGATCCATCATCCATCGTCGACTCAACACATTCCCTTAAATCACAAATTACTGCCACTTCCAGTACGTGTTTGTTTAGTCTCAGGAGAATCCGACAGCTTCACTCTATTAGTCAGTGATCGTGAAAATGAAAGCGAAACATCATGAGTGAATGTGTTGAGTCGACAATTTATTCAAGATCCTGATTGCATTTGATGCATTGTAAAGAAGAGCTTAAAATAAACAATAATTGTGTGGAAATTAGAGCATATGCAAAATCTCTATGAACAATGGGAAACCCTGAAGGGACGCTAGTTACTGTAGGGTCCGTGGTGTTTCTTAACATCGCTTAAAACATTGAGCTGTCTTATTCTAATACGACTTGATGACTAGGACCTACAACTTGGTACTTTATGGTGTAGCTGAATGCACGCTGCACAGTCTGATGCATATGCGATGTGGTCAAGATGGCAGGATGACGTAGGATCTAAACAGCGTCTAGGTTTTGATCAACTTTCACATGATGACTTTATCGATAAGTTTGGTTCCATATTCATTTCTAACTTGACTTTGTAAATGTTCACGGAATGCATTTTCTTATTAGTTATTTTCGGGTAGGCCCCTATTCAGGACGCTATTGCGGTCATTCGCAGACTCTTCCATTGTAAGTGATTTCAAGCTACTGTTAAAGTTGAATGGCAAAGAAGTCTTTCGAACTGGTCGATATTGAGTTGCCTCGAATATCTAGGAAAATACATGCGTTTTATATGCATGCAAAGGCCTACGATTATTCTTAATAATTATAAAAGTCACTTTTAGAATATTTATAAGACTATACTTTTACAAGGGAGCGAATATTAGTATTTATAAGAGGAATATAATTATAAATTGAAATTAAAATTGTTCGTAGGATAAAAAGCGATGCATCTATCTTGAAAGATATCAGGTTCGATCGCGTGTATTAATAATAAATTTAAAATGCACTAATATTAAGTTTTGGCTAAGCTAGTATGTACATATATATATATATATTTTGAATGATGAACTTAATTATACGCGTATATATATATATACATGTGGTGGATATGTATATATAATCATATGCATGATTTTAATATTATTATACGAACACACGAGTTATTTGTATATATATATATATTTAAATGTATATAATTAAATCCTTTTGAATGATGAATAGTGTTTTATAAATTGTTAGAAATTATTTATACACCTATAATGGTCCATGGGCTGATATCCTGTATTCGGCACATGGCTTTATATATATATATATACATATATATATATATAATAAGTAGCAATGAGCCAATTGAGTTGCCCCGAATATCTAGGAAAATATATGCGTTTTATATGCATGCAAAGGCCTACGATTATTCTTAATAATTATAAAGATATCAGGTTCGATCGCGTGATATCTATGCCTGTATTTATAATAAATTTGAAATGCATTAATATTAAGTTTTGGCTAAGCTAGTATGTATATATATGTATATATATATATATACATGTGGTGGATATGTATATATAATCGTATGCATGATTTTAATATTATTATACGAACACACGAGTTATTTGTATATATATATATATATTTAAATGTATATATATATTTAAATGTATATAATTAAATCCTTTTGAAGGATGAACTTAGTTATACGTGTAAATTTGCACCGAAGGTTTGATGCGCATAAACGGTTGGGTGGCCGAGTGCGTATGTCTGCTTGTCCGTGTGCGTACGTTCATTAGGTGACGTCACGTTTTGGCGAGAAAATGGCGGGAACCAACGTTTTATAACTAATTCGGACCCTGCGGAAAACTGGTCCTCTTTGCTTGTGTACTTTTGATTAAAAAAATGTTGAAAGAAGTGCGTTATCAAATTTCAGAATATATAAATAAAATACTTTGTCAAGCGCTTCAAAAACTGCTCACTAAATAATTTGATGCCCGATTTAAGGATTGAATCCACCTTCGATTTACAATCTTGAGTTGACCAGCGATGGAAAGATGGTTGTCCGTCGTTTTATTCCTTCAAATGAAACACAACAACTGAATATCTCTCAATACCTCTCTCTCGATTCAGACGATCGAGTGTTTGTGGCTGACACAAGGAATCAAAGAGTGATTCTCTTGGATTCCGATCTTAATTGGAATCGAATTCTTTGTTCAATGGAAAACGATTATCCTTTTACATTGTGCTACGACGAAGAACAGAAGCAAATGATCGTTTCATATTTTTCGGGAACAATTAATGTTTACACGTTCAGTCAAACATAATCACTTCTTATGCAATAAATCATAGACTAATAACATATTTTAAATATTTGTATAATTAAATGTAACGCTCAGAAAGAAAAGTGTTTTAGCTCCTACTTAATTTCTAACAATTCATAAAACACTATTTTTGATAAATCGCATACATTTTGACCTACATGTTGTCCGATGCTTTAGAGCAGAACGTCGATAAGTAAGAATGTGTCAAAAGAATTAAAGCACGTGGCAGATATGTTTGATATTCGTCAAAGTAGTCTGACAATGTTGTCGATTGAATCTGTGCAGAGTTCATTACGATGGATGACTTTATGGATGAGTTTGACTCTTGACATGACAATCCTAAATTTGATATATATGTGGAAATAGAATGACTTTATTTTTCGTGTTTGGAGGTGCATTGTGCACATAAATGAGCAGCTCTACCAATGATGCAAATTATTAAAGCTACGAATGTCGTCTTTCGTCATTCTGTTAACGAATTGTCTAATTCGGAGGATCATTTTGCACCTCAGTGACCTCACCACAGTCACGTCTCGTGAAGTCAGCATTCCGAGTATGAAACAGTATCAGATTTTGGAAGCATAATACCGGAAACAGCAAAACTTACAGTACGAATGATGAATAGAAAGAAAAACCTAAATGTGCCATTAACGAACGAAATTCTTTAAATCTACGCGAGTGCGAGTTGAAAAGATATCATCGGGCGTTTCAGGTCATCTGTTACTTCTACAGTTTTTTGGACTTTGTTGGATTCATCGATGAGTCAGCAAAACTCAGTGTCAGATCCCGTTTTGTACTGCATGGATTCTTGACCTTGAAGTACTTACTTATTTGATGCCATATTGATTTCGTATTTTAGTCACATTCAGCATTTATGTTGTTTCTAAGCAAGGGTATAACAAACGGAGGCAAGAGGGCACCATCCCCCATCCAGTTTTATTGCTAGGACCCTCCCCAGTGACCCCAAACCTGTTTTCTGTTTATTTTTCTCCAATCTCTTTTGATAGGCCTATGCGATTATGAAGGTATTGTGGGTGAAAGCACCCTGACAAAATAGCCCCGATAAAATAGAAACTGACAAAATAGCCCCGATAAAATAGAAACTGACAAAATAGCCCCGATAAAATAGAAACTGACAAAATAGCCCCGATAAAATAGAAACTGACAAAATAGCCCCGATAAAATAGAAACTGACAAAATAGCCCCGATAAAATAGAAACTGACAAAATAGCCCCGATAAAATAGAAACTGACAAAATAACCCCAATAAAATGGCCCCAAATAAAGTATCTCCTATCAAGCAGCCAATGTGGTTCGCCTTTAACAATGAGCTTAACCACTTATAAAACTAACTCAGTAATGGACAAATAAGTCTATATATATAATAAAGTAATTCTATTTCCATATATATATCTATATATATATGGTATATATATATATATGGAAATAGAGTGACGTTATTTAAAGTCATAGAGGCATGAATAATGTCATTCTATTAAATATATATATATATATATATATATATATATATTAAGTATTTTATATATAAAAAGTATTTTTTACGTTTATATACTTACTTATATATATATACCTACTTATGTATATATTCTACTACGTTTAAATAAAGTCATTCTATTTATATATATATATGAAAAAAAAATATATACATATATATGTAGTATAGTTCCATAGACATTCGTCATTTGCATTTCTTATACTATGCCAAATATTAATTTAACAGTATAGTTCCATAGACACAGCCACTGACATTCGTCGAGCGGAAATAATAGAATTACGTTGTTAACTGGAGGTAGGCCTATTTTGCATTGGAGGTAGGCCTATTTTGCATTGGAGGTAGGCCTATTTTGCGTTGGAGGTAGACCTATTTTGCATTGGAGGTAGGCCTATTTCGCATTGGAGGTAGGCCTATTTCGCATTGGAGGTAGGCCTATTTTGCATTGGAGGTAGGCCTATTTCGCATTGGAGGTAGGCCTATTTCGCATTGGAGGTAGGCCTATTTCGCATTGGAGGTAGGCCTATTTTGCATTGGAGGTAGGCCTATTTCGCATTGGAGGTAGGCCTATTTCGCATTGGAGGTAGGCCGATTTCGCATTGGAAGTAGGCCTATTTCGCATAAACGAATAGATAGGTAATCCTTTATGGAACTACACGCATTCGTTGATTTCTCATGCTATTACACATCCTATAGGCCTAAGATAAAATGAAGCATCAACCAAGATGGTTTCTTACATACCTGAATCGATGCCCTTTCTGAATTTGAGCAGATCGTGTAGTCTGTGTCGTATTTTCACAGATTCAATGTCGTTTAGAAATATGATAGAAGAACCCGCGATCTCTCTCGAATGATGGCCTATATTATATATATCTTCTCCGTCCATAAGGCCTATGTTACTTATATCTTCTCCGTCCATAAGGCCTATGTTACTTATATCTTCTCCGTCCATAAGGCCTATGTTGATTATATCTTCTCCGTCTATAAGGCCTATGTTACTTATATCTTCTCCATCCATAAGGCCTATGTTACTTATATCTTCTCCGTCCATAGGGCCTATGTTACTTTATCTTCTCCGTCTATAAGGCCTATGTTATTTATATCTTCTCCATTCATAAGGCCTATGTTACTTATATCTTCTCCGTCTATAAGGCCTATTTTATTTATAGCTTCTCCGTCCATAAGGCCTATGTTACTTATATCTTCTCCGTCCATAAGGCCTATGTTACTTATATCTTCTCCGTCCATAAGGCCTATGTTACTTATATCTTCTCCGTCCATAAGGCCTATGTTACTTATATCTTCTCCGTCCATAAGGCCTATGTTACATATATCTTCTCCACCGTCACTCCTACTCTCTTGTTTGAGGAAATAGTATTCCCTTTGTTCGTCGCTTTCATTAGTGTTCTCCACCACCCATATAGTCTATGTGGACTTTTTACTTTCCTTGGCCTCCACTCAGTACAATATTTTGGCCCATCTTCGTTTTGATCTTCGGTATATGGCCAACTGTGGGTTTTGTTTACACATCCTCGATAGTCTTCATCCGTCTTCTTTGCCTCCCTTCTTGTTCTCAATCATAGTTTCAGCCTTCTAAGCGTCCAACGCTAATAACGCTCTCACTTAACCCCGTCTGAGTTTACTGTAATCATCATTATTGTGTGGGTCTATATCTGGGCAACATCACACATCCTAGACGGGTGACGCTAGCAGCAGCATTACGTCCTTTACCTAATAGTTTCCCCGTGCATACCGCTACCCATTCTGAAGTCTTCGGCTATGAGTCTTTTGGTTAAGACTACGTGCAGATGTGACACTGTAATGCGCTCTATAGTTCATTCCGGTTCCAGTTCAAGACTTTGGCGACCATATGCAAAGCTACGGTTTGACCCGCCGATCCATATTAATATAATACTAGAGATTAAACTCAAGTCATTAGCTGCTCTTATTGGGTAGGTTTTTAGCGTTTTACACGTAGGTGTTAATATAGATCTAAGTCTTAAGATATAATACATGAATTAACTAACTACCATATTGAGTCAATAAAGAAATAATCAATAACTCGCGGCCATTTTTCAACCAGAAAATCTAGCTAACTGTTCTCAAAACCCGATTGTTCTCCAGCAAGCAAATCAATAGTTTCAGTTTCATCGTCCTCAACTGGTTGGTTCATGTTGTAATGCACCTGTGAATGCTGATGAAAAACCGGGAATAGGATATAATAAAACGATATCACCAATTTCGCGATATTTTCTTTCTTCTTTCTTAGTTTGATTTACATAATCCTCGACTGATATATATCTTTAATTTCACAATGAACCTTTTCGTGATTCTAACTGATTATCTTGCGTACTTTCCCGTATTCCATTTTTCAGCGGCACAATCGCTTTCAGTCACTTTTATATCTGACAAGACTTAGTGAGATTTAGATTATTTATCTTCAAACATTCATCGGAAATAATTATTTTTAAATGAATGGAAATGTTCTATTTATGAATTCTCCAATGTCAGACAGTATTACATGCCTTCGTAATATCAATAAAAATGTCAATTGCGGTCATCATAATATTATTGTCTTGTAGGCCTATATAAATAGGGCACGCTGCACACGTTGGGCCTAGGCTATATCTTTATGCTGTCGTAGGCTTATTTTGAAAATGTGACACCTAGGCCTAGAGTTAGGCCTATGTCTTTGGTAATACAGAAATTTATATTGTCAACACAGTCTTATCTGCTATAATTGGTATTTTTTTTCTTTACCAATGCGTCTTTGTTAATTTTAACCGATCGCTTCGAGATAAGAGACCGAACGT
Source organism: Bimastos eiseni (assembly GCA_959347315.1). Classification (NCBI taxonomy): domain Eukaryota; kingdom Metazoa; phylum Annelida; class Clitellata; order Crassiclitellata; family Lumbricidae; genus Bimastos; species Bimastos eiseni. Next base: position 4,455,072 of record OY365814.1, read on the forward strand.
TTTATATCCAAATACATACAAATATATAATATATAAAGATATATAATTGACACTGGCTGGATCGAGTCTCTGAATAAGTAGCCATCTTCTTCTCTAATACACGTTCTGCCAAATTTGTTAGTTATACCCCGGTATAACTTAGGGACTTGTGCAAAGCCGGATGGATGAAGGCGAATGTGAATTCATTTTCACACGAGTGGTTAAAATGAAACGTCTACTATTTGTGAGTCAGTCTGGAAATGTCACAGTTTTGTAAGAACTGTGAAGGTTGACTGCGTTGAAAGTCAAAAACCTTTGTAGGAGTCAAGAGTCGTTTGTTTTTCTAAAACCAGTGACGACAGCTAATTAGGTCTGTATAAGGTGAACATTGGGCATGATTGGCCTACATGTGTAAAAATTGCAGACAACAAAGACGGATTCATACATAGAGTTATGAATCAGTTTGGACAACAACCCAGACGATTAAATGACTATTTCAAAAATGAGTTCAGATTTCAGTCATAAATCATAATTGTTTGACTATGAATGTATATGAATTTTTCGCATGTTCATGTATGATTTTCGGATCCACGCCAGAAGATCAAGATGGAGGCGCAGCCGAGAGAGCGAGCGTGAAAGGTGGAATGATACCATTTGACGCCCCTGGAAAAATTCCTGCGCGCCTGGGGCCTTTACACTGGAATCGACTAGCATTATATTTATTTGTTAATTCAAATCTTCTTTCTTCAAGAGGCACCGTACGTTTTTCCAAAGCTTTCCGACATAATGGATATCTAATAGCTTCACCGCGCAGCTGAATGACCGTATCAGACTTACATTTCTGTGTGATCTTGCGCAAATTATAGATGTTCGTAAAAATTCGCTTTTCAGAAGAATATACTTCCACAGAGGTTGTTGGACGTCATCTTAGAAAAGTCGGTTCTGCATTGGATACGGAGTTTCTCAATAAACCAGAAAGACGAAGATGGCTTCAATATTTTGACCTCCGTCGAATCCTCTTGGTTTCTACGATTAAGAAAACGGAGAGAAATAATTCGGCGACGGGTAAAAGGTGGGTTGGTTTTCTAATAACATCGCAGAAGGCCATTCTATTATGGATCATCAAGACATCTTGTTATGGTTCAATTTATTTATCTCAAAGTAAACAATAATTTTGGACTTTCAATCAAATATTTCTCACCAAACAATTGCAAAGAGAGCATTCGTGATTTCTTATTACCAGAGGAAACCAAGAATTTACCTTGCTCATATTCAATTTTAATGACTCGAATGATTTCATATACAATTTAAAGAAATTTAGCAATGAAATACAATAAATTATTATTTTTTAAACTCATGCATTGGGTCATGAATAATTCATGACCCAATAATCACAGTAGGCTCATTAGAAAAATTGTGTTGACGGGATAAACCAAAATGAAATGCAATATCTGTTGCCATGAAACATATTCGAGAAGCAGGGTAGGATCAGCTGCTTTAAATATTGCAAGCGTTGAGCTTTAGAACGTATTGTGAAAGCAATTCTTCGTTGGATAAGTTAGGAGGTTATATGATTGGTGTTACGTGTTAATCAAGTAGCATGAATAGAACTCGCTAATTAGATATCTGTCGAGATCTATATATATTAGCGAGAGACCAATGAGAAAGACAGTGTTCCAGTCTGTTGGAAAGACGTTATTCGCAGATTAACAATCAGCGATATGAAATACATGTACATAAAAATGTCTAATATCTCGGCCTACTAGATCATCTTCATAACCTCTTAATTGTTGCATATTGAGGTTCCAGTGATTGTTTCTCTTGGTTTATGCGTGGAATCTGTCCTAATAAAAATGATCAATCAGTTTCACTTTCCGCCGACCATGTCTTGTCTTGTCTTAACCATCCTCGATCCGAGGGTTGGTCGCTTCATGGACAATCGTCTTCATTAGTAAGTTGTCAAGTGGTCTACTGGTCCATCTTTCCACATTGTCTATCCATCGTGTCTTTGGTCTTTCTCGTTTTCTTGCTCCCCGTGTAGTGCCTTGCATGATTTCTTTTTCCAGACAGTTTCCCTCTTTTCTCATCACATGTCCAGAGTATGTAAATTTCCTTCTTTTTATCAGATTAAGCAGCTCTCGTTCCATGTCTGCTTTCTCCAATACCCACTCGTTTGTTGTTCTTTTTTGAGTCCATGATACCCTTAGAATCTGTCTTATGCATTTCATCTCAAAAGCTTCAAATCTTTCGTCACCTCTTTTCTTGATGGTCTAACTTTCACAGCCATATGTAACCACCGGCCATACCAATGCTTTCATTAGTCTCACTTTGGTGGTTAACTTTATGCTGCGATTCCTCCATATTTTCTTCATCCCTATCTGAACACTTTGTCCTCTTGCCATTCTTCCTCTTATCTCTCTGCTACACTATGCATCTTCTGTTATCAATGATCCCAAGTATTGAAACGTATCCACCTGCTCCAGTCTGCTCTCTTTCAAAACGATGTTGCATGTTTTACCATTTAATGCCATGGTCTTGGTTTTATCCATGTTAATCATTAAACTTTTCTCACTTCCGATCTTATCCAGACGATTGATTATTTCTTGTAGTTCGTTTTCAGATTCTGCTAACAGTACCATATCCTCCGCATATCTCAAGTTCGTTAATTTTCTTTCTCCTATTTGTACCCCTTCTTCCCAGCCATTCAGTACCTCTCTCATCACCATTTCTGCCATGATGTCAAATAAATACTGTGACATTACACACCCCTGTCTAATGAAATGAAGACAAATGTATTATAATTGGACTTTTCAGAAATGACATTGTAATGAAGCAATAAAAGCTGGCACAATATAAATGTTCAGATCTTAAATTATCTTAGTTATGCGTATGTCGCTTGTCGGCTATCACACTTAATGGAAACTAGAAATCCCACTGATTTTATATTCGAGTTATTTCTATGGCAGTTGAATCTTCCTTTATGAAGCGATATATTTCATTTATTCAGTTGTTGCTATGTGGCGCAATGGAACTTTATATAGCGCCCCAAAACGTATCTACACAGAGGCGCTCTTTTCGCTAGTCTATATGATTAAACCTGTCTGAAGATCTGATTCTTCCATCAGCAACCATTCAGAACTGAACTATGGAATATAGCAGGCTATCATTCGCCTTGCGGAAGAGACCAAATCGGAACCTTACTTGTAGGAAACGATATACCCTGATGAAGATGCAGGCATTAAGGTATGCGGAACGGCCGTAATATATCAAAACAAGTTGGAGTTGTGCAATAGGTGGATTCAGAAGGGGAATAGAGTGTGAATCACCCGTGAATAAAACCACTATCATGCAATAAAACGTGAGTCAGGTACATAGTCGCAGCAAGAACTGTAAAGCCACTGTTTGCGACATGATAACAGTTATAATGAAGCTTTAAACGAGTCACACATGCTGGAAAGATGTGTTCAAATAGAGGGAACGATTCAATTGATTTGCCACTGATCAAATAGATATAAGTATTTGGCTCTTTTGTCTGATCGCTGTTCTCAAAGTTGAAATGCCTCAACTGAAAGAATTAATAGAAATTCAAACTCAGCGGCCTCAGAAGTTTCGCCGCATATGAAATATTGTATTATAATAAAGATGTGACGACATTCCAACAGTATCTACATTATTGATATTTTTAGATTTCTATGAGAAAATCAACAAAAGAGATGCAATGATCAGAAACAACAGAAATTATCTCTTGGAAAATATTCAACCAAAAGACGAGTTAATCACTTCGCTGTTGTTACTAAGCTGCATAACGAAAGAGCAAAGTCACATCATTCAACGACTACGTTCAAACCGAGATAAGAACGCCAAACTTTTGTACTTTCTGAGATCCTTTGACCCGACTAAGTATTCACATTTCGTCAGATGTCTTCGACGAAATAATCAGATGACAGTGGCAAGGATTGTAGAAAACGGAGGAGGTAAACAGTGCTTTTTCTTTACCTAATCAGCTTTATGCAAATATGAATTATTTCATAATATTAGTAGGCTACTCGCAGGCAATTAGACGACCGACCAATAAATAAGACAGAGAGAATTGAAAACAATTAGATGGGAGAGTGGCTGAGGCGCAGATGGTTCAGGTGAAATATAAGTACGGATGGATATGACTAGATGATAAGTGACAGACGTGCAATTGCTAAATGACGGTGAAGCAATATCGGGCGACTGACGATGCAGTGCATCTCGCTGACGGGTCTTCAACGCGAATCACAGTTTCTTTAAATTATATTATGCTGTGGCGTTGTAAGTGAGCTATATTTTATCAGTTATATTTTTTATCATTTTCTGAGTTATGTCCTAATTTGATACATTGCGTTGTCGTGCAAGCGTGAATTATGTCTATAGGTCGACGGGAACATTCCTGATAAAGAGTTGAAAGATGTCCAACGGAGGGTCCTACCAACCGTGACAAACGTTGCGCAAGCCAAGTTAAAGAAAATAGGGCAATAAATAAATTGTTTTGGTATTTCTCTTCAGTCGTAATAAAAGTGGAAGCTCAAAATCTTGCTACGACCTGTACGAAGTTCGTGGAGACAACGCTATTTCACAGAAAAATCGAAGACCTACGAAACAAAAACATTGGAAGATCACATCAAACTGATAAACTCATAAGTCGACTGAAAGATGAAGGCATAGAAATCCTCAACTCTAAACTTGAAAGACGCATCTTAATTGTTTGGATTTGGTGTCATTCACAAGAAGCCTTCGAAGATATTCAGAAGTTGCACGAACGAAATAAGTTGGACTATTTATTATTTGGTCTTGCAAATATTCAAGCAACTCGTTCTGAAAGCATCCAGTCGATAGCGATCAACAGTGATAGCATTCAATACAAGAAAACAGTTGGCAAGTTATCATAAACAGACACAACTCAAAATAAATGTTATCAGCCTTTTAAATATTGCTAAGAGCAATTTTCATGTCGGACAACCCGCCATATTAATGAAAACGCGATTTTATATCCAAAATCATAAATGACGTCACGCAATTTGGACGAATTTTGACTCCTTCTTCCCTCGAGAAGTCATGACCCCTTAAAATATGACGTCACAAAGCTCTGCACCCCGAAAAACCAAATGTCCTGAATGTTATATGCAAATGTTCTTATTATTATCAAAAGAAGTTATTATAACTACACACATAAATATTATAGTAGAACAAAGAAGAAAGCAAGCTTATAATTATTACGCTCATTATGCATTCCACAAGATGAAGAGCTGAGGTTGAATTATTACATTAAAAAAACAATATCGTAAAACAATTCAAACTTTATGCTTCTCCATTATCCTTCGGAGAAGCAAAATGCTTCTCCATGGAATTATTGGTTAGAGCTTGGATATCATCATCCTGCTCGGGGACCGCTCGATAATCCGAAGGTTCGATAGTCCGAAGATTAGTGTAAGATCGAGAGTGCCTAGGGTTCGATAGATCGAAGGTTCGATAATCCGAAAATGTTCGGACTAGAAATTTTTTTTCGGACTATTGAACCTTCGGACTATCGAACAATCGGACTATTGATACAGAAGCAACCTGCTCAATAGATATTCCATTAGATCCAGCTATTCTTCGTCTATCTAATCTACTCTCTCTCTCTCCATTCCTGCTCGTATATTACAGAATGGTTGCATCACTTCCAAAAGCCCATAAATTGACACTGAACGCTAAATAAAAAATATGGAACGAGCTCTCACTTGCGCTCCTCTACTCTTTGCGTGTGGCCCAAACGTCAGGTTTGTACAAGTCCGTCAAGTCCTTTTTATTTAATCGTTGCTGGGCTGGTAGCGCTCCTGAGTAGGTTCCTTACGGTCGCTATATAAATGCTCAGAATGAATGAATGACTTACTGATGTTAAATTGGAGTAATAATTGCTGTAAATTAATGGATCAGTGGGATTTGTCAAATTGAGTGAAAGTTTGTAATGAAATAACGCATTTTTATATTTGATGTGATGCTGACATCTCCTCTTGTCATTCATCGTCACAAATGCGTTTCCCCTCTCCCCTAGTCGAGTGACGTCATGCATGAAAGGGTCCAAAGTCAGGCAACTCTAATGCTGACTGCAGAGAATTATTCATAATAATATTGTTACTTAAAAGAGTCCATGATGCGACGTGTTATTCCATTTTATAAAGATCAACTCGACAGAGTCTTTTGGCCCTGACGTGAACTGCGGGGTTTAAAAAATGCACGATGTAATAAACTACGTGAAACAGGCGCTGAAGGTATAGGAACACACAGCCACTTTCAAGTAAGCTTCCTGTATCTCACTCGTGTGTCGTTTTTAAAATTCTTCTTCTATCAGTAATATTCACAGCTGTAATAATTAGGCTTACTGTAATAACCATTTTCATAAATTATATTTATTAATAAAAGTACAGTATAAAGCCTGTTTATTTCTAGTCGTGTGTCCAATTTCCGACAACTTCCCTCAGATAAACCAAATTCGAAGAAACAAAGCTGTTTTTGGAGTGACAAAACTGCGACAAGAAATCTACATCATCTGTCGACTTCCATTCCCTTCTCATTCATATGAAATTCGTGTCTTAGAGGATCAAATTCCTTCACGTCTTAAGAAGAGCATCGAAATAAAAGAGATTAAATCTCCAACTGACTTGGAATCCAGAGAGAAGGACAACTGTCTCTACATATCAGACTGTGTGAAGAAATGCGTCTGGAAGATTCAAATAGAAATTGATAACCAATACAAAATCGTCAAATGGCTGACCACTGATGATGAACCATTTTCTATGTCATTGTCTGGTGATGGTCAATTGTTGATGGTCAAAACTTTATCGTCCGTTCTGATGATCTACGGATCAGACGCAAAACTACTTCGTTCCATTCATTTACAAAGAGACATAGAGATTCCGCGTTTTGCAGTCGAAACATCCATCGGAAATTTCATAATCCTTCACGAATGGAAGGAAAAAGAAGGAATTTCAGAGTTTATGGCATGTGAGAGAAATATGGAATTGACGTGGATTGTAAGTGAAGTGACCAGAGATGGACAGATGGTCATACGTCGTTTTATTCCTTCAAATGACAAACAAAAACTTGCGATGGCTGATGACGTAAATTTCAGAAATCATTGAAAACATGTATAGGCCTAATTATTATAAACCAAACTTAACAATTAACAAAATATTGATAAATTATACATTACAATGTAATATAAAACTTGTTTCATTATAATTTTCTTATACAGGATATAATGGCCGCCAGAACACTTTCTTAGTTGCACTTTTCAGCTGTAATTTTGTTTTAATTGTGAATAAAAATAATACCATAATCTTAAGGAAGAATGCACTTTTGCAAAAATTAAAGCTATTCTAAACTGAAACTTGCGCCCCTTCAACTCCAGCCAGTGCGTAGCGACCTTGGACAAGTTGCTCACCAACAATATTGTTGTCTGTGAGGAAGGCAAATGGAAACCAAATCACTCACATCTTCCCGGGTCCACCTGACCCGTGGACAACTCTGCCGTCCCGTGAGCAGGTAGCGACCGGGCGGTGGTCACCGCAACTCTAAACATTTAGTCTGAAAGTTTTCAGGATTATGGTTAGCGAGTGTTAAGGTTTTCTCTTTTTTGTTATATTATCAGACAGGATGAACTTGAGAGCAATTCACGACTTTGACTCTGAGCAGATGATATACATCGATAGAATTGAACTCAAGCAAGTTATAGAGAGCAGAGAACTGGTAGATTCACCTCACGCGAAAGCGCTTTCGTTGAAAAGCGGATAAAAAATGGAGACCATTGCTCCTGCCAATATCGGGTGACTGATTATATCTTATGCTGTACATATCTTAGGTTATTTTAATTGGCATATCGTTAATTTAATGCAAAACACAAAGATGTCTCACATAAACGCCAACAATTATTCCGTTATAGTGTTACAATTGGAAGCCTTTATACATGTACATCAGATATATTCTATCAACAGGTTGAGCACTGTGTATTCTAAGGAAGAGTTGCGCATACATATATTCGATTACTGAATGCAGTAGGAGCCGAAATATTTTTTAACACCGTGTTGAGTTATGTTCTAAAAATATTTAGAAAAAGGTCATGCAAAAGGACGAGAGATATTATTAGTTCTGAAATGCTTTGTTAAATGTTTCTTTGCAGTGACAACATTAACTGGTGGATGGTGAGGCATCTGGAGAGCAAAAAGATCGGATTCATATTAAGAAATCGCATTGTCATAGGTATTGGTCATCATCATTCTCACAGTCTTCACCAACGCAATGGCTATAGAGTCATCGTCACCATCGCCAACGCAGTCGCCGCCATCACCGTCAGCATCACGTTATTGTCACTGTCGATACATTGTAGGCGTCACGATCACCGTTACGACAACCATCACCATTACCATCACCCAGGTCTATCTACATGTATATAAGCTCAAACAATCGAAGCGGCATGGACAATACTCCCAGCTCTTATTCTTCTTGTTCTGATTCTCCCGTTATTACGTATTCTTTATAATACGGATAAAGTGGGTCAAGCTTCTCTCCCCTTGAAAACCATCGGTCAACATTGATACTGAAGGTATGCGCGTATACATGTAGATTTGATAGATGTAGAAATAGACTCATATAATATAATATCAAGATCAGACCTGGCCCCTAGAAATTGATAACCGGATAGTTATTCTAATACAATTGGAAATCTGAATACTTATTACCGCTGCAGATGTAATTCATTCGTGGACTGAACCTACCCTAGGAGTAAAAGTAGATGCTGTGCTAGGAGGGCCAAACATAATGGGTTCACCAAAACACAGCCCTGAGACTCAGCGTGAGGATGGTGCGCTTATGGTGACGATGGCGCTGATCGTGACGCTAATAATGGCTGGCTATTAGCGTCACGATCAGCGCCATCGTCACTATAACCGATGCCTTCACCGTCACCATCATCGTCACCATTATCGGTGTGTTTCTCATCGAATAGTGGCTGTCACGCGCGAAACTCTGGACGATGGCGCTATACAGAAGTCATCGACCGACAGCAGAGGCGTGGGAGGACTACGAATGAAGTTGTCTACATGAAACCTGAGAGGGGAGACGTCAATGGGTTTCGCCGGAGGCAGACTGCCTCAATACAGACGGAAAAAAGTATACAAAGAGCAACGGAGTGTCAAGCAACGAAACAACGACACCTTGAGGCAGACGTTAGAGCCGCCTGCCCCTCCCATCTCTGCGACCCACGAACAAGAAATTCATGAATCAGCCAAAGATCTGGTCTGGACCGGCTTGTTGACACGGATCATGAATAGGGGACAATTCCGAGATGAACGGCGCAATCTATTAGGCGGTATAACCATAATAATGTAATTCAATCTCTGGAACCTATTGCCCGTGTATGACACTAACAAGGCCCAACCATAATAGCCGCTAATCAAACATTAACGATACGCCTCTAGGGATATGACGTTAGGGACGCCAAGGTCCGACCAACCAGGTTAGTTATAGTTTCAGCAGGTGATCGTCCAATAGAGACACGAGTTTTGCGTTTGGGATAGCGAAGGAAATCGCCTCTAGAAGAGTTCATATAGTGTAGCAAGCCAAGAAACAAGGACTTGTTTCGAAACTGGGAGAGATGTTAGATCGTTCTGATCGTCGACTTTTCAAGGGTAATCAACGTAGTTGGGGAACCCCGTCTCCAACGTAAACCAGGGAAACATTTCTAAAAGGACACTAATAACTCTAGTAAGTGTGGATAGGATGAGTGATGTGTATATCTACCATTCAATATACATATTAAAACCATCCAGTGTGTCGTGTTGCTGAGCTTGGTGATTGAGGAAAGAACCGGCGGTTATCTCGTCATCTAGAAGAAGCAGCTGGCAATAGTGAAACCCGCCACAGTGGCCGTCTTCACAATGTGGTCATTCTGACGCGCATGATCAACATATGCCTGCATTTATGTCTGTACACATTAATGTGTATGTAATATTCATGTTTGCATATATGTGTGCTATAGATTCATGCACACAGATCAACAGCAGCTAGAACCTTCAAATTTGCATAGTAATGTGCAGCAGAGATTATTCATCAAGGAATAAGATTGCTATTTAGAAAAATAATGTTCTAAAATGTTTCTTTAAACAGATAATAATCGACCACAATCGAAGACAACGGTATGATTGAGAAACTGTTCCATAACTAATTTGCGCCAAATATAATGCTATAAATATTCGATGTATGACAACCAATTTCTGTCGTATAGATATAGTTTTTGAAGTTTTAAGATGCCGTGTTATGCACAAGATTCAACAGAGCTAAATAGCTGAAAGCTTGAATTTTATTTAATGCGGATTCTGTCATTATTATCTATTTTGATAAATATGTCAAGTGTGGTGTAAATTTGCTGGATTTAGCGAATCATATAATACAGGTATCAACACAAAAATTGCAACCAGTTTTTGCTACGAAGAATATCAAGACAGATAAATGTACTCTATAATAATTATTCGTTGCGAAAGGTTGGTGAAAATTTATGTCAGAGTAAGCAAGTATTCCCGTTCTCGTTCTATAATTGTATGTGACAGCCATTTAAGCTTCTGTTTACTTTACGGTTTCAGTCATAATTTCAAGTTTCTATTTTAATTTGAGTTTGAGTCTTATAGGCCTAATCTATAGAGTCAGGTGTAGCTTTAGTTTAAGTTTCAAAAACTTTTAAGTTTTCGATTTAGTCGCATGAGTTGCAATTGCGGTGTAAATTTGTGCTTTGTAATATGTTGCCACATAAGTAGTTGCGCTTTTAATTTTTTATAAGTGACATTCATTTGGTTTAACAACAACACAAAATGTCATTTAAATTTTCAACTTTCAAGTTAAGCTTCAGTCATGGTATCGAACTTTTCAATTGAGTTTTTCTCTCTCCAATTTTCAGACTTTTCAAGTTTATGTTTTAGTTTCTGTTTACTTAATAAGAACTTCCGTTACATTCAGTCTCAGTTAACTTAAGCAACATTGATGGCAACTGTCATAAGCTTATAATGAGCTTACACATTCATAATTAGTTTGATTATGACAAAGACCTTAGTAACTATATTACTGTAGCTAAATGAGCTTCCGCTGGAGTTGTTGGACATCACCTTATTAAAGTCGTTTTTGCACTGAAGAGTGAATTCTTCACCACAAGAGAAAGACGAATATTTAATCAAGTCTTTGGCATCAGTCGACTACTGTTGGTTGCAGCGAATAGGAAAATCTAGATATAAGGGAAGGATCCGGCATCAGTTAAAAGGTTGATTGCTTTCCGTTGTCATTTACTACAGTTTTTCTTAATTGGATTAGGCTGGAACTAATGCTTGCCATCGAATGGCTTAGTGTAGAGTATCAAGGCAGCTGCTCTATATAGATATACAATACGATTAATAATTAATTGCATGTAAAAGCATTCGTGTGCTGGACGCTAAACCGTAGACCACACAAATCAAAGCTCGGGCCAATAAAGGCACGAAATACAGATCGCAGAGAAAACTGGAACTGTTTTTATGTTTATGGTACAGTGAGATGTGGAATGATAACGAAGAGAATAAATGTAGACCTACGCTGTTAGGGAACCAACCTTAAATTTAAATTTAAATTCATGAAATTTGATATCGCTCTTCTTCCAACATCTTTTGATCAGAAGGCGCAATTGCAGTTGTACTGCAGAGCAATTGTGCGCGAAGGACTTGCTCAAGGTCCTCACACAACGACTGACACCTCGGACGAGGTTCGAACCACCCCACTCAGAGCACACTGAGTTTTACGGGCCGACCGCTCTAACCGATCAGCCACCGTGCCATACAACCTTGTTATGAAGTTACGGTCATCCACAAAACTATGTCCAAGAGGTGACCATGGAAGTGGCGATGTCTGATCCCGTGAAAGAGCTCTGCTGCATAGAGAGCCTCAAGGAATCGTATAACCCTTAACCAACAAAAAATGCCATTGTGGTTTCGCAACTGACTTATCCATTTGAAATTTATAGTTAAGCTCATTTGTCTGATTGTTGCTTTCAGGATGAATATTATCCTCAATCACGACATAAATTCAAAATTAGCACGCTCGTTAGTTTTTCATTCTCTTGCACAATACAAATTTCGCTATATAATACATGTCATAGTTTGGTAATAATTTCATTTTCAATGCAGTCATGGAAATAATATTTTTGCTATTGATATTAGATATCTATAGAAAAACTACTCGGAGATTTGAAATCTTTAAAAATAACAGAAATTATCTCTTGGAAAATATTCAACCGAACGACGAGTTAATAGCTGAGCTGATTTCCCTGACTTGCATTTTGGAAGAACAAAGTAACTTCATTGAAAGACAACGATCAAGCCGAGATAAAAACGTCGATCTTTTGTACCTTGAGAGATCCTTCGACGAGACTAAGTTTTCGAATTTCATCAGTTGCCTTGGACGAACCGATCAGAAAATAGTGGCAAGGATTGTGGAAAACGGAGGAGGTTAACAGTAAAAATTCATCTTATAACTGTTGGCAATATGCTTTGTTTAATTAAATAAGCAGGACTCGTAAAATTGTCTCAACCACAACAGTCACATCCTTCGAGATTTAGATTCCAATCCCATCTTAGGCAACTTATCGATAATATTTCAACAGCATAGTCGTACTGTACGAATGTAGCTTCAGTATAGCGACGCTGTGCCATAACAAAGATGATTAGCATCGGCCTCTCATCCTCAATGCTGGCGACATGACGAAATTTTGGAATTGTCCAACAAGATGCGTTGCAAAGAGCAAAACTCGTTCCAAGCATGGAATTCGATTGGATAGGAGGCCAGAATAAACTGACGAACAAAAGGCCTGGGCGATTAGTGACCTTTACTAATCGCGATTAGTTCTCGCCAATTAATTGATTACTTCGATTAATTAATTAGTAGGCGATTAATCGATTAATCATTTAGTTTTTGATTAGTCAATTAATCGATTAGTAGTAAGCGATGTAGCAAATTATAGAATTCTCAAACTTAGACCTACTTGTTACTAAACTTATTTAATAATAGGTAGGCTAGAATAAGCTGGTCAATTACTGTTACTAATTAATTTAAAGTGGCATTAAAGATTATAGTTATATTAACGACATAGCGTTCGTTTTTAAGGACACCACACTTTTCACAATATCAGATTGGAATTTACTTGTGTCCTGTAACGCATAGCGTCCTTTTTTAAGGACACCACACTTTTCACAATATCAAACTGAAATTTACCTGTCTCCTGTAACACATAGCGTCCTTTTTTAAGGACACTTTTATTTTTCATTTTTGTTCACGAACATTTTTTTAGCACTTGATCTCGTATTTTTTAGTTTGAAGACATATGCTGATAGATGACACCGTAGAAAAATGCATGCATTAATGGGTTAACGCCCATGATCTGTTCATCAACGAGTCCGGCGCAAAGTTATTCATGACGTACTTGAAGTGACGCTTTCAAAGCGTTGCCAAGACGACGGCGTAAATAAAAAACGGGAGTTAAAGCTCGAATCGGCAAAAAGCGAAGTTGAGGAGCCGTTGACGGCATTCAGCCAGTAACAGAAATTAAACTTCAAGAACGAGTTTGTCGAAGCTAATATGAAGTTTCCCTGTTCAGGCGCTACGTTAGCCCTGCCAGTACCAGTGGTGTCATTTTGACTCAATTGTTTTTAGTAATAATTTCACTTACATCTTAAGAAATAATTAATATCTCTGATTTATACATGATATTTGTCACACTGTTAGCTGAGGAAATTGCTTTGGAAATAATAATTTTTATATATATATTTATATATAATTTATATAAATATATATATTCCTCTTCCACAAAAGACAGCACTGTTATTATAAGTTACAATGGCCATTGAATAGCAAAGAAGTCCAGATGTTTGAATTTATGTCAAATGGTAATGTATATTACGGCTAAAAGAAAATATTCTGCAGAGGACGTTAGATCTATTCTTCTGCAAGAGATTGAGAGTGACGATGATCTATCAGAAGCTGAGGAATCCACCGAAGAGGAGGACTCCATTCCAACGCCAGTAGCAACTGATCGCTGTGATGTTACTAGCCTAAGCTCATCTTCCAGTGAGTAGGAGTTAGAAAACCAGCTGCCTAACATCCTGCAAAAGGAAGTGGTAAGACTCGATGGAATAAGTGCAGTGAGAGGTGGTAGACAGCAGCAAGCATCCAATACGAAATACGCCGAAATTCGCCTGAGTAGAGAACCAAGCGTGGTCGTGCACTAGCAGCTGCAGCCAGTGGAAGTTCAAGGCCTCAGACATGGCGATGAAAAGATGGTTCCCTTACGTGGAACAATACTCCTCTGAAGGAGGCTTTTAGACGATTTGGGGGCAGAGGGTGCAATTCACAACGAACCTGGTTTAACCCGTTATGCCAATCGAAATGTGGACTGTCCTTTTTGTGCTTTCCAGCCATTTATGATATATTCAGTTCTGCAAGAAATAACAATATGGACAAATAAAGAAGGTAGTCTGGTATATGGTGATAGCTGGAAGGAAGTATCTGATAAGGAACTACAATGTTCCCTGGGAACTCTACTTCTTGTCAGGCGTATGCCTCTATAAAGCGCCAAAACTACGTGTAATGCCACACATTGCTTATATAAGTTTTGAACATCAAACACTGGAACACTTTTAACACAAAACTGTAGCTATTGCATTAAAATCTATTAATTTCAACAGTAATTACTTGATCCCATTACCTTACTAATATTTGTTTTCCTTACAATGAATAAAACTCCAAAAATGAACTTATTATTACATTTGAGTTGGAGTCGTTTTTGACCCAGTGGTATTCAGTGTAACAAAAAAATTCTGGCAGTCTGAGGATTAGATAGTGATTCGCATGTTATGAACTTAAGTGGTCTAAAGTAACGTTTTATGCGTGTGGTGCTGGGTGTTACATTTTTACGAGTGTTCGATTAATCAATTAGTAGGCAATTAATCGGTTAATCGGTTGTTCGATTAGTACGCTTAGCTCGATTAGTAATATGACAACTCTTGAAATTGATTCAATTCCTCATATGGAATCTTATTGCATCTTATTTATGATTCGGATGACATAACAATTACATGTATTAGTCTATGTTTCAGTACTATTTGCAAATTATATGCCAATACATGGCTGCCGACAGTTTTATTCGACATCCTATACACTGCGTTTGTTATTGCACTGAGGTTTGCCATTTTCAAATTAAGCGAAAATTAGTATTATAATTGTTAATTACTATTATTGATAGTATTATTATTATTATTTAAACTACGTGCGCTAGTTCTTGTCCATAGGATCTAAAAACTATATTCGAAAACTGTGCGGTCTGAAATGGAGGATCATTTCACACTTTTTGGCTATAATTATTATGATCAATCTTATGATTCTTGTCATTATTATTATTATTATTACTATTATTACACCACTGGCAGGATTCCCCTACGTACATACTGAACCGAGGTTATTATTATTATTATTATTATATATGTTTCACATTATGCTATTATCGCCCATGATGAGCTAAGTGAGTGTTGGCAATGTCCCGAAGAGGCAGGCTGCGTTCCCACGCTGAAGAACAACTGAGATACGTTGGAACAGAAATGACGTCTCCATTGGATCGTGGGTTGCAGCACTCGTTCGACTACCCTATACTTCGACTATTATTACTATTGTTATTATTATTACTATTATTATTATTTATTTTTTACGTTGACCGGATGGTTAGTCCTCTTCTTCTGGGGGGTGAGGGAAAGGTGCCCCGGAAGGCCATAAGATTATAGCGTTGAATACAGACCGATTAACGCTGGAAAAGAAAAGAAGCCTCGCGCTTATTATTAGTATTTACTATATCGGTAGCATTTTAGCCGGTAGTCTGGTTTTTACATGAACTGTCCTCGCTCATGACGAGCTAAGTGAGTGGTGGGTATATCCAAATTAGGCAGGCGGGCCAGAGGCGGCGTTCCCACGCTAAAGAGCCACCGTCAGGCACGTAGTGAATGAGATATCGACACCTTTCGATATGTTTCAGTGCAGTTTTCCTTGCAGATCAAGTATACAGAACATGTAATTTGACCGTTTGCGGCTTCATTAATATCATGATCATCATTATTATCTAATCGAACAATCGAGCTAATCGATTAAGCGATTATAGTTTTTTGACCCTCGATTAATCGATTAGTAAAACCTGATTAACTCATTAGTTTGCCAAACCTCCTAACGAACAATGGTGAAGGTGGACCGTACTTTATAAAGCATGGAATGTGAATTCAGTCGAAAGTACAACGAGGTTTTGCTTCCCTCTTATTGCTGCATGTGCGTGGAAAATGACTAGTTAAAAAAGCATGCGGCAATCAGCGTGACAACAAGTTAAACACTTTGATCATTTTCATTATGAAGTTCATAATAAATATTACTCTGCATATGATGCCGCATTAGAGTCAATGGTTTTTGTGCCATAACTCATCTTTGTAAGATTCAAATGATTTTAGAGTCTAGCATCAATCTAAAATCAAATTCCACTCACACTAGAGAGTGGCAGGTGTTTGTCTCTCACTAGTTCACTCTACTTACACTGTCATCCAGTGCCATTGACTTTGTGGGACCCGCTTCATTCTATTTAGTTAATTTCCAGACAGTTGAAGACTTGTCTGTCCAGTTTTTTAGCGTTTAAAGCATATTCATGCATGAGGACCTTATCCTTTTATCAATTAAACATATCACATGTTTTCCTAACTCCTTTCATTACATTATTCAGTTGCAGAATATAGAAACCAATTGCAATTAGCCGTTCAACGCAATTTAAATCCGAAAAAAATCTTAAATGACCGTAAATCAACAAGTTAGCAATAAATCTGTCTAAGAATTAAGTCCAGCGTTGAATTGTTTCTTTTTGCCTTTAGTTGTAATAAAAGTTGAAGTCCAAGATCGAGATGTTAACAGTATATGTGCGACGTCCGTGGAAACACAAAAACGTTTTCATCAAAGATTTTTAGACCTTCGGAACAGAACCATTCCATGGTCAAATCAAAATGATAAACTCATCAGTCAACTGAAGGAGGGAGGCATAGAAATCGTCGACTCTCAACTTCACAGACAGACTGTGGTCGTTTGGATCTGGTATCATTCACAAGCAGCCCTTGGGTATATTCAGAGACAATACGAATCGAATCAGTTGAGAAACGTCTTATCTGGTCTGGCAAATATTCCATCTGATATCATTGAATCGAAAGTTATCAACGTGTATAGCAATGAATTCGAGAAAACAGTTGGCAAGTTCTCTTATGCACGCGTTCATTATAAATTATGATGATCACCCGCATGATCATATTTGATTGTCAGATTTAATGCAAGACGCAGTCTAATTAGGGCAGCATGTTCTAAGAAAATAAAATATCAATATAATACATTTTAAAGAAAATATTGATAATAATAATAATAATAACTCCGCCTCAGACCTATCCAGAGGTCTGAGCCTGTCCCAAGTCAGGATAAAGGAGGAAGGTTCTGCGGTGGGCTTGCAACTCTCGCAGGTAAAACAAAAGCTTGCAAACGAAACAACGTAACAAATTCAATCGGGAGGAAGTGCGTTGCCCGATGTGTAGACTTACACAGGAAGGACTTAGTACTAAGTACTACTACTACTACTTCTCCTATTACTACTACTACTACTACTAATACTACTAATACTACTACTACCACCAATAATAATAATAATAATAAATTATAATATTAATAATAATTAATAATAATAATAATAATAATTATTATTATTATTATTATTATTAATGATGACCAATGGGGTCAGGCCACTCTCCCGATCAGGATGGGAGGACTGGAAATTAGGAGGGCGTCCTCGCTGGCACTTCCCGCCTTTTTGGCTTCAGCCGCGGGCACTCTCCAGATCCAGTCCCTCATCTTAGAATCAGTAGCGGTGAAATCGGGCTCAGCATGCGACTCGGCGATGTCTACCTGGCTTCAACTTACCGAAGCTTCTGCCCCGACGACGCCAGGCCATAAACAAGCCCACTTTGACAGACCGCTGTTAAACGCGGTTCTGTCTGCACTAGAAGAAAAGCAACAAGATCTCTACGACCAGGCGAGACTAAGGACTTTGCAGTCACCGCACGCCTCGGACTGGCTATACGCTCTCCCGCTCGTTTCTCGCGATCTCAGACTGGAGGACGATACCGTGAGGGTGGCGGTCGGCCTACGATTAGGGGTGACCATCTGCGAGCCGCTCACCTGCGCATGCGGCGCCTTCGTCTCAGCCAGAGGCGCACATGGCCTGTCCTGTTCATTGGGTTTTGGCCGTCAAGCAAGACACGGTGATATCAACGACCTTATCCATCGCAGCCTCAACAGAGCCGGTATTCCAGCGGTCAAGGAACCGTAAGGTCTTTTCAGATTAGATGGAAAGAGACCGGACGGGCAGACCCTGATACCGTGGAGTGGGGGGCGAGCCTTACTTTGGGACGCGATTGTGGTATCCCCGAGACAGCTTCCACAGCTGGAGGAGCGGCGGAGATAGCAGCCACAAGGAAACACACAAAATATTCTGAGCTAGAGAAGAAATACACTTTTGTTCCAATCGCTATAGAAACCTTCGGTCCCTTCAATAGTGAGGGCCTCGCCTTTCTGTCTGAGACTGGACGCCGACTCTCGACAACTACCGGTGACATCCGAGAGACAAACTTCTTTTTCCAGAACTTGTCTGCATTGATCCAACGTTTCAATGCGGTGGCTTTTCAGGGCACTATGTCAAGATTACAATCCACTGATAAGCGGCGACCCAGATAGCCTGATGACAGATCCGTTGGCAATGCCAATGATGAATAACACTATATGTGACATAATAATAATAATAATAATAATAATAATAATAATAATATTAGTACTAATAACTGTAAGACTGTAAAGCAAGGACTCGCGAACGATGTTTTCAGGCGATATCATACATTGTGCAAAAGTTCTCATGCAAATTTCTTGCTCAATGTGGCTATGCTCAGCCACAATTTACTTCAGATGCCGATACTGGAAAGGTTAGCTTCAGAATTTCCCACATTAACGACATCTGTATATATATGAAGAACAAATGTATGTAACTATTGAACTAACTAACTAACCAACGATATTCCTATCCTCCCCGAAAACCTTGATCCACTAGACGGATTGTTCCAAAATTTCCACGAAGACTCTTTACCACCCCATAACAAATGTAGGGAGGGTGTGGATTACAAAACCTTACCCATTCTGCTAAAATGTCACCCCTAAAGTGGCGAATTGAGCTAAACTAAACTCACGCCGTTTACAAAACCTAAATCAATTAGTTCGCCCTCCCGTTGCAGTATTTTTACATAGCTGATATCAAATTGGATAAGATAATAATGCAAACAATTCTATGAGTCGCCGACTGTGTAATAAATTGCCCGCTTTTCTCTTATAATGTTGAACAACAACCATGGGGAAGCATTGTTCAATGCATTACGTAATTGTAAGGCTGCCTTTCATTATTTCGACCCGGAAAACGCCGGGTGATTCTGCTAGTTCATATGAAAACCGCCATCCATTTGCATTCACGTTATTCTGGGTAGGTTTATTTTATATGCAAATGAGGTATGTTTGTAACAAAACAACGGTGTCCCTCGGAGAAATTACACTCATCAATGGAATTCTCGCGATCTGGTAGAGGTTATAGCCACCACGAAACATTTCATGGGCAAAGCGGCGTATCCGCTGAGACGCAAATCTTAAAACATGAAATAAAGGTACCATAGAAAAGAGTTGCTAAAAATGTGCTTGAAACGAATTTTAATAACACTATTGAAAAGAGTAATATTCATTTGACATTTTTATTTCATTTAAGTTCTGAAAGTTGATTAGTCTTAGTGCATTAAGGCTTTGAGCGACAATCTTTTGCTAAAGTGTGCATTAATTCTAATCTTATCGTCTTGCCAAAGCGAAGGTTAATCAACAATGAAAGGGACCTAAGAGATTGCATTACAATTAGCAGTCAATTGCACACATGCTCTTATAAATAGTTATGTGAATTAATTGCTTTTTTTCTTATTGAAGTCAGTCACTTGAATATTACCAGTAAATTATTTCTATTTCAGTCATGCGTCCAATGTCCGTCAGATGTCGGCCATATGAGAGAATTTACATAGAGAGAAATGAAGTTTTGCTTGGAGTGACTAAACTGCGAAATGAAATCTACGCCATCTGCCGACAATCAACATTTTATCCTCCTACCGAAGTAATTTATGTCTTCGAGGATCAAATTCCATTTCGTATTGAGAGAAAAATAGATTTTAAACTGGTTCTAGGCCTTAATTCCAAAGACATCGGATCCAGTGATAAAGAAGACTGTCTCTTCGTCTTTGCTTTTCATAAGACGTGCCTCTGGAAAATAGCTAGAATTACAACTGGCCAATACAAAATCATAAAATATTAGACACGTGAGGAATCGTTAATACCATTGTCAGTGTTACGTGACGGTCATATTTTAGTGAACAATCCAGCATCAATCAATCCAATGATCTACGGATCAGACGCAGAACTGATTCAATCCATTCAGTTGACAACAGACATCGTGAATATTAGGCATGCAGTTGAAACGTCCACCGGGAAATTCCTTATTCTTCACGGATCAAAAAGGAGAAAGTCGATGCAAGAGGAGGAGGAAGAAGACGAAGAAGAGGAAGAGGAATATGAGGACAACGAGGAGAGGGAAGGGAACGAGGAGGTGGTTGAAGGGCTATGGTCAAGTAAGAGAAATAAGAACATTGAATGGTGCATAAGTGAAGTGAACAGAGATGGACAGATGGTGCGCCGTTTTATTCCTTCAACTGAAGCACAACAGCTGAACGATCCTTCGTACCTCTCATTCGATTTAGACGATCAAGTATTCGTGGCTGATAGAAGTAATTATAGAGTGATCCTTCTGGATACTGATCTCAAATGGAACCGAATTATTTGGCAAACAAAAGAAGCAGAAACACGTCAACAAGCAATAAAGTTCATAAGGCCAGAGAGTTTGTGTTACGACGAAGAGAAGAAACAATTGATCGTTGGAGGACGTTTTGTTGGAGTTGCTATTTACACTTTGAGTCGAATATAAACTCACTTTTCATGCATTTACTGTACGAAATAGGAATCATTTCTAATCTCGCCGATTTACCTAAGACCATCAA
Organism: Bimastos eiseni; assembly: GCA_959347315.1. Taxonomy (NCBI): domain Eukaryota; kingdom Metazoa; phylum Annelida; class Clitellata; order Crassiclitellata; family Lumbricidae; genus Bimastos; species Bimastos eiseni. The sequence continues at coordinate 4,476,308 of OY365814.1, forward strand.
ATAACTTTTTAAATGTAATGCTCAGTAGGCGCCATGTGAAGTTCAATGATATATAAATAAATGCGTAGCGTGACCATTTTCTCAAAAACCACACTGTTTGCAACCTGACAGTGCCAGTTCCGAACCTGGACGAAGGAGGAGGGTGACGTTAATGATCCCTGTTATCGCACAGTGTCGTTAAACTGCAACTACCACCGTTATCTCACAATTAGCAATTGAGTGAAAATATTGGGCTATATTCCAGATTTATATTCATGATTTATAAAAGGCATTTGGCTGCCTTATTATTGTTATTATTTCTGTATATTCGCACTTTCGATGCGCTGGCATAGGCGAATGACTGTTGCTTCACAACTTTCGAATAATTATTAATCATTTAAAAATCAAGGTCTAATTAATAAATATTAATAAAGCTGTTATCTGTCTCATCGACGTCGAGTAAAATAGTTGTAGACATACCAGAATTATTCACCTCGCTGAAGAGTAAGTAACCATTCGGCCGATGAATAGTTCAAAACCATGTGATCCAGACAGCTTCAGTACGCGAAGGAAAGTCGCTTAGTAACCTAAGCTTCTGTCTCATTCTTTAGGCATGATACGCTGTCCTGGTTTCTAGGAACCAAGCTTGTCTTCTATTGTATGGTCTGGGGGTGCCGTCTTCTATAGTATGGTCTGGGGGTGCCTTCATGATACACCTGTAGCGCACAACCTTGCTTATCCTCCTTCGAGAATATCTTCCTGTCTCTTAGAACTGATCTTGGACTTGACATGATTTCGGACTTATTTCGGTGCGCCTTCGGTTGATGCTCTGTGCGTTATTTTGATTGCTTCGTAGAAGTTTTCTTAGTCATAGGGCTATTCATAGCAATAGACTGGTAGAGACTGTGGTTCATATCAGCATTTTAACAAGAGGTCATCGGTCAGTTAATTGACAACTACTTCAACTCGAGAAAAAGTGTCTGATAAAAGCAGAAGCACTGTCGCTCGCAGCCATAGATTGCGGTTATAGATTAACAACCTCTGGCCAGTGACCCCCCGCCAAAAAGACCCGGCCAATAACCCTCTGACCTGTAACATCTAGGAAATTTACTCCAGTGCAAATAACCCCCATAGCATAATCGTAGAGAGAAAGGAAACAAGAGATATATGCCAAACAGTCAATCCATAATGTACAAGTCGTTATAATCGCCATATCTGGATTTCTACAGCACTCACAAGCTAATTAGCTTACATGTATGTGTGCTGTTAGACGTAGGGATAAGCTTCTCAAGCTAAAAATAAAATTGGTGAAGAAGCCACATTAAGATTAGAATCTGTCCAATCTATGTAGGCCTACAGTGAAACGATCAGCGTAGGCTTAGAGAAAATTGATTGAGGTAACTTTCGGAACTGATGTGTCGCTTATTAGCAATATAGTTTCAATTAGGGGTCATTTTTCTTAAAGTTAGAGTTGAATAGCATGTAATTCGCCTTTTTAGCATTTAGAGATAGTTTGTTGGCTGCAAATCATTCATTTACATTCACAAGCTATAAATTTAGTTGATGAACCAATTCTTCGTAGGATTTATAAGATGCAAATATGTTTGTATCGGTTCTATGACAATTACTCTCAGACAAATGACCCCCCGGACAATAACCCCCGAATAGTATAATGGTAAGACACGAAAATACCCATAAACGACTAATATAAAGAATGAAATTACTGTAAAATAATGTATAAAAACAGAAAGTAATAATGATTTTATTAGACACATGTGTTATAGTAGTTTAGTATTAGTTTAGTACTTGATTAATTCTTCTCTTAAATAATGAATTTGCTGCACAGTGCGATACCAAGAATTCGAGATTGTCGCTAAATTTCTGATTATTGCAATGATTATACCAGTTCAGGAATCGGTCATCTATAGAAGAAGTGAATCTACAATGATTACTTGTAACCTACATTAAACACTGTTGAAAAAATAAGTACAACATCAAGTGCGTGAGACCACCATTTTGCCAAATTTTCAACTTTGACATAATATGTAACGACATGACCTACTGTAGGCGTGTTTAGCGTGAGCTTGTTGCAACTATACTACTTACAGACAATGGAGGGATTTTACTGTTGTTTGTTTTTCTACTATTTTTGACTGCTACGGTATTTGTCTTATATTTTCTACGGTTTTTTTTTATCAGGAGTTTATTTGCATGGGGGGCTATTATCCGGGTTTTTGGTACGGGGTAATATTCCGGAGTAATTGTCCGGTGGGTAATTGTGCAGGGGGTTATTGTCGTGTCACCGGTTGTATCATATGCAAACAAGTAAAAATGAACGATGCAATTGGAAGGTCATTTATAAATAATAATAAAGTACATGATTCAGAATTGAGCCCTAGAGAGCTCCATGTTTTGTCAGATTTATTGAAGATAAATAGTTTTACATTTGACTTGTTGGAATATGCCAGTCAGGTAACTGTGGAAACAGGACAAAGGGACACCACGTAGGCCTAACATTATAGTTTAAGTAACAGTATGTCATGGTTTGCCGAATCAAACAAAGCCTTTGTTACATCCTCGAAAGTGCCAATGACATATACATTTCAATCAAATGCAGCCGCGTTGGTATTTTGCACACTGAGAGGTTACATTAGAATGGAATCCATGCTGAGAGTCATAGAGCATACCTATGATTACATTCTAGTTCACATTTCATCAAAAAGTCGTGCTGCCTCGCTTTAAGAATCGATTTTATGGCTGCCCGTGTATTTTTTAAATCACTGCGACATAATTATCGCTTAAATCATTACTATATCTGGTAAATTCAGAAGAGTATAAAGTTTTCGGAATTCTTACATAATGATTTCAATCTATTCTGATAAGTAGTATAAGTTATTTCCCTGTTGGCCTACATTGATTATGTTTATCACCTGGACTGGCAGACATGTGATATGATATCCATGGTATTCCGTAGGCCTACTTGCATTTTAAGTCTTTTCGCAAACATTACTTTTTAGAGCGAAGATTATACTGACTGCACTAGAGATGACACTCAGGTTGCCATAGTGTCCAAGTAGGTTTTATCGACTCGACGCAATCATCGGGCTCTTTATATCCACATGAAACGTGTACATTGTAGAAACTGCATTGGATGCAATTTATGCGATTGGCAAAGGGCTTCGTGTGCAGAATGCATGTTTAGTCTCATGTGTGGACAACATGCGATGTAGCCTTCTATGTTATGTTGAAAACAAGAAGAGCAGGTTCCGAGGAACCTTCGGGTATGAAGAGCAGTAATGAGAATCCCTAAGTAAATTTATTAATTGTGTGCGAACAAGAATGATACAGCGCAAATCTAAATCATAGGTCTAGTAGAGCAGCTAACCTTGTCATTTTTAAATTGATCGAAATTTTTTTTATTGCAATTGATTATTATTTTCTGTATGCCCCAAGGTATACAGGATCCCTCAGAGACTTAGTATTATTATTATTATTCTCAAATGAGTAAAGCAGAAAAACGGTTTAAAAAAATACCTAACTTACGGTGTCAAACTTATTGATCGATTGATTGACTGACTGATTGATTGTTTGAGTGATCGTATGACTGATTGAACGACAGAGACAAGAACTATTTACTGCTACATATGTATTTAATCTCCGTGTTTCATCATTATCATATGATATAAAAATTATCATACACCTTGCTCGGAGAGTTTCAGTTTTCACAACTCAACAATCTCTTCTCTATTCCAAGTGTAGTTTGCATCAAGGCAGCATCTATGCGCTTAGTCTATCAAATGCATGAGTCAGTTAGCGTTAAAACCTGATATATTTATGAGTTTACGAGTTATTTGTACCTGAACTCAATCAACACGCAACGGAGTGCTTGTGCCTGAGAAGGAATGATTAGAGGAGTTTGTTGGTAGCGGATATGAGTTAGTTGAGGAGAATACTGGGTCAAAACAGAAGAGAGAAGATCACAAACGATGTGATCAGAGGGGAGCTGTGGCAGGAACAGACAATAATAGATATGATCTAAGAAAAAGGCTGAACTTGGCTCGGATATGTGACAAAATTGGACAACGAGAGGCTCCCAGCCGCAGCTGTAGGCGGCAGGCCTATATTATCATATCGAGGAAATACGAAACCGGGGTAGGTAACAGAAGACCAGGATGGCCAATATTAAAGACAACCTGACGATGCTGAACACGATTATCAGAGAAGCGATTGATCATGCTGGATACAGAGCAGATGCCACACGATGTGATATAATATGGCGGCAAACTTATATATTGGTACTCAGCTAGTTGTCTAAACAGACTATAATAAAATAAAAAAACACACAATTCTTTTCAACTTTCTTAAAAGACATGGTTTTATATTTTACCCGAGATAAAAAAATTTCGTTGTTGGTTAGGTTGATCTTGTGTGGGACTCTAGATGTAGCCTACGTTTGAAACAAAGCGAAATTATTACTTACGAATAGCGTTTTTGCTTATTTGGCGTATGTTGCAACACTTGGATATTCTAAATTAAATATTTGTCGAATCCTCATTGACCTCTAACTTATAGGATTCTTAACATTTCTAAGTCTCATAAAGCGCTGAATTAAATTGATCCTTGACTGAACCTTGCTTAACCTTAGCAATTCCAACCTATCCCCTAACAGAACCTATGCATTTGTCGTTGACTTATATCCACCACACCGCTTTTTAACCATATACTGTTGGAGATGTGATTGGAGAACGAGTTACTACAAAAGAGATGTGCATCAAAGATAATGACATAGGTGATTCGAACTTTAAAGTAAGAGTTGAAGAGTAGGTGCATTGCAGGGGTGTAGCAAGCGGGGGGCAGAGGGGCGCCGGCCCTCCTATTTCAAAACTGAGGGGGCAAGGCCCCGAGTTTTAAATGCTCAGTGCCCCTAGGTGCCCCCCAAATCGGCTCTTTTTATGTTTCTCTAATGGTTTTTTAAGATGACTTTGTTAAAATAATTTGAGCCCCATTTTGTCAAATTTCTGGGGACAAAATTCAAAAAGTGGAGAGGCAAGAAAATTTTTTTGCGCTAGCGCAAAATGTTTCAAATGATACATCTTCCCACTTTTGAAAACCTCTGGTGCATTGGAGTGTAGGTGACTTTTCCTGATCTAATCTGGGAGGTAGGTTGTGCAAACCCAACAGCCTTTCACACCATTAGATGAGGTATATCACTGCTCTATGGCGTACGATAAGAGGAACATCGTCCCATGCAACTACATTATCCAACGTTTACAAACAAATGGCAACCAATAATTGTAATTTGCATAAACAAGAATCTTTTGGAAATCGTTATAGAAATGGTTTCATACAAACAAATTCTTCAAATGTCATTATAAATCGTCTTCATCGCACCATTAGGCCCAGACAGTTGGACCTGACTTTGGTAAAACATGCGTAACAAATACACTCTTGTGCAGAGTCTAATCAATCGACCGGGGTCTTCATCCCAAAACGCGCCTTCAACAGATGTCAAAGGAATTGATAGAAGAAACAAGATGACAAGCTGCTGGCATTGACCCTTTACTCCAGTTTTTTCATATGCTGCGATTTGGGATTTGATAGCAACAGCCAACAATTAGTCCTCAACCGATTAGGGAAATTATTTGACGAGGGCCAAGTTTTCATGGGCCGCTAATGGCGATTTCCTTTTGTTCCTTTAGACTATGCAGGCCTAGAATCAAACTCAGAGGCGCAAAATGCTAACGTAAGCACATTTAAAGAATGATGAACTGGTAGGAATTTAAAAAAAATACGAATTGGTGCATACATGTATTTTCAATTTATTCATTTCCATTTGATGGTTCAGTTTGCTTCGCATTATATTATGTTTGATTGAAACTTACAAGACAACAACTTTAATAGTGCGAGATACAAAAAGTACCATTGGATAACTTGCAAAATGAGTAAGTGACTGAAATAAAAGGTGGCTGAATATATAGGAAGAGCAGCAAAAGCAGGCTAACAGAGATTAAGCAAGAAAGGATGAAAACTATGCCACATAAAATAGCTTAATGCGATCGACAATTGCCGTGTAAACCGCAATATAAATATAAAAATAGCAATTATAGTGCAGTGGCCAACATTACCAACAATAGCTTTTTGGACCCTCTCTAATGACAGCCTTTCAACACTGTGCGCCACTGCTTCTAACAGCCGACGGGGCCTTCTGAACGAGGGAGAGGTTATAATCGGCTATATCGTGTATCGTTATCTAGGGGCCTGCATGCGGTCAACGGAACTCTGAACACAAAGGTCAAAAGCCTAGTCGTTGGATCAATTGATAAATATGCGATAAAGACTCCTTCAACCTGTCAAACTATTATCAGTTTCATACATGATGCACATCCATCTGATCTCACCCGATTAGTCTGTATTCCATGCGCAATGATTGATTATAATGCGTTTACTATCAAGACTCTATCTCGCTGACTATCGAACTGACAGTTCACCGTCTGATCTACTTCAGGTAGGTCGCTAGCTCATTTATTCGCACATTCAAGCAATCAGATATTCATTCATTCATCGTTTTTACTCCTTCTATGAGTGCAGTTAAGAAATTATTTTATGCCAATCTTCTCATAAAATCAATGGTCTCAAATCTTGCGACACTGCTAAGCAAATCAATCTTTCAACCCTAGCTTCTGTGATAAAGAGTGCAAGATACTGCATGCGTTACTTTTGAAATCTTGAATTAGGCTATTTACTTTGCTTGCATACAAGTAAGTGTTGAGGTTTTGAGAACGTTTCCAATGCTTATCAACAAGAGAAGATCATTCATGGGAAAAGATGCTCTCAATGAAGAAATTATTTTAAAACCTTAAAAGCCAACTGACGAGGTTTTAGGAGGCGCATTGAGATGGGTAACTAAAAGCAATGGAGTTCATCGGCAATAGGCCTAATACAAACAGTTTTATAATCCTATTAGTGATCTTTGGTCGGCGAACTTGCACAGTCTGGACTGACTGAGTCCTACAAATTGTTTATTTATTCAGAGTTATCGATGGTATAATATGAAGCACAGATGGACATCCTTCGCAAAGTAGTTATGCGCACTTTGACCTGCTCGATCAATGACAATCTTATCAACGCTCTGCTATGCAATTGTACAGACATGCAAATGACGAACAATGAGCCTAACAAATATTAGTCCAACAATAGCAGGTTACATTGCACAGGATATGACGTAAGCTCTCAAAACGCATTGCTATTACTGAACAGTTGACAAGTATTTGAAGTCAAGTACAAAATAATACGATGTCATCTGATCGTCATTATGTCGTATAATCTGTTAAAGTTGGCTTACACGTTTATTGTTAGGTTCAAGTTATGAGAAAAGGCACGTCAGGGTATGTTGTAAATTATATTAAACATAAATTCTCATAAAATGGCTAACATAGAACTTCGTGTAAAAATATGTTTGATACTTTATCATCGTCAACGGGACTGAATACGAAGTAGTCGAACAGAAATGATGTCAAGCATCAGAGAGTCTCCACCAAACATCAGTCTAAGACCTCACAGTCGCCTTAAGTAAACTTAAATAGTTACAAGGGAGATGTTTAGGCTTGACATCGCAAGAGACCCGTGTTTCGCGTTAACTGTCTAACAATTTTGCGCAAAAAACTTAAGCCGGAATTTACGAGAAACGGTAATTCTGGTTTACGCGCGAGTCACATGATGCTGAAATCCATTTAATTGTCTTAAAGTGGAAAAATGTCTGAGAAAGAACCTGAAATTGTGAAGTTTACGGAATTCGAAGTTAGGCCTGTTGACAAACGATAGCCATTGGCTATTAGTTTATAAAACCACCATAACCGAAACGATCGGAACCTCTTCGAGTTTCTCAGGGTGAGTAAGGATATGCGCAAATTTTTAATTTTTTGGGTATTTGGTACAGAGATTGCTTGTTTAAAATCGTCTAGCAGATTTCGGACGTGCTTTCTTTACTATTCAGAAGATAGGCCGAAGAAGAAATATCAAAAAAGATAAAACTTGGCAATATAAAAACTGTTCTTGGGAATTGATTCAATATACATTATAATTAAGTTTCAAATTGAAATTACAAATGAACCTTATTCCCGAAAACTTATACATTGGTATTTTACAGCCATTTATATAGAATCACTTGTCTTTTACTGTCTCGAACTGTCTTGAACCTAGTGTCTCGGTCTCGGCACCTCACTGTCTCAGTCTCGGTCTCGGCATCTCACTGTCTCGGTCTCATCTTGGTCTTGAAGTTTAAAGTCTTGTATACAACACTAACCCAAAATAATCGTGTCTGTGATCGCGTTATCAGAAAAATGAGATGTGACACCTGGACGGCTGCAGAAAGGAAGAAAACATTTCTCGCAAAGTGTCATGGTTTCTGTTGAGGTTTAGAAGAACAGCTCCGTTTTCATTCCATCTTCTGTTAGGTAACTATTTAAACATTCAAAACGAATCATATCCCTTATAAGTTCGCAAAATTCGGAGAAAAACTCGATCATCGTCTGTCAACGGTGCCATTTTGCATCACAAACGACAATAAAATATGGCAGCTAGGGCTATTTATAATTTTCACTAAAAATTAAAACTAGTGCCATTTCAACTTTTTCAAGTTGAAATATCTTTAATTTGACGTACAAAGTATAAAAAACTAACAAATATTGGCGAAGCTATATGCGAGCAAATTTGGTTCATTTATGCTGGCCCTCCCTGTATACTAGTCAGATGCTTATCATTATCCTCAACAAGATCACCATAGACCGCAGTCTATGACTTTACTAATTATACGGAGCTGTGCCCTTTCCGCAACTCGTTTCAAGCCACTTCATTTTTGGCTGCTCAAATCACTCTAATCCAACTCACAAATCCAGCGTTACTCTGCCTGCAAAACGCTTCACCTATAATAGGCTGCTATAGGCTACAATGGTGTCGACCCTCAGTCACGGTGAGAATTTCTACAAATTTTACGATTGACGACAAATGCCTCTCTGAACAGACTTCGAACAGATCGTGAGATATCTCGATATTGCGTTTCTCAAACTCTGCGAGAGGATTCTGAACTGTAAGACTTCCGTGGTTCACACTTTTGCGTTGTTCTTCAACCCATCACCACCTTCCAGCTTCATCGATTTCGGTTTCGACTGTGTCTATAAATACTGGGTCAATCGCACTGCTTCAGACCCAAAAAGCTCCAAATAAACGCTCCTAACAACGCAACAAAGTCCCTTGACAACAACAACTGCAGATATTACTTTTAAGAATGTTTGTTTCCCATTTGAGATAAAATTTTGGACAGGAAGGCGGTGACGTCAATCATTCAAATGCTCTGCGCAAATCTACCAGCAGTGTTGAACATTCAATAGATTGGATAAAGATAACAACTTTTCTATGGACCTCTACATGTATACATGCAATTGAACAAACAGACACAAATTTCACACATTGACGTAAGTTGTACTGCTGTAATTATTCCATTTAATTAATTGTTTGCTTTGTGTGCACTTGCAAACGAACATATCCACTGACTAACTTACTAACAACCTGTGCACTAACGCCGGCGTGACAGAAGAAACGATATTTGGCGAAGATCCATTGTCTAATTCATTCAGTGGTGCAAAGGATATCTAGAATTGCTTATGTTATCGATTGATCATTTTTCGTCTGGTGTTTGCTGACCTTCTTTGTGTGGGATCCTGCTCTTACAGCAGGGTTTATGATGTTTACTTTTTTTTTCAACGTGTGAATTGGTTTCCGGCTCCTCACTAGCTCAAAAATAACTCGAAAAGCTAAATGTAATCGCCCGGAATTTGAATTTCTCAACTAAAGCGCCCAGAATTTCTTTGGGCGAGTTGGGTTGGGAAAGACTTATTAACAGAGACATATTGCAATCGATTGGATAAGTAACTAGAAATCCAATTCATAGAAGTCCATCTTATTTCGTAGTGTGCAATGGTATCTAAGAGTATTTCGTGGTTGACATTAGGCTATGAACAATCCTTGATAGGTCTAGAAATCACCCAATGGTTAGTTGATGTTTATCAGTCGATTTTCCAATGTTTCCTGTGAGCTCAATAAAAGTCATAAAAATAGGCAGATACATACAAGTTGTTTTGAAAACCAAACTGACTAATCACGCGCAAGATAATATGGATGGTCAATTTTGGTTATCAATAATAAACTTTGCTCTATCACTAAATCTAATGATCGAAATGACCTAATCAATACTCGTTTGCTACGGAAAGTCACAAGCTAGACAATGATTATATAAATATTTAGAACAACACGTCTGAGATTTCATAGCAATATCGCTTTATCGTATCTACTGTAATATCATCAAATTCTTTACTGTGCTACTTTTAGGGAGTCTAATTATATCACTTAACCTACGAGGTGGGGATTAACTCACTTACTCATTCACTTATTCATTCATTCACTTACACACTCAATTGATCATTCGTACATTCGCTCATTAATTTTGTTTATTCACTTCTGCACTTATTCTCTCACTCATTCGCTCTCACTCCCGCTCGTTCGCTTACTATCCCTCTAACCCTCATGCCGATTCAAGAATGTAAGAGCATATTTATTTATCAGTTGTTGTTCAAAAGATTATTTTACTTCGCTAGCCCGAACGGCAGCGTCAACTGTGTCATGATTCGGTGTTAATAATATACTTATACATAGTTGAAAATGAAAAGACTTTGGCTGCTACATAGCTTCTGGCAGAAAGTTTGACGAATGGCCTTAGTTTATATTGAGTGTTTATTTTTGATAAAAGCAGGAAAGTTTCAGTAATTCTAGCCACTCATTTATACTTGACCTGCATTATGTTTATGACGAATGATATCTTAGCTAAACATAGCATTCAAGCGAACTAAGTATACCGAATTTGATACAAGCAGTTGCATGTCTAAATGTATATGATTCATTTGACCTATTAATAATTATTAGGAGTTTAATCATATTGTTTACATATCGTTAGTTGCCCAGAGATTGACCGAGTTACTAATGCGCTGGCGTTTTCGCGACCTAAGTTAGAATCACGAAACAATCACAATAACTTTTTCCCTATCTATGTCATGCATCGTATTGCCCAACTGTGAAACTTCGATCGACATCATGTATTCCCCGCAAAAATATTAGTGGGACAACAGGCCTACTGTTGCTGAGTCTTTGTGATTTTCGACAAATGCGCTGTATAAGTGCTTGAATATAAATAGGCCTACTGTACATACTTATTGTCATGATTCGATGCAAACTTAATTGGCTAACAATTCCTAGCATCTAGCCAGTCTCTTAACTCATTCATTTTATTGTCTCACTTACAATTTTGTCAGTCTACAGTGAGAAGTCTTCGGTCTACCTGTGTCTCGTCTTCCTCATTGTACCATTTTCTGTGTCTGTGACCTCCCTCACCATGCTTTTCGTCTACTTCATCTATTATGTCTGTACATGCGTTGTGTCTGTGATCTCCCTCACCATGCTTTTCGTCTACTTCAACTATGATGTCTGTACATGCGTTGTGTCTGTGACCTCCCTCACCATGCTTTTCGTCTACTTCATCTATTATGTCTGTACATGCGTTGTGTCTGTGACCTCCCTCACCATGCTTTTCGTCTACTTCATCTATTATGTCTGTACATGCGTTGTGTCTGTGATCTCCCTCACCATGCTTTTCGTCTACTTCAACTATGATGTCTGTACATGCGTTGTGTCTGTGACCTCCCTCACCATGCTTTTCGTCTACTTCATCTATTATGTCTGTACATGCGTTGTGTCTGTGACCTCCCTCACCATGCTTTTCGTCTACTTCATCTATTATGTCTGTACATGCGTTGTGTCTGTGACCTCCCTCACCATGCTTTTCGTCTACCTCATCTATTATGTCTGTACATGCGTTGTGTCAACCGTATATGTGACTCGTCAGCACAAAGCCAGTCACTTGTATACAAAACATTTTTTCCTGTTTTTTGTACCATCCTAAAGCTGCTAGATTTACCTTTCCAAAATCGTTTTCAGCTAGTTTATGCCTTGCACACAGCCAAAGTTATAGAATTTCCAATGTGACCGTTTATGTAAAGTGCTATTCGAGAAAACTGCGTGCAAAGTTTAGCCATATTATTTTTATAATCTCCTTGGCAACGGCAATTGTTTTCGAACCGATTTTACTGAAATTTGGCACCATTGCAGCTGCAGGTATTGCAAATGTACTGTCGAAATTTGGTGTAGATATCTCAAGTAGGAACAAAGTTATTAAAGTTATTCCAGTTGACCAAAGATAAATCATTTAAACTAAATGTCAATTTTATTACAAAAGTCTCAAATTCCGAGAGAGGTTAAGCAATTAACCTGCTAAGGAATTAGATATTGCAATACAGTAATGGATAAAATTAACATCCAAATAATAAAAACACAGAAATAAAATGACAGTTTATTCCAGTCACACTATGTATTCAGCGTCAACTGGCAAAGTCACGGGTCTTCCACCACCACGACCTAGAGTTTTACATGTTCCAGCAGTAGGTGATTGTGAATCACCATTGGATTACGAGCTTCCTCTTTGTTTTGGCTCCTCTGTTGAAACAAGGTCCAATCCTTCAGTCTACCCACTGCCACTGTTTACAGGTCACCTGCTATCATGTCCTCCAGTTTGCTGCGAAGACGATTTGTGGTTCTGCATCGTTGGACGACGATGAACAAGCTTCATTTTAACGATGCTGTGTGATAAAAAGGATCATTGTCGTCGTTCTCCTCCTTTATCCAGACTTGAGACTGGCACTGCCAGAGTAATGGTAGTGGTAGAGTCAAAAAGGATTTGCTGCCGCTGTCTTTATTCAGTATTCTTTGTCGACTCTGTTTTTGTCCATGACGACTTCTTCCTCTATGTGTAGTTGCTACAAATTCTTCCATGGATCTACAACAATAAGACCTATCTTATAGTATACAGTCTCAAATACTAAAAGACATTTAAGAGGAATAATTTGCACAGGAATTAAATATCACAATATTAAATTTTAGATCTAAATTATAGATAAATAGCAAAGAACATTTCCTTAAACTAATCTGAGAGGCAGTAATTGGCGTGAAGTGTCTGTGACTTCATATCTTAGCCTCAGCATATGAGAGCGAGTGACAAATTCTCTCCCTCGCCGTATTATCCTTCCACCGACAGTGTACGAGCAATGTACTCATCACAGCTAAGTTGGTAAAATGGCACAGGTGGAGCAGAAATCTCGATGCAAATCTCTTCACTAGAGAAGATTTGAATCTCTAATCTCTCTTAACAATCCAGCACACATCCCACAACACAATCGAGCCCACTCACACAAAAACAATATTTTATAAATGAATTAGCCGCTTAGTCCAGCAGGAGAACTGTCTTTATATTTCTGACAAAATGTGTGACTATTCAGCCAGTCACCGTTATGTTAAGTGCAAATTGTAATCTCATATGTAAACAAAGCCCCAGGTGCTCTTCATACCAGAACACCATGGAGCATTTCAGATTTCTGAACAATAATTTTTTGCTTTTCTCAGGAATATCATAGAAACATATGCAGTTCAAGTCAAACCTTTATCATGATCCTCGATAATGGAACTACGGTAGATCAACGTGTTGTATTGGCAAGTCCAACACAAATCAGTCATTGGCTTGCACGTCGTGATGAATGGAACGAGTTGAAGCCAGTACTGTTTGAAGATCGAAAATCCAGCGACTCGTTTTCCATGTTGTTCCATGCACGTTTGGTATAGGCCGTACACTTTGGTCTTGTTGCGGCTCGATGGCAGCAACTTGATATCATCCCGCTTAAATCCAGGAACCCTTCCAGGAAGCATCATCGCATGCTCGCTGGCATAATTTGTCAGGAAGCGAATGATATCTTCAATTTCGCTAAACTGAAAGCAGTGGGTGTTGTTCTTACGTCCACCGCTTTGTTTTTCTTTTGGTGTTAAACCTTCTGTTTTATACCACTTGAGAATCCCCGTCAGTCTGTCCTGGCTAATCCCCTGGATGAACTTAAAGGTTGTACGGCAGATCTGACGACTTTCCAAATAATATGATGTTCACTGATGTTGACGCACCGCTTGGCTGGATTTCCTGCTGCGACAAGTCTCATCGGACATGTTTATTGTGCAAGAAATTTTGCCGAGTAGCACCAACATTTGATCCCGTGGGACAAGTGCAGCCATTTCCATTCTGCGCCTGACCATGTCCTTCGGAGCATACTGGCTACTGCATGGGAGTCCATTATTAAGTTTACATTGACATCTACAAATAAACAACCCATATAAAAATATTTTTTTCTATTTATTAAATTCATTTCAGTTTGCTTTTATAAAAGCCATGCAACAAAAAAGCAAAGCCAATGCTAAAAGCCCTGCATTCAAAACAAACAGCAATTTACAAGATTTATCAACCGGTAGACTGCAATTATTGATTATCGAGAAGAATCCTGATAAAAAAGTAAATTGCAATTGAAATACTAATTATTATTTCCTATCATTAACTTAATCAAATAATGATAAACTTGTACATTGCACAATAAGGATTGTAAAAGATGAAGTAGTGCAAGAGAGGAAATGACACAACTTTTGTATTTATACTTGAATACTTAAAGACAAGCTCAATAATACAGGTTGTAAACCTAACCGTTATGCCTAGGGTCTTATAAAAACGAGCACAGTGAGAAGAGGGTCTAAACCTAGTAGTTGTGCCTGAATATTTATAAAGACAAGTTCAACTAGAACAGGCTAATCTTTACAGTTATGCCTGAAACTCATAATAATAATTAGCTCAATTAGAGCTTAGTTTAAACTGATTTTCGTATAGGAGTCGCAGTGAATCAGAAACAGTACGTGAATGTCTATAAACAAAAATCCTGTGGAGCACAGTATTTAAAAAATAATCGGGGTTTACCTGAATTCAACCGCTTTCTGATATTCAACGGCATTGTCATCAGTTACGAACTCGCTAGATGTTTTAGCGTGCGTCATGACCTCTTCGAAATCCGAAACATTCATTTCATTTCCTTCTTGGTCATCTGAATCGTTGTTGGCATCAGATTCTGTCCGAAAATCATCATCACTGAAAACCTCGCCTTCATCGCGATCGTCATCGCGATCGATGATCAAATACTCTTGCAACAATTCGTGCACTTTTGCTCGATCCTTTAGCATTAATAAAATTCGCGATAATCTCTTCCATTTTCGAGAATTAAGTATTTCAAAATCAACAAACTAGAATGCATTCCGTGTGTGCGTGACATTTAAAGAGACGGGTCATACAGAGTGCGCATGCGCATAGCTGACCTTCAAACCATCAGCCAACCGCAATTCAAGATTGTATTACGTGATCTAATCACGCGCTTCGGTTGCTAACATTAATCGGCTCTTGTTTACACAAGTCGACCTCTTTTTGGGTAATCTGTGTGCGTAATAAATAGGCTAAGGTCATATGTTATTAATAGAACAGGAAAAGGAGATATTCTGCTTCAAAACGAGACCATGAAGGCGGGAAATCTCGAACCATAACCTAATTAAATATGACGACAAAGATAGCGAAATTTGAACTGAAATTATGATTTTCCGTCTCGTAACATCATAGGGCTGTTGGTAAAAATCTTTTTTGAAGCCTTTATGAAAGTCCAAACAAAAGTTTTATATATTATTTGTATTAAATACATATTTTTGTAATCGTTTCTGCATTAATATCAATTACGACCGGTTTGAGGTTTCATGTCATTTTTGGTCATTTTAAGCCTGATTGTAACCAGCGACTTGCGACTGGTTTTGCAAAATTTTTCCACATATTTTGTTCACTTATGATACTTCTACTTTTAATGTGGCGCTTTAGTTGAAGTTGATATAGTAATAATACAAATGATAAATTTAGTTTTTTTCCGGCTGATAAGACGTAGTATGATTACAGGTGTAGCATACAGGGGCATCCAGATAGGGGTCCAGAGGCAAATGCCTCCAATTTCAGGTAGGGGGTATTATTCAGGTCTTAAGGAGGAACATCCTGTCTTCCTGACACTTTGGGCCGGGGGCTGCCTACATCACTCAGAGGGAATTGACGCCTCTGGTAGTAAAAACGAATGATGAGAAGTCATTGCAGGAGTCGAATTTAATTGTCAGTAGCCATGCAAGGCTCAGTGACATTCTATATCTAAGTATGAAACCACACCGCCTAGCGAACAGAGGACTTGTCAAGTTTTTGGGGTATACGAGAAGCGATATTTCTTTGGCAGCTGATTATTGAAGTGTTGGGCCTACATGTCGCTAGTGGTGTCTTATACGGTAAAGAATTCAAACAGACCCATGGTCGGAACGGTGGCTACTTAGCTTAGCTTTCGTCCTTAGTATTGGTTGATACGCGGCGGATGCGGTTCATCTCTCACGTTAATTCGCAAGAAAACTGCAAGTAAATATAAAGCTGATTTGTATCATTAAAATTTATTCAATATTTTTTTAAAAATCTTAAAACCACACTTTTTCTCTAAGATTTGCTGATAACTTAAGAGGTATACGTTTCCGCTCTAATACCCGTGATTTTTCCTTAACAAATCTTTGGCCCATCTATTTGGAGCTCACTGCCTTACCTACTTACTTAGATTTAGTTCCTCCCGCTCTCTTAGCATTCAGAGTCCATTTACAAAGGTCTTTGATTTCTCGGGCCAAGTCTTTCAAATACAAAATGCAGGGGAAAAATGATATGGTGGCCTTTATTGATAAGAGGGTAAAAAGAAATAACAACGAATTGTGGAAAAGGAAAAGGGGGAGTTAAAGGGACAGTATGCCCACCAATTTTTCCACTTGCATCACCTCTAACACGAGCAACATACTTAACTATTTTGTTTATCATTGCTCCTGTCTGTCATAACATATTGTGCGGACTCGTTTCCTATCTCGCTTCTGGGGTCAATTTGTAACGTAATCCGATTCCACCCTGCTACTCATGTATCAAACTGTCGCGAGTACGATTCACCTCCCCTAAGCTTCCGGTACCCCAGGAGGTGGTTCAGGAGATTTCCCGAGTTCGATAGTCCGGTGAGTAAATATGGCTTTTTGTAAACTATTGCCAATAGTTCTTTTCGTGTCACACAGTAATTCCTTTCGGTCGAGGACAGCAGTCTGCTCCTCTCGCGGGCTACTCTCTCGTCGGCTCCTATCTACACTTACTGGAGTTATTAGTGTCCTTTAGAAATGTTTCCCTGGGTTACGTTAGAGACGGGGTTCCCCAACTATGTTGATTACCCTTGTCGTCAGAACGATCTATCGTCTCCTCCCCAGTTCCAGAAAACAACTCCCGTTCCTTTTGCTTGCTACCCTATATGAACCCTTCTATAGGCGACTTCCTTCGCCTTTTCAAACACAAAATTCGTATCTCTATTGGACGACAGATCACCTGCTGAAACTCTTACTAAACCTGGTTGGTCAGATCTTGGCGTCCCTAGCGTAACGTCATATCCTTAGAGGAGCGTAGTTAATGTTTGACTAGCGGCTGTGATGGCTGTCCCTTGTCAGTGTCATAGACGGGCAACAGGTCCCAGGGATCTAATTTCAGTATTATAGTTATCCCGCCTAATAGGTTGTGCCATTCGTATCGAAATTGTCCCTTATTTTTGATCAGTGTCAACAAGCCGGTTCAGACCAGATCTTCAGCTGGTTCATAAATTTCTTGTCTGTGGGTCGCAGAGATGAGAGGGGAAGGCGGCTCTGACGCCTGCCTCGAGGTGTCGGGTTTCGTTGCTTGACACTCCGTTGATCTTTGCATTTTTTACTCGCCGTCTATACTGAGGCCGTCTGCCTGCGGCCAAACCCATTGATGTCTCCCATCTCAGATTTCAGGTAGACTGCTTCATCCGTAGTCCTCCTACGCCTCTGCTGTCGGTAGACGACTTTTATATAGCGTCATCGTCCAGAGTTTCGCGCTTGACAGTCTCCTTATGCGACGCTGGCGTTGTTGGAATTTTTGAACGGTCTTTTGCCAGAACCGTGCGCATCGGTTTCCTCCTCCAGTCCACCATCTGGAACTGGACATATGTCCTACGCCATTTCGTTTCACCACGTGCTGACAGCACAGCCACTTTCGCCATCGCAAGCACGAATTTGAATTGCTACCCAAAGATGTGAATAAGTAAATGTAGTACATCTAGAGTTACGTACATGTGTCTTTTCAAACTAAACTTATTACAGCCGTCTTTACGTAATATGTTAATATATTAAGTGGAAAAAATGTGACATGGTGCCTCATTCTGGGATGATTTACCATAATAAATTTTACAATCTTTAATATTGAAAAATTAATCAAATTATTACACTTTCTTAAAATGTTTGAAGTGACTACAGGTGATCTCATTACACAAAGATATTCATTAAGTAACCATTTCTTGCAGAATACAAATTTATGGTTAATAAAATTGAGGAAACTCGCCTCTTTTGTTTTTATCAGAATAAAATTTGAAATAATTCTGCAATCATTTACGTGGATTATGTTGCATGATTTGAATCAATAACTTTTTCTACTAATTCAGTTCACTTTGGTGAAGACATGTTGAAGAAAGACGGATTTAATGCATTGTAACCACTGCAGATTTCTCCGAATAAGATTGGCTACTATGTGCATTTTTTATGAGATAAAGTCCTTGAGGTTCAAATTTTAACTTGAATAGTAGTGAAGAAATTTACTGCTTCTTTGGATGAAGGGCAAACATTGCACACACTACCGGGTTTAAAAATATATAATATATATATATATATATATATATATAGAGAGAGAGAGAGAGAGAGAGAGAGAGAGAGAGAGAGAGAGAGAGAGAGAGAGAGAGTTCCGAAAGAGATGTACAGAGTGAAAGAGAACATACAACTTAATAGTTGAGGCGATGTTCAGATCTTTTGGGTTACTCTGGTGTTAAAGTGCCTTAGCAGTTTCTTCAGAGTGTTTTAGAATGGTTACATTTCAGACGTTAGTCACCGTCGATCATTCATTCAATGTTAAAATTTATGTCTATCGAATAGATAGCCTTTACGTAATTGCACTTTTAAATATTTACCTTTCAGAAAAGAAGATGACTTCTTCAGAGGCTATAAGAACAGTAAGACTGAAACATCCCATTTACTACACTTAAATGAATTAACACTGAACTTATCCAGAAATTTCTACGATCTTTAAGTTCATTGTTTCTAAGTTTGTATATTTGCCATTATTTACTTGACTTTGTTGCATTAATACTAAAATTGTTCAGAAATCTCTATGTCTCCCGTAGTACAAGTCCCCCGGACATCTCTCCTCTGTAAGTATAAAACGGGTTTGAAGTTAAAACACAATCAACAGCCTTAATTCAACGTGTCTCCAGTATTAGCAAAATGTAAAGCTCTTATTTCCATTTGGAATAAATTCTTATTCTCTTCTCTTATGACCTCTAGTTCGAAACAGTTGAATTCTAAAGAGCCGCCCAGTACATCGGAATCTTCACTTTCCGGTATTAAATTTTACCACTTCAAACACTAGTCAAACAAGTACTATCTCCACCCCTCCGATTTGCATTTTGGTACATCGCGCGCATTTTAAATGCTTTAGTAATAACAATTATAATAATGCCCCCCAAATTTGTTGAATCCCTATGGGAAAATATAATTATAGCAATAATATATATGCAAATGTTCATTCGTTTTGCTGTTTAAAATTCATGCTTTGATTCCTTTTCAATTAAAATATAGTTTAAATTCAAATTATTGTTCATTCGTTTTGCTGTATAAATTTGGTTGCACTATTTAAGTGGTTAAGCTAGGTGACAGAGGGGAAAGTTCTAGGGAATTCTCCTACGGGGGGAATTGTTCGTGAGGAAATGTCGGGGGGAAAATGTCCGGGGGAGATACCCTAGGAGCGGCCTATATATGTGACGCTCGGAGAAGAGTGTTGTACTCGGTCGAGCACGGGATCTATGCCACCTCCATTAAGTCTCAGCGAAATTGTATGAATATGTCAGGACCGTCACTGATGACTAAGCATTGTTTTAACAACTGACAAATGTTTATTATTGAAGATTATAGTAACGAGCGCAAAGAGCGTCTCTGACATGTCTTTTCTTGTTTTAGAAACAAAAATGACACAAAGGCATAAAATTATTAACATCATTCACCCTAACTACTTAGACTTTTATATTTATTCCTACTCATCTGATATTCCCCACGCCAGATCGCTAACTCGCTCATTAATTATTGCGCCCATCCACCAACACGGTAAATATTGAAACTACTGTCACATGCTACTGCAGAACTAATTCGTTTTCTATTTAACAGCACAGACCATTTCTGGAGAAACACATGGATCCAGATTTTGGACTTCTGGACAAAATTCGTTCCAGAAGAATCATTGATTGGGAAGAAATAGATGATGTCAAGAGCGAGAGAACAACATGGAAAAGAAATTCAAAACTGTTGAGTTATATTTTGGCCAAAAATAAAAGTGATGATTTCATTGCGGCTCTACTCGATGCAGATCAGAGGCACATCGTAAACTATTTGACAGCGAATGGAGGTAATGACTTTATTCAATGCAAAGAGTGTAATATGTGTTCATGTGTATTATTTCCTTGGGCGTTTTAGATTGTCTGACTAGTTACCGCAATCGATGGATTAAGAACATCGAACAGGTATCGCGTGGATAAGATAGTCAGTGACATGTGTAGTCAAAGGAGGACAACAGAAATCCGGAAAGAGAGACAAAGTAGGACGCATTAAATGTTTCACTACGGAATCATGATATCTTATAAGTAACAAAGAAATGAAAGCACGCTGGAAAGCTTTGTATAGAATCAGTTGACATTTTAATCGGACATGAGGTAAAAAAATATGACATGTCCTCCTTATGTCGGACGTCTGTCAACCCTTAAGCCGTAGATGTTCATTTCCTCTACGACCGGTTTCTAGGTCGAAATACATTCGATTCCTCTGATACAGGCATCGATTATGATGGTATTGGTCTGTCCAGATGGCTACAGTCTGGGAGTTGAATACTGAGGGTTCTCTTTCCCTACCTAGAACCGGTGCACTGGATTCCTTTTCAGAGCTTGCCCTAATTAGAGTTCCTCGAAATCTCAAATCCCAAAGGCGCAGTGTTCAAAGACACGACTACTACTGGCCTAATGCAATCTGGGATCGATATCTCCCCATATGATCGCGGGATATGAACGGATTTTTACACCCGTTGCACACGTTCAATTGTTCCGTTTAAGTTAATTGTCTCAGTTAACTTCTCAGACACTTAATCGGTCACATGCAATCGGCGGAAATTCATTTTTAGTTTGCTCTGTATTAAGTAATCTTATGTTCATTTACTGTGTCCGAGCGGGGTTGGGATATTTTATCTGGCCTACTTTCCAATGTCTTCTTGATCAGCAAAAACTACACTCATAAACAATTAGTCCAATGACATTTCTCGTACAATTAAAACATTGAATTGAAATAATCTCATAATCAATAACCGACACAATAATATTTTGCCTTATGTTGGTTATGAGAATAGTTCAATTCCAGACCATTCTCGATCCCTAGAACTATGTCCTCCGTGGACAGTATTCCACGTTGAAGGCAACTACACCTACGCAGTGCATGGAGGGCAACTTGCAATCTCATGCCATTGAAATACGGGAAGGTGATTGGAGATCATCGTTTAAGACTTTTCAAAATACCACACCTCATTCGATGAAAAACCAATTTTTTGCAACGAGTCGGTTTGCGTAAAACATTATTATTCCAAACAATGTAGTTATGGTTTTTCACGAAGCGCGGACGCAGATTGAGAAATGTTCTGAGCGGTTTTTCAGAAGAGCTTTTCCATTGATTCTATTATAGGCGCTGATGCATCTTCTAGTGCGGGTGCCAAGGACTGACCAAACTCTTGTCAATAAAACGCTGCTTCGCTGTCAATTGACTGGATCAATCGATTTAGACCTGAACCAGGCGTTGATCATGTTAACTCCAAGCTCTTATATCCTCCTGATCAGCAACGTATTCCTATCTCTAGTCAGGTCGTCGTCTATTCACTATTATCTATAATGCTTTCCCAATTGTCGGTCCATCCATCTGTAGACTGGAAAGGGCTTCCGGTTGTCCCTCGTTTGTCCTTCTTTCAGTGACCTTTTCACCTTTTGTAAATTCTTAAAGTCATTTCTTTCTAGCATTAGCTGGGCTGAGAACACTATGAGTAGTTTCGATTGAATAAATTCTCGAAATGAATGAATGAATGGAAAGCGGGAATAGCTGAAAAGGGACTTTTCCTTTGCCTTTCTAAAGAGGTTTTGATCATTCAATTAAGCCTACTCTGAACAATGAGTCTGGTGACATCACTCGTGTAATTAAAACAGTGAATTCAAAATATTCTCGTACACAACAACAAACAATATTATTTCAGACTATTCAAGATCTCTAGTACGATACTGGTGATGTTCCGTGGATGGTATTTCACGTTGAGGGTGGTTACGCAGTACATGGAGCGCCACTGGAAATGATGGAAATCTCATTCGAATATGAGAAGGCGCTTCAGACTAGAAATGCCATACTTCAGTCGATGAAAAATAATTTTGTTATGAAGCGAGTCGATTTGAGGGTCGGCTTCCAAGTCAATCACATAGGCCAGTGCATAATTATGTTCAGGTATACCAAGCCCTCCTGTCGGCCAAACCAATCACAGCTGCAGGGTAGTACATCGACTGGCAGCCGCTGTGCATTCTGCAGATGGTTTTAAACAGAATGAGATGCCAGTCCACTACTTATTGCGGACAGGAACTAACTTTATCTAAACTTGCAGTCTTTCACTTGCAAGTTAACTGCATTCTAACGCCAAACGCGTCTATAATTATATAACCTATGTCTTTATGAATGAATATTGTTTTAGAATATTCAGTTGAATTTGATGCAGAATGGCCCTTAACGACAAAGGAAATGTCAGTACTAGACATAAATCACGAAAGTTTGGTTGATCTTCTGGAACTGTCCGAACTACTTGTTCTTCTGTATTCATCGAAGGTCATTAACAGAAGGCAGATGGAAACAATTTCTTCAAAGCCAACTTCGCACCAGAAGAACGAAACACTGTTGGATATCTTGCGAAGACGTAGTTTACGTGACTATCAACAGACGATTATCTGCCTTCACAGGTCACAACAAAGCCACATTGCAGAAATACTCAACAGTGGTGGAGGTAGGACTATATAATCATCGTTGAAAATATTGTTGTGTTGTTGAAGTAGAAGAAGGCAGAAATTATTTTATGGTTGACATCTGTCAAGTGAGTTATGTTTATAAGAGAAACTAAAGTCTCTCTGGAAGTATTCCCTGATCCACTTGGTAAGTCATCACCTCAGCAAAACCTTTCCAAAATGGCTGTATAAGTAAACGAACTGTATAAAATAGCACTCAAAATTTCTCACATCGAATAGTTTATTAATACGCTGTTTCTTAAATCTGAAATAGACCTTTCTAACCAAGTCAGGAGCTTTCGTGGGGCCATTATTGTAATACATTATTCTCCGGTCTACGGTGGTTTCTTGCCAAAACGGCGTAATAAAATAAACTCCAGGTATCGGAGTCGAGCATATGATATATGTTACACCTCTGAGATCAGCAAATTAGATAAGAATATTAGACGAATATTTATTAAACGTTTGAATTTTGCTGAATTATTTATTGCAAACCTGGCTTTTGTGGGCCTAATGTAGTGTTTATGAACATGCAGGAGGAACAAGAAAGAGATGTAGGATGCCTCATTGTCTAGGCATGTCATTTACGATAAACTGACAAAGTGATAATGATGTGAGATGCTAGAGGTTGAACATGAAGCTAAGTTATTAATAAATTATATATATTATAATAGACAGTTCTGTCGCGCTAGATACCTGATAATTTCGGAAGTCAGACTGCGAAGTTCCTAACAGTGCTCTAACATATAAGTGAGTTTCCTCAGCCAAAGAGGAAACTGGCCTATCCTAGAACAGACTACTTTGATTGGCCAACTACTGACCACTCAAGGTATCCCTAGAATGTGGGTTGACTGTAACTGCTAGAGCCTACACGAGTGACTGACAGAACCTATACTGTCTGAATTAGTGAATGTTCATCTAAAACTAATGTGTAATAATGATCTATATATATAATTTGTTCGAGGCTATCTATTGTAATGTAAAGTTCATAATAATCACGGTTACAGAAGGAACAAGAAAGAGATGTAGGATGCCTCATTGGCTAGGCATGTCATTTACGATACACTGAATCGAGAAATACTATGTTCTCGGAGTGAAAAGAAGAATACGTTTCAAAGTCATTGCGTTCTATTTTGTTTTCATTTCCAACTATCATCATTCACCTGAATATTGCACTCGTTTTATTATGCTGACCTGCCGCCTTCTAAGAGAAAGCATGGGCTATTCAGAGTCGCTCCCAACATAAGAGCACCAAGAAAATTTTCAAGTTGACGAGTTGAAATTCTTGATACCATTATTACATTAGGCTTATGTCATCTAACTGAGCATAATATCACCCTCCAATACAATTTACACAGATTCTCTACTTATCATTCTCACGCGTTCACTTTAATTACAAGTTTCTTTCTGATTATGCATAGTTCTTGTGAGAGCTCACGCAAGTCTTGACGGAGATGACGTCACGGAGACTGAACATGAAATTTCAATAGCTATTGCAAATGCGATACTTAACGAGAGATCAACCGATGAAGCAAATCGAATACTGGAACTTGTTAACCTAAAGGTGATTGCTGCTAAGAAAGGCCAAAGCATCGTTCTCTACATCTACTGCAAGACCATCGAAGATCTACAACAACTACAAGAGTCAATGTTCTTAGGAAAACTCTAGGAATCCGTTGAATTATTGTTTAATCGTTTGTTAAATAGATCAAAGAAAATAACATTGAGAGCAATAACTGTATCGGATGAAGAATTACAGAAAATGCGGACATATTTCAAAGGTATAGATGTGTTTCCTATTCAACTCTAAGATTGTGATAGCTTTCAATTTTAAGCAAATATGCACCGTAACCTTGAAAAAATGCACACTTGCATTAATATACCGAGTGATCTATTAATTAAGTCTCTCGTTCAAAGGAACACATGAAAGAATGCAATCATTGAACGCCATATCACTTAGTGTTTGGGATCACCTGAATAACTTGGCATTTGAGAAACCATTGAAAGTGTCTTGTAAAGTGTCGTGATACATATTTAGCTGATCAAGCTGTCAATTCGTGTGATCATGATGTGAAGAATCTCAACTCAAGGTGCCTTATTACTCAGTAGATCGTTTTTATCCAGTCTGGACTGAAAACATATGAAATTTACAGCAATTTTTGACGTTTAGAGGCTCATCTACAATTTCTTATAATCACTGGAAGCGGGAGTCAATGACTAGCTACTTAGTGGACCTAATTATCCCCCTTTTGATACACCTAAAACGTATTTATTCGATCTTTTTAATTCCAGGTCAGTTGTTGACCCTGTGCTCCCAATTAACTCTCCCAAATTTGACTTCTGGATACGTGGCTGCATTCTATTCGTCAAGAGCGTTCTATGGATATTAAAAAATTTCAACGATTGTTTTTCAGTGCTTTGCTAACTGAAAAGAAAAATCCCAGATTTGGTGACGCTGAGACACGAAGTAATCAAATAATAAGTTGATATACAACTCGATAGCAGTAATCAACTTACTAAGCTTTTTCTTATGATAACATATATTTAAGTTATTTAACATTCGTGGTGCGATGACGACTTATACGTACATGTAGGTAAAATTGGGTCAACATACACTGTGTTGCAAAGTGGATCAAGGCATCAATTGCGGGTAACCAATGACATTTTCAGAGCCAACATAATTGCCACATTGGGATAATTCCGCATATGTGAACATGATTCAGGACGATCCTCAAGTAGGCCTATTGATAGGCCTATAGCCTATAAATTGTGATATGGTCACTAATATCAACGTGATAATTATATAGTGACCCGCAACCAAATATCAGCGGTCACTGCATGCCGCTGATATTTAGGCCTCATTCTGCTTCCTTCCACATTTTACATTGATAGCTCCTCATAATCCTTAAATGTGCTTGACCACTTGATTTTCTCTCTTTTGAATGTGCATTCTCATTTTGTTTGCCTATCAATTCTGTCTGACTTTCTCTATTCGTCACTCACTCTTCTCAAAAACTTCATGGACCATGCGCAGTTTTTCACTCTGTGAGCGCTGCTAAAATTAATGTCCACGCGGATCTGCTAAAATACCTTGGTACTACAGTCCGTCCTCAACTGACAATCCTGAGACTTCGCTTAACTGCCACAAAGCTCCCATATTTCGATGTGTAGTAAATTATACGAAACGTCCTTCACTGGCTCCCAGTTGAGGACGAGTTCGCATTCAAGATCATCCTCATGGGGCGAACAACGACTAGAGGCGGACTCAGATTGCACCAGGGAACTCTGTGTTGCGTTCTTCAGCCAGCCTTCGCGACGATCCTTACTTTCTTTGGACCTTCATCGTTCCGCTCT
Source organism: Bimastos eiseni (assembly GCA_959347315.1). Classification (NCBI taxonomy): domain Eukaryota; kingdom Metazoa; phylum Annelida; class Clitellata; order Crassiclitellata; family Lumbricidae; genus Bimastos; species Bimastos eiseni. The sequence goes on from OY365814.1 coordinate 4,502,869, forward strand.
CCCGTAGATCGAGGCGGACACACTCTGCCTTCTCATGCATTGATCCATAATAATATGTTGAACAGTCTTCCATTAACAATTCACATGCAGTTCAGGAAACATTCTTGAAATTTCCGAAGTCGCATCTGTTTTGACCTGATGGCTGCTACGCATATCGCCTCTGTGAGGTTCTCGTAAGGCGTCATAAATATACTTAATACACATAGAGTTTACATACAATTCGCAAATGACTGGAATATTGCACACTCTCCGTTTCATCGTGTTTGTCAGCTGCTTTCAATGTATTGATAATTTCAGAACAAATAAATTTGCGAGCAATTCAAGACTTTGACCCGATGAAGATGAGTTATCGTGAGAGAATCGAACTTAATATAGTTGTGAGGAACCAAAGAATGTTCACCCATGCAGAGGCGATACCGTTTAAAAGAGGGGAGAAATTGAGGACAATTCATCCAATGACCATCGGGTGAATAATATACAGTCTGTCAATTCTTAGATTTATTAAATGGGGAAAGTATTTTATTCACAAGAAACACATTCAAGTCTTCTCTTAACGCCAATAAATATTAAGTGTAGACCTAAGTATAATGGCAAATGTATCATTAGCTAAAATTATATTTCTAATGGCTAGCATCGACGTTTTAGCGTTGCATCTGGTATCGGTTGTGTCATTATTAGCACGTGACATAATAATTATAGCGCCAAAGAACGAAACTCGGTTTGGGTCACGAGGGAATACGACACTTAAGAATTTAGATGTCTTGAAATTAATTAAGTGTAGTTAACGACAATTAATCTGGTACGATGAAGCGCTAATTAATAAGCTGGTCATGTGCGCTTAGTTGCAGAGTGGCGCTTTAGAAATTTGCTGTTTGGGATTCCTATTTAAGAAAATTCGCGCATTTGATGAATTTAACCTACTGTAGTTTACGGCTATGTGAGAAATATTTCTTATTATAAATTCCAGAAGGCATACTTAGTTTGAATCTCATAGCGTCTACTTAATGTAACGTCTCTCTGCAGTGACAGCGTCAGATGGTGGAGGGTGAAGCATTTCAACAGCGGAAAGATCGGATACATTCCAAGAAAGCACGTCATCATAGGTTAGTGCCATAGATTTTGCTGATTTGCATTAGAACCTTCAGACATTTTTGTCATATGTAAACTCGACCTTTTTAGGACATCACAAACTGTATTCAGATGTTAGTCGGAATACCTTATAAATACCAGCTCAAGCATCTAACATATATAGACCCTATTTAACGGATGGGCATGGTACGATGCGGTAGTTGCCGGGCTGTATGTATCTGGACTTTGATACATAAAACCAGGGACGTCCAGATAGGGGGTCCGGTGGCAAATATTTGTCTCCAATTTCACGTGGAGGGGGATATTTTTCAGTCTTAGGGGGAATATCTTGCCTTTCTGACACTTGGGATGGGGGTTTTGACGCCCCAGCTGAAAACCATCCACGGAGGAGTACATGTACTTGAGCTCTCAAAAACGTTGTAGACTTGAATATAATTAAAATTGTCTCATACACACATTATAAATAATGAAGTCTGCAATGTTACTTCTTCAAACAGATAATGATCGACCGCCATCGACGACAACGGTGAGATTGTGGAACTATTTTACCTACAAGAAATTTATAGCATTTCACGACATCTGATTAAACTAGCTTCGCGAAATCGTCATCTATTTAGATTTAGATATTTGTCTTAGATTCGAGACCTAAAATTTAAGAAACTAATTGTTTTGTTTCTAGGCCATATTTAATTAAAACGTTTTTGAGTATTTTCTTTATAATTCGTTTAATTTCAAGCTGACAAACCGCAGTATGATTACAAGAACAGTATGAACGAATGTTGACAAGATATTACAGGAGACGAATTTAAGGCTACATTACGTTATATATCTCATTTTATCAAACGCCGACGTATTAACCTAGCGACAGAAGAACTAGTCGATGTAGGGACGAAAAGGTGATTAATAGAGAGCAAGTGTACTGGAAGAGATGATTTAGCCTATCGTCTATTCCAAACGTATATGGTGGCGAGCGGTGATAAGTTGGTGCAAGTAGCTGGCGTTTACTCTTTGGTGCGTGAAAGTTTGTTTGAGCCTTGGAATCAGCGGAGACTTATTGATGTTACAATTCTTGTATTATATTGCAGACGTAGATATATACAGCAAACTGGTTTCTATAATAATAAAATGTCTCGATCCGCCGTCAGTCAAATTACATCGGCATCAGGTTTGTACGTTTAGAGATGCTTAGCAAATTTAGGAGCCGGACGTTTTGGCGCAGGACACTATGGCGCAGCGCCGTTTTGGCGCAGCGGTTTTGGCGCAGGACGTTTTGGCGCAGATATCTGATACATTATATAATGTAACACGAAGCATGATTGATGATTATAATTATGCGACAATGGGAACTGGAAGGATGCAAAAAATATGTTTAAACAGAAGCGGGATGGGTATGAGAATTCTTACTCGTCGTGGAACCCTTTCAGTCACAATCTTTTTATCGATCTCGCCTCCAATTAAATGGCATTATGTTTCATCAATCAGGCTTCCATTTAAGCACGATTCTTTTAGTCAATCCAGCTTCCAGTTTAACAATATCCTTTTCACCGATCCAACTTCTACTACCGACGCTTCTGAGGCTTAGCCTGATTTGCCATGCGGAATAATTTACGACACTAAAGTGTAGATTTCCATAATATATTTATATGATGCACAATATATAATATTATTGTATCAGAGATCTGCGCCAAAAAACGTCCTGCGCCAAAACGTCCTGCGCCAAAACGTCCTGCGCCAAAACGTCCTGCGCCAAAACGTCCTGCGCCAAAACGTCCTGCGCCAAAACGTCACGCACCGGCAAATCTCCGTCTATATCACTCAGCAATCACATTGCCTAATGACGTATTTATATATACAACAAACTTGTTTCTATATTTATGACATTCTTCACTTCCACTGTCGGCTGTCTGTTAAATCTCTCCTTCCCTGTCGCTGTATTCTTCCCCTTCGCCTCTTCCCACCTCCTTTCTTACATTCCATTCCCATGTCACCGTCCATCGGACCTCTCCTCTCGCCGAGATTACTGTCATCTCTCGTCACTCCCTCGCTACCATCGCCTTTGCCCATAATCTCCCATAATGTCTGTCTTTCTACGTCTCCTTCCTATCTCTCTATTTATCCCTCTATCTCTTGCTATCAGATGCCAGAGTCTGGTAATGCGCTGGGTGTTGTAATAATTAAGGCAATTACCGATGTCGTTATCGCCGAGATTACGAGCTAGCTTTAGCAACGGCTATAGGTCTGTAACGGACATGTAGAGTTAATTTGGTACACAGCAGATCCAAATATTCTATAGCCTAGCTTGATTCAAATGTTCGCATGAACAAATAATAGTTACAATCACATTTTAACTAAATAATACATTAATAAAATAATCTTCGTCGATTCCACTACAAATATGTGCGTGTGGCACAGTGGGCGTCAATGTGTAGGGACCTTGAGCAAGTCCTTCGCGCACCATTGCTCTGCAGTACAACTGCAATTGTGCCGTCGAGGCGTGTGTATGCACTTCTGAGCAAAAGATGTTGGAAGAAGGGCGGTATCAAATTTCGGAAAAATAAGTAAATAATAAATATACTTGAAGACATTTCAGAAGCGACAGAAAGACATAATGTGTTTTTCTGAAACGCTGATGCCGTGCTCACATTGTGACATTACACATTAGAACAGCTCACCGATATGAATAATAAAAAATTCAAACATTTGAACTGAAGCATATATAGTTGGAACAACAGTTTAGAACAATGCATACATTTCTTATTCCTACGTACGTATACACCTGTACATGTGTGCAATTGTGATATAACTATAATGAAGAGTTTTGTACATTGACGTTAGGAAATTATTGTTTAATTTTGGCAGTTTTGTGTTTGTGGATTTTTCTTGGAGATTACCCACAAGGTGCATCTCGAAGTATGAGAAGCATCAAAGAAAGTAGGCCTACAGTATGAAATCATTCTAGGGTATTATAATATCATATCAAATCGCCGTCGTCGTTGGCTGCGCGAATGGATAGACAAGCAACGTTTTTATCTGAATGTTGAAAAGCAGTTTCAACAATCAATTGAGTCTTCTTTATTACGCACAGTGTTTCTCTCAGCTGCCAACTTCCCACAGAAATTCCTTCAAATTTTTCACTCGATAAACGTTTCACATTGTCAACTTGTTTTGTCAACAGTTACACAGACATTGATTCACGTTCATTCCTACATTGTTTGTTTTGTGAGTTTGATAAATGATGGGTAAACTTATTTTCTTAGCTGAAGTAATTTCTTTTGCCGCCGTCTTCTATATAATTATCATGACTCCAGACTTCTTTTCAGTCATTTTTGCTCCACCAACGGGACTCCACTAGACAGCCGGCGCAACGAATGCTCTTTCGAATTCAACTGAGATAACGATAATGGACTTCTGGAGAAACGGACACGTACACTTTGCTTAGTGTGAATCCTTTCCGGAATAGCTTGGCATCCAAACATAGAACTTATGTCCCACAGAATTCTAGTGAAATGTGTCTGGAAGTTTAATGATCAGCCGTCGTCACAAATGAAGCATCAAAGAAATCTTGTTTGCACAATTTATATCACAATTTATATCACACATCATAGGGTTGCATTTAGGCTGCTCATCTGAGTTCGATATCAACTCGACCACTCAACTAATGCAAACTAAATACGTTAAGTCTTATATCTCTTCCAATGTCCGAACAAAGGTTTCTTCTTGCACCGAAACACCGTTGAAAAAAATTCGGTCAATCTGCAACTGTCGTATAACAGGAAGCTCAGGATATCTGCGTGCTTGCAATCCCTTAACTGTTCAAACAACAGAGAGTTCTTATTTCCATTTAGTATGCCTACACCGAAACACCGTTGAAAAAAAGAGATCTTATATCTATTTAGTATGCCTTCTCTGAATAGGTGTTCTAACTTAATGCAGTTCGCATAAGACTCTCGTAAACTGCTCGCTTTTCATTGATTTACAGCCTTCGGAATGTTTCCCTGTCACAACCTCATCATGGTATCGGAAAGTTAAAGACATACGCGAAATAACCGTCATTCACACTAAATGACATAAGACGGGAATGATCAAAGCTATAGAGTTCTTGAATATCAGCCAATACACACGTGTCTTTTTCTTTCCGATAGATAGCCATGCTATTTTCCACGCTTAGTTTCATCTTCAGACATTTTTTAGAGTATCTTTCTGAAAGCTCGGCATTGACTTGTTACTCCCATCAAGTTAGAATTTGTCTAGAAATCGAGAAAACTTCTCTCTTCGCAACTCCTTGTAATTCTACTCTTGCCTGTTCAACTCTTCCAATGGTTCAATTCCAACTTAACTCTATTTCATTTCTTCTCTAAAGCTCATTCTATAGACAATTCTGCCAAAACTACTTCTCTTGCCGAGCTAAAAGCCGAAGGTTAGAAATATGTTTTCACTACCTCAATTAAGATTGCTTCCCTTTCGACCCATTTCCATTCAGTAACCGTTTAATATTGTTAACTTATTCGTTCAGCAATTACACCAAAATTGATTGACGTCTATGGCTACGTTTCGTCAGTTTAATAAGTAATGGGTAAACTTATTTTTTTAGCAGAAGTATTTTTGCCGCCGTCTTCTGTTGATTTGACTACAGACTTCTTTTCGGTAGCTTTTGCTCCACCTTCGAGACTCGACCAGACAACCGTGCGACGAATTCTCCTACGAACTTAACTTAGATATTGCATGAACAAACCCGTACAACTTGCTTCATCTGAATCCTTTAATAAATAGATCGACATCCAAACATCGCCACACAGATGTCTGGCTGTGGTCATAATTATGCGCTTATAGCTGTTGGCCGCTCGCATGAGTTCGATTTTATGGCCTTGTCCAACTCGACATCTCAGACAAACAGACAATTTACGTTACGTTATTATAGGTTTATATATTTCTTCCTTCGTCCGGACAGGCGTGTATTCTTGCACCGAAACACCGTTGAAAACCAAGGCAGTCGAGATGCAATTGTCGAATAACAGAAAGTAGTGGATATCTGCATATTCCCACTTAGAATCTCTTGGATGTTCATACAACAGGAATTTCTTATTTATATATTATAGGACCTTCTCTAAATAGTTGTTCCAACTTAATGTAGTTCGCGTGGAGTCGTGAACTGTGACGTTTTTGGCCTTTAATTAATTTACCGCCGTCGAAAGATTTCCTCACAGCAATCTTGCCACACACGGGGATTGACTGAGCTCCCTTGTCATACATCAACGATGCTGCATCGGAATGCTGCTACCTTTTCCAATATCTTCCAAGGTCTTGCTGCATGCAGCATACCCACACAATGTGACCTTCGACAGCTGTTCCTACTCGTTTAAAAATCAAAAACATGGATTCTTTACGATTAACTGATGTTTTAAGTTAACTAATTTGATTTTCAGTTCAGCGAAGTTCCACTTGAGTTGATAGACATCATCTTAGAAAAGTCACATCTGTATTGGATCTTGAATTCCGCATTACACCAGAGAGACGAACGTGTCATTAAGACTTTGGCATCAGTCGACGTCTGTTGGTTTAAACGAATAACAAGACAACGATTTAAGAGAAGAATTTGGCGGAATTGGAAAGGTAGGTTGTGTTTCTAATAGCTATAAATACATTCAGCTTAGTTTGAATAATCACATAGTTTTACCGAAGGAAAAGAACTGCTTGTCCATTTATTCCATTTGTTTTTTTAGTTTTAGCGTTCACTGAAGCATTTCCAGCACAGGTGACATTTTATGTTTCTAAGACTCTAGGCTAAATCCAAAAAACCTCCATATTAAAATCACAATGTTAGTTATTAATTTGAATACTTTTGCACATAATTATAAGCATTTTCAAATAATAATAATTACAACTTCCTTAACTATGCATGAAATAATTATTAGTTTCAAACTCTGAGACGGCCCTCTCTGAAATTCTCTCCACATAAATCCAAAAGCGTACGTTGGTGTTTGAAGCAAATGCGATTCTGATTTTAACGCAACACCCTGTGAACTGCCAGACACATTTTAAAGCCCTAGTTTTGGGGTCATGGTTAGCTGCTAGATGGTACATTTGCTGTTGACATCTGATTGGACATAGGTCTTCACTGTGTATTACAGCGCTCTGGTTGACCAGATCAGAGAAACAAATCGCCTCTGAAGAAGACTGTGTTTGGACCTCAGCCCATGGCATCTGTATTGTGCGCGTGTTTATAATGATAGACGCTGTGCAGGTCGCAATGCTTGAATACATATCCCTTCCCCTATTCTTCCTTGTATATATCAGGGTATCAGAGGCTTTCACCTCCGGACGTTTCACCATCGGACGATTCACTCCTAACTCTTCGCGTGGTACCATCAGCAATACCTGCTGTCATTGTCTGGTGTAAATTTCCGCCATCCATACTTTGCTAAATAAAGAATAGTTCAACGCAATTACACCATCACTATACTAATGAAGAGAAATAAGCTTAGCCTACAACTTTATTAAATGTGCGTTATTAGAATAAACACACTTGGCTAGAAAGATTTATGCGATATAGAACAGTTTTGATGAAAATGAAGAGTCTTGCAAGCAACAGCTTCTAACTCAGCCAAGACGAATGATAGACTAAACCATTGCAGAAAATTTTCATGGTTCATTGGCATCTGACATCTGATGAGACATAGCCTTGGCATCTGACATCTGATGAGACATAGCCTTGGCATCTGACATCTGATGAGACATAGCCTTGGCATCTGACATCTGGTGAGACATAGCCTTGGCCTTGGCTGAGCATTTGAGAAATTTGAATATAAAGAGCCTCCTGATTGTGAAATATATATCCACTGCTATGGCAAGCATTCATATACACAATACACCTTCCACAAGTATGGGGCGCTAATTAAAGGAAATTGGATAACAGGCGAGTTATGAGGCACATGTACTACAGGTCAACAGGTCAACAGGTAGAACTACTTGATATGCATTTTAATCAATCGTGTGACATCCACATCAATAGTGTGTGCTTGTGTGTGCGTGCATGTGTTTGTGTTTGCGTAGGTGTGTTTGTGTTTGCGTGGGTGTGTTTGTGTTTGCGTGCGTGTGTGTGTCTGGGCCAGTTGTTGGGTTCATAGCCACCTCAATTGACAATAATGACCATTGCCAAGGTGCCACCCAATTAACAACATTGGGTTCATATCCTTGAACGAGGCACCTCCGTCTAATTGAATGTCACTAGATGCGAGGATTGCATTTCTCATCAGACAAATACGTTTCCCTGCTGAAGACATATTAAAGTGTAATACAGATATTATATTTAGAAGTAATAATATAATTTGTTATTTTAGATTTCTATGAAAGAAACAATAAAAGATCTGCAATCGTAAGGAACAACCAACATTATCTGTTGGAGAATATTCAACCGAATGATAAGTTCTACGCTTCGATGTTGTCATTCGACTGCATAACAGATAAACAAAGTCGCTTAATTCGCAGACAACGTTCAGACTTAAACAAGACCAAAAAGAACGAACTAAGTCGCTTCATTCGACGACATAATTCACAACGAGATGAGAATTCTGAACTTTTGTGCTTATTGAGCTCCTTCGATAAAACTAAGTCTTCAGATTTCGTCAGATGTCTTCGGAGAAATAACCAGAAGATAGTGGCAAGGATAATGGAAAACGGAGGAGGTGAACAGTAATATTCTATCTCATGGCTTAAGAGTAATAAGGTTTTGTTTTTGACCTCCTCCAGCCCTTAATTGCCATTCTCGCTCGCTGATTGGTCGCTGGGCGATCAAATTAATATTCATGAGCCGGGCGCCATCGGTTGTCAGTAATTTTAATTGGTTTTCTCGCCCTCTCATTGCCTAGGACAAGAGGCAACCGCATCCTCCCATTGGCTGGACTCCACGCATACGTATATCTAAGCATACGCACACATACAAGGACACATACACAGACACGCACACATATATACACACGTACACTGATACGGACACATACAAAGACATATACGCACACAAACACGCACACATACACGCACACAGACATACACCACACATACGATGACACGCACACACAAGATGACGCATACACGCACACATGCTGACCCTTTACCCCCTTTCATGGGGTCTGGGGCGGCACGCTCATCAAGGGCTCGGCCAAACGTGTTTATGACTTTCGTGGGAATATTTCGTCGAGCGTGTTGAAAGGTAATAAAGTCAACATCTGTAACAACTGGAAACCCAATTCTCATCCCAGGCGTAAATATAATATCGCGATGCGCTCTAGCAATTACTAACTCCTTTGCATTAATGTCAATCTCCAAGATACTTTGAAACTCGGCGAAGGCTATGACGTTTATCGTGTTGGCCGAAGCTTGAGAAAATTTCATATTCAGTCAAATGTTTCCGCGTGTAATCAAATTGAAATGATCGCCATCGCAGAGGTCCGGAGTCAGATCGAAGGTGTAGAGAGCGTATCCGCCAAAAAGTCTTCTCTGCTAATTTCGTTTCCTTCGTCTCGCATCCACTTTCCGGTTCCCATGAATAGCGTGACGTAAGCGTTAAGAAACTGATTATTGGCAAAATTGACTTCGAGAGGTTTCACGAATTGTTGCTGACCATCCAAGTGAGCTTTTAGCTCAGTCAGATCCATGTGCTTAAATTTGAATGGATTCTTCTTGTAGTTTCCGTTAAACGGGTCATTGTCAACGCATCCGATGAAAACGGGTGTTGCAAAGTTGGATACATGCTCGAGAGTGAATGTTTCGCTATCCGAAATAAATTTATATACTCTTAGACCATATAAATTCTGAACGTTCCCAATATAAGCTCTGAACACAGAGGACACGAGTCCAGAATATCAGCGCAATATTCGCAGCACTCGATGTGAGCGCAAGGCAGAGACATGGATTCAACGCCGGACGATCGACAATGTCTGCGTATCAACATCGTTTTCAGAGTTTCATTTTCCTTCCTAGCGCATTTCAATCTATATTTGGTTAATATGTCCGCAGCAGAGACGAATTTCTCGTGACCGCTGCCGTCGCAACTGCCTCCGCTCGATGCAATAAAATCGGCGACTTCACGATATCTACGAGATCGACGTTTTACGGTTCGTAATCGTCACTACTCGCGGTCGATTTTTGCCGTTCTTTTACGTATGCGAAGAATCGGCACTTTCCGTATAATGTCCTAAAGCGATCGGGGATTAATATTCCCACTAGAGTCATAAATACGTTTGGAAGAGCCTTTGATGAGCGTACAGTCCCAGTGGAGAGGGGAAGAGCGAGCCACCGCCGCCAATTGTTTAGCCGTAAACCTATGATTGATGGGTGGGCGTGTCCATGTGGATGTGTGTGCGCATGTGTGCGTGTATGTGCTCGTGTCCATGTCGTTGTATGTGGGCGTATCCTCGTATGTGTGCGTGTATAAGTTAGGGCCTGTGTTCTTGTATGTGTGTGTTTGTGTGCGTGTCTGTGTGCTCTTATGTGTGCGTGTATGTGTGTGTGTCCTCGTATATGTGCGTGTATGTGCTCGTGTCTGTGTGATTGTATGTGTGCTTGTATGTGTGCGTGTATGTGTGCGTGTTTGTGTGCTTGTATGTGTGCGTGTCTGTGTCCATATACTTGGATATACGTGTGCGTGGAGTCCAGCCAATAGGAGGACGCGGTTGCCTCTTGCCCTAGCCAATGAGATGGCGAGAAAAGCAATTAAAATGACAACTGACCAATCGGCGAACGAGAATATAAATTAAGGGCTGGAGGACGTCGTAAGGGACTGTAGCACTCCCCTCTGATGGTAAACGGAACTATTAACCAATACTTATCTCACAGCTCTTGAGTAATTAATTTTGTTTCAAATGGTCACTACTGGGCTAAAATACCCGATGATCTAAGTTTTGAGAGATTTTGGCTCCATTTGAACCTCATAAAATATAATGATTGCCCTTACCATAGGAGATATATACTATCTTCCTCGTCCGGAGGCACCTGAAGGCATTTCTGTTCTCCGTTTGGATGTGTCCTGAGTAGGACACGCCTCTGATCTTGAGTGGCGCTATACGAGTGCTCCGTTACAATTACAATTGCAATGCCACAAGATAAGAAAACGAAAGCTTCATAACCATGGCACAATAATGCGATGCAATATCATCGACTTTGGGAAACCTTGTCTGCAAATTAGACGACAGCCACCAAAAATGTGCAAATTTAAAAAATATTGAGCAATAATAATGTATTATTATTTGAATACCATGCTTAGTTTTGAAATCGACAGATAATTTCTGATTGAGTGAATTGAAATATATCGTGAAATGAGCAATGATACACATATCTAAGAATTTCCGATCTCTCAATTCTGAACGCTTACATTCCAATCGATTTAATTAAACTTTTATTGTGGACATCATCGTCATCGCCAGTTCCTGACGCCGACCATTATGCTACGACGACTACGATCAAAATATCTTCATTGTCCTCGATCAATTATCAGATCCATTGTTTCCATAGTAATGTTAAAATGTGTTCATTTATATTGTGCATATCCAGCGTATTCCTGGTCCATCTTTGCTTTCTTTCCATCGATTATTGCATATATGGTGTTTTTTAAAGAAATTCAGAAACAAAACAGATTTTTAGATATATTAATTTCGATTTTCAGTTGTAATAAAAGTTGAAGTGCAATATCGTGATGAAAAGTGTACAACTCGACAATTTCACGACACATTAGAAAATCGTCGAAACAGATCGATGCCAAGGTCACATAAAACTGATAAACTCATCAGTCAACTGAAAGATGAAGGCGTAGAAATCATCAACTCTCAACTGGACAGAAAGACTGTGGTCGTTTGGATCTGGTGTCATTCACAGGCAGCACTTGAATATATTCAAAGGCAATACGAATCGAATAAACTGACAGATATATTACATGGTCTTACAGATATTCGACGATCAGCCTCTGAAATAAGCCAATCAGCTGTGATCAACATTGATCGCACTGAGATCAAGAAAACAGTTGGTAGGTTATCATCAAAATATACTCAAAAGAAGTTAAAATATGGACAACACTTGAAACTTAGATGAAGGAATTCGTCAGAATGGCGATGGTTAAAATGTTGAATCTGAAGAAACGGATCTATCTTTTTAAAATAGATAGTCGATGCAGCAAACAGGAATAGGCCTATAATATTATTTAGAATATGGTTAGTGATGCTTGCGTTCGTCTCCTGTAACCATCAAATTTATATGACGGTCAATTATAATTCTCAGACAGTTTTCACATCTTCTGCCTAATTCCTGTTTCACCTTCACGTCTTTTGCATAATTCCTCCCTCCTTCCATTTATCCTCTTCTGTCCTCTTTCTTTGATTCACACTTCCTTTCCATCCATTTCAGCATCAAATCTGTAAAACGTCATTCGGAACTCCTCTCACAACCATCTTTCCATATTTCCATCCCTCCATTTCCATGCCAAACCGATGATGGTCCTTCATTATGATTAAAGTCGCGCGGCTGAGTGGCGTCGCGGTTCATCGGCAATGGGGCATATTATAACTAAGTTAGTATACTTAGTTTCGTTCAATAATTCATTAATTCATTACGTAGATTTATTTAGCGCCCAATCAACGCTATTCTACAGGAGCGCTCCCGACCCAGGCATTGCTAACAAGAACAGTTTGAAGGCAATTATAAAATGAGTCTGAGTGAACCTTTGGCGTCAACTGCAACGACAACGAGAGCGTGTTCCAGAGCTACGTGTAAGACCCAACCACTGAGAATGTACGATTCTGTTTAGTTGTACATGCAAATGGGATAATGAGCAGGCCTCACCCAGTTGAGCATAGAGAGTGGCGACCAGGTATACTCAAAGTAGAGTAACAGAGATCGCGAAGATAGGCAAAGGCGAGACCTAGCAAGGACCGCCATACCAAAGCGATGATACGGTACGAGATTCGCTGGTGGAGGGGAGCCAGTGGAGCACTTCCAGCATACATGGTAGGTGTAGGTGACGCTTCGGCGTGTATACACCAGCCCAGCTCTGTCGTAACATTATCGTTAACTGTTCGGTTCGGCCGAGGTTGAGCTGGGAGCGCTTCTGAAGAGGCGCTATTTAAAATTACCGTAATAATAATAACAATATAGCCGGAGACATGGTCAAATTTGGGAATGCGTCCGACAAGACGTGCAGCGGAACGCAGGACCCTCTCCAGGCACCGCAACCGCCCAGCTGACAGACCAATGACGGAACGCAGTTGCCTCTAGCTCTAGGGAATCACAGATCAAAAAGCGAATAAGGCACGCCTTCCTGCTGATTGACAGAGTCAGTCCTGGGCTAAGGGAGGTTAGGAAGAGGAGGCTTATGCCTGTACACAACTTCTCGACGCCCTCTGATACAAGATAAGCTACTCGCGAGGAGAGCAAGTATAAAGATATTATTTTAATAAAGAGAATGACATGACGCTTAGCCGTCCTTAGCGTATATTTTATGATAAGAGCAAAAATGAAATAGAAAGTAATAGATCGATGAACTACATTTATAAGTTGCCAAAATGCCAAATGCGCTTCTGATTATAGAAACTAACGTAAATGAGAGCATAATAATAATCCAGTCTTAATTGGTGTAAGTAAATTTATCCTCTGAATGAACAAACAGTTGCCAATGTTTGCCTGAATTCTATTAATTGCCTAATTAAAATAATAAAAAATCAACAAAGAAGTAAATATTACTGTTTTGTTCAAAACCTCTTCTCACTATACAATACTATAACTATCATTTATAGCGCGCCTGAGTTCGAGTTTATAAGTTCTCAGGCATAGCTGTTGGTTAAAAAACTTTATATTAAAAAGCTCTTCATTATAAGGCCATAGTTGTTGGTTTAAAACCTGTATTATAAAGCCTTTCTTTTATGATCTCAGGCCATAGTTGTTGGTTTAAAACCTGTATTATAAAGCTTTTCTTTATAAGATCTCAGGCCATAGTTGTTGGTTTAAAACCTGTATTATAAAGCTTTTCTTTATAAGTTCTCAGGCATAGTTGTTCCTTTAAAACCTGTATATAAAGCTTTTCTTTATAAGTTCTCAGGCATAGTTGTTCCTTTTAAACCTGTATTATAAAGCTTTTCTTTATAAGTTCTCAGGTATAGCTGTTGATTTAAAACCTGTATTATAAAGCTTTTCTTTATAAGTTCTCAGGCATAGTTGTTCCTTTAAAACCTGTATATAAAGCTTTTCTTTATAAGTTCTCAGGCATAGTTGTTCCTTTTAAACCTGTATTATAAAGCTTTTCTTTATAAGTTCTCAGGCATGGCTGTTGGTTTAAAACCTGTATTATAAAGCTTGTCTGTATAAGTCCTGAGGTATAGCTGTTGGTTTAAAACCTATATTATAGAGCTATCTTTATAAGTTCTCAGGCTTAACTGTTTGCAGAGGTGTAATAAGATTTTGAAAAATGGGGGGCATAATTTAAAAAAATAGTGCGCGAAGCGGAATAATTTTTTGGCCCCCCACTTTTTGAATTTTGCCCAGAGAAACTTGAAAAACGGGGGCACAATTTATCTTAACAAAAGTCATCTTAAGAAGTAAATATTAAACAATGAGATTTTGTCAGTAAAATTAGTTGTTAATTGTAATAAAATATTTTAAATATATAAACTAGCGAAGATAACTATAACTGCAATGAATAAACAGTAATTGATTTCTATTTTAGTCCTGTGTTCGATTTCCGTCAACTTAATTGAGAGAATTGAGGTAAAGGAAAACAAAGATGAATCGTTGAGATTATATGGAGTGACTAAACTGCGAAATGAAATCTACGTCTTGTGTCGGCAATATAATTTGAAATCTGGTGTAATTTGTGTGTTTGAGGATCGAAATCCATTTCGTCTTCAGAGAGAATTCAATATAAAAAAGATCACTCATCCACATGACATCGCATCAAGTGAGAAAGAAAATTGTCTTTACGTCTTAGACCACTATGAGAACTGCGTCTGGAAGATTACAAGAGAAACGGATGATCAACACAAAATCATCAAATGGCTGACCACTGATTATACGCTACCGGAAGTTCTCTCAGTGTCCAGTAATGGTCAGTTATTGCTGTTGAGTAATTCATCACCAAATCTGATGATCTACGGATCAGATGCAAAACTTCTTCGATCGATTTCGTTACCAACAGACATTGAAAAACCAAATCATGCCGTGGAAACATCCATCGGGAATTTCATCATCATTCACAGGTCAAATGAGAGAAAGTCAATCGATGTGGAACAAGAAGAGGAGGAGATAGAGGAGGAGGAGGAAGAAGAGGAGAAGAAGAAAGAAGAGGAGGAAGAGGAAAAAGAGGAGGAGGAGGAAGAAGAAGAGGAGGAGGAGGAGGAGAAGAAGAAGAAGAAGGAGGAGCAGTTGAAGATAGAAAAACACCAGAAGAAGGGAGAGCATGAGGAGATGGGAGAGAGTGAGTCACGAGGAAGCAAGAGGGACAATGAATGGTGTTTAAGTGAGTTGAGCAGCGATGGACAGATGGTCCGTCGTTTTATTCCTTCAAATGAAACACAACAACTGAATGACCCTGGATACCTCTCACTCGATTCAGACGATCGAGTGTTTGTAGCTGAAACATATAATAATAGAGTGATTCTCTTGGATTCCTATCTCCTTTGGAATCTAATTCTTTATTCAATGGAAAAGGAAGACGAACCTGAGATCGAACATCCTTGGAAATTGTGCTACGACGAAGAACAGAAGCAACTGATCGTTGCAGGGTATCACTCGGGAACAATTAATGTTTACACGTTCAGTCAAACATAATCACTTCTTATGCAATAAATCATAAACTAATAACATATTTTAAATATTTGTATAATTAAATGAAAGGAAAGTATTTTAGCAAAGACACAGACACATACACGCACACATACAAGCACACAGACAAGCACACATATGAAGAGACACGCCTGGGGCAACAACGTGAATGCTACATAGACGGAGGGCAACCGGGAGCCCATTCCAGGTGGATGGACCAACCACTGAGAAAGCTCGACGCAGCATTAGCGACGAGCAAGCTCTGGACACCAGAAGCTCGCCTTTAGCAGACGAGAGCAGAGCTCTACGCGAAAGGAGTTCAGACACCGGAAGACACAGTTCAGTCAAGTAGGATGGCGCACTACCCGAGAGACACCGCCAAACTAGTGTCGCAATGCGGAAAGTAACGCGCTGTTGAACCGGTAGCCAGTGAAGGACATCGCGCATATAAGTTGAAACCGGTGAAAATTTAGGTATATTTCCAATAAGCCTGGCCGCAGAGCGAAGAACGCGATCTAAACGCACCACTAAGGCACAGGGAAGACCAGCCAGTGATCAATTAGTAGGCTAAACATATATAAAATTTTCATCATCGGACTCTGACCATTCTGTTCTTTAAATTTCGACTGAATAATAATAAGCATACTTCTATGTCAGCCGATTAATTCTGACGGTTTACTAATTAAAACTTGGATGAGTCGTGTGCATCTTTACCTGCTGTGATAGACTGTGATAGATTGACACATTGCGACCTTTGTTTTCTCCGTTTACATGTCTTCCTATATGTAAGTGAATTACAAGGAACTTGTTCTTGCTCAAGTGTACTTATTGTAGATGACTTTATCCTGAAGGATCTTGACTTTTAGTAAAGCGAGTAATAAAACGATGATGTTGCTTAAATTATAATGTTATTACTCTTCAGTCGACATAAGAACATTCGACAAGGACATTAGCAAAGTCTTCATTGAGTACAGAAACAAACAACTATTAAATCAATAAGGTTTAAGTGCTGACGGACTCTACCAGACGATGTGTGCATTAATATTAAGATCAGGTAAAATTGTCAGTAGACATACATGTATAACTTAAGGGTGTGTACAATTATGTAGGCGTTGTGTGAATCAATATGTATAACCAACAATACTCGTATGTCTAAATGTGCGTGTGTGTTTTGGTAGATAGACATGACATGTGTGTGTGCGCGCGCATCGTGTGCATTATACGTGTGATTGCAGATTTGCTTGTATGCTTTTATGTATGCCATGTGTTATGTATGAATATTATGTAAATATCATGTATCACAATGTTGCTTTTTTTCGTCTTTGGGCGAAGTGTCTCTTTTTGATTTTCCTCTTTACTTGGTGGAACATCTTAGTTCATTTGTTAATAAAAAAAGTGACCATTGTGACCTATCTTGATCGTGAAGAGTGATCACACTTGTTAATAAAACATGCAGATTTCAAAGGGAACTCATCGCGTACAACCAACCCCACAGATGGCGTTTGAACTGATTATACAAATAATAATTGTAGTACAATGGCGTCGCATCTTTTGGTGCAATAACTGTCGTTCCTGGATATTCTAGTGTCACAGTCTCATCTATGATTCTTTGGGCTGTGGTACTGTTGTCGAATGTTCTTATGTCGACTGAAGAGTAATAAAATTATAATTTAACCATCATTTTATTACTCGCTTTACTCAAAGTCAAGATCCTTCAGGATAAAGTCATCTACAATAAGTACAGGCCTACGGTCTGAAATCTGCTATAGAAGGATGGTGATGAATGGTCGAAAATCTGGGAATTAGAACTTTGGAAGAAAACTGAAAAGACGGGTGACGGGGCACCATCACGAGAGCCCAGCTGCTGGAGTGCAGTTTCAGGTGGCTTGATATGGCTACTGACATCTCTCTTGCATTAAAGAGGCTAATGCAAATTTAGACTAAGATTATTTATTTCATTTTCGTTTATTGGAAATAATTATCGCTGTCAAAACTCTGCGATTTACAAATTCATATTACAGAGGAATCAAACAGTCACGCAGGCATAGAATTTACGTCAACTGAATTGAAAAGACATACATGTAGGAACCAAGAGCTAAAGAGAAATCACAGAGCTCCTGGTGACTTTAGACTGCATAATATATCTGCCTCAACAACGGCGATGTCCTGCAGATGATGATGGTGACGTGGTTGATGGTGATGGTGGTGTTTTGAAGATGATGTGCGTTTCCCTTTTGTTACGGTTAGCAACCTTATCACGCATCGATCTAGCGAGTGAGTAAATGTGTGATTCATTGAAAGAGCGATCGAATGATTAAATTGCCAGGAGCCAACCGTTCTTAGCAATGAAAAAGTTAACCATAGGTATCTTCATAAAAAATACTGAAACCCCAAAATGTAAGTTTAGTAAATTAGATGAAATTATAATAATCACTCGACAACAGAAGTAATTCACAGTCTCCTTTGAATTCTTGGCTAAAATGTGTAAGTTTTATGAAAAATGGTGTAAATTTTGTATTTCATTGCGGCGGTGTTTAACAGCGTAAGTTTTTGCTTTTCTTGCTATCAACATAAAAATTGATGATAAATGATTTTATTTCCCATTAAATCAATGCTCACAAAAAAATTATATTATAATCCAAAGATTCGATAGTACGGAGACTGCATGGTGTTCGTTCGATAGGTGATAAGATTGCGGTTATAATGGTTGCTGGATTGATGAAAAGAATCATAGATGTAAATAAACGGAAACAAACAAACAAAACGGTAAACCCCGGCTTTAAAAAAACAAAAGACGGAAAAAACCTGGAAACTGAAAATAAAAATAAAACTCTTTACTATTTTTTACTTCATTTAAATATTGAAAATTCTGCTAACACAGTTCGCATTTAATCTGCAAATAACAACTCTCATACCAAGCACAAAGCAACATGAATCGCTTTCTTTTCATTGTGTCGTGTTTCATCGTCTCATAAAGCTCTTCTCAATTCAATTCTTGATGTCTTATGGCGCTTTTTCACAAGATTTATGTGTCTTGGTACTTTTTCACAAGATTTGTGTTTTTGTACTTTATCACAACATTTATGTGTTTAGACGCTTTTTCACAAGATTTATGTGCTTTGGTACTTTTTCACAGGATTTATGTGTTTTGGTACTTTATCACAAGATTTATGTGTTTTGATACTTGTTTACAAGGTGACTTCTAATACGCATCGTGTCACCCGACTCACGGGTCACAGTAAATGTATTTCAAATTAGCCAATGCTAAATTGTTGTTCTTCTCGTCCATCAAACTTATGATCAAAATCGAGTGAATCCATTCCGAATCCTCTCGTAAAGTCCACCAGGCTTTTAAACCGACCCCTGTTCGCATCAGACGACGTCTACGCTTACAGCATTGACATGTTGACAGCCGTGATAGACAACACCCGATCGACGTTTCATACTTGTAGACCTATCTGTGGATTCGATTAGAGGTTTATCAGACAAATTAATCTAAATGAAGTAACAACATAAAGCAAAAAATAAATGAACGAACCTAAATAATAATGATAATAAACACCGAAAAGAAACGAGAAGAAAAATTTAAAAAAACTATGAAACGAAATTTTTTTAAACAAAATAAGAAACGAACAAAATTGTTTTATGCATCTATGAAAAGAATTTTGTTTAGCTAGATTCTGAATTGCACCATTCTTTTAATTCATCCAGCCTCCATTTAGGCATGATCCAGCTCCCAATTTTGCGCATTATTTTCATCAATTAATCCAGCTTCTAGTTATGTTAACGTCGACACAGTAGCGTTACATTTTATTGTGCCGAACCAGATATAGGTGGTCTTGGTAGCGTTATGACACGAGGGCCAACAATGGCGAACGCCCTGGACTGTGTCATGGTTATGGAGGTACACAGAGAGTATGCTGAGAGGCTGAACGTAAAGATCGATCAAGAAGCGAGAACAGCATTTGACATGACTTGAGTTGCATCTGTTGTCTCTTTAGCAAGACAGTGCACGTAGGATTGGATATCATCAGCGTATGAATGACTGCGGAGTGAGCGTATACATGAAGGGAAAGAAGATATCCCAAATCATCTATGAAGAACAGATAGAGTAGGGGCCCCAAAACTGAACTCTGTAGGAGACCAATGTTGTGCCTCTTTGAATGACAAGAATTATTTTTTGTGTCGTGCAGGGCCCAATTACGGCCAATAAACACCATAGGTACTGAGCACATGGACTGTGCATACATTTGGGCCCAGGAAAGTTGAAAATGAGAGTAAATGATATTGTAGTTTCTAAATTAAAGAATTAGAATAACATTTTCCAACAAGACTGGATTACCTTTCTGAAAAAATAATATTTCTGAGCTAAAACTTAAGGATTCTATTTGGTAACACTCCTAAGAGTAATATTACTTTACTATATAAAAATGGAACTTATTTATTCTGTTTTTTTGGTAACCGGAAGTTGAGGCAATAAGTGACTGAATAAAGCAGGGTCTTGTGAGACGTGTCGTAGGTTATAGTTGAAATAATAAAAAGAAAAAAATAGCCATCCTTGGGCATATTTAGATAAAATATTCGGTTTTATAATAGATCATAAAATGACAACAAAAGGCAAAGCACAAAGAACATCAGATGGGGCATACCCTTTTGATATTAAGGATGACCTCATGAATGAATTTGTGTGTGGTTCTTCGAAATCATCATCCTCAGGGTAATTATACCGAACGCATTAAAAAGTCATTAAATTTAAACTGTTGTCTAAACCTTTGCATAAATGTGCATTATTCGTAAGAATTACAAAAGTGCTAATTAAAATCTAACACTGCAGTCAGCATAGTGAACTAATATATTCCTCGTGAAAGTAGATAGGCTTATTGCAAATGATCAGAGGTTGTTGTCACAGTCGTACTACCCGAACCTTAGGCCTACTCTGTTGATAACTTTCTCAGTTGATAATAAAACATTCTATATTCATTTCCTACTTCAGTTCATTCCGTCAGTGCTCTGATGTCATTCAACTCTTAACCGTTGCAGTTTGCATACCTATCTTAGCTGATAATGGTTTCCCTGATTAATCAGGTCTCGATACTCTATTCTAAATACGATAACTATTATTTTTGCTATTAGTTTGTTGAAGCTTGGAACGGTGTTATAAATGCATAACATTTAAATTGAAGATGCGTTGTGACTTGAAGAATTTGATTTCATTTGATAATATGCAAATATATTTAATTAAATAGTTGTTTTAATGACATGTAATGAAAATTATTATGTACATGTAAATCATCAAGCTAGTTCCTTGAGGTTTTGGAGTAAAGCTGAAAATGCTTAAGCAATAATTTCATAGGTTACTTATTTGACGAACCTACCGTTCTCTCCGAAGATTGTTGATCAATTTATGTTTAAAAGTAGAAAAGAAAAGCGTAATTTTATTTTTTACAAAGCATTTATTTTATTATTTTAAGTACTATAATTAATTGACAAATTCTGTCATGCTTATTACAAGTTCTGAAATGCAATGTATGCATATTTGCATCAATGCATCTATTTGCAACATGCATACGTATATGGAGACAAAGAGAGAGAGAGGGAGAGAGAGAGCAAGAGAGAGAGAGAGAGAGGAAGAGAGAGAGGGAGAGAGAGAGGGAGTGAGAGAGAGAGGGAGAGGGAGAGAGAGAGGGGGAGATAGAGAGAGAAAGAGAGAGCTGTGTAGGGAGACATCTGACGTGTCCTTTAACTGCAGTTCTTCGTTCATAAATGTTCTATTAACATTCCAACACAATCATAAATGCCGTCAACCTCGTCTTTGTGTTCACCTATCGATCATGTTAATTCCCTTACAATATAATTATGCTCTTGCGACGTAAAACTTATCCTGTGAAACACCAACTGAACATTAATGACAACATAGTGCACGGTTATTGGAACTGCATCATATCCTCTGTGCACTGCATTCATTGTTCCTGGCAGTGCATCACCAAAGGCTGTAGCGTTGGTTATTTAAAGCCTCAACACCATCCTAGCAGTTCTGTGTGTTCTAAAACGCGCTACAACAAGAATTCTTAAATGTCAAGATGAAGGCTTCTGTCAGGTCTAGTTTGGACATAGGGCCTAATACCTCTCAATACCTTTTCCTGAGCCCAGTAATATTAACCCTTCTTTGCCTGAAAAACGGATTAAGTTCCAAATATGAAGCAGCACCATATCAGGCACTTACTTATGGCAACGTGGTTTCTTTGTATGAATCCAATCTGTCCACTATTCAAATGTCTCACGATCCACCATCGGACGCTGTCGCTATAAAGAAACATTGCAGTATTAACAATACATTACTTCATTGTTACAACTGATTTACTCGACTCATAGAAAATTTCCTGTCGTTGTGCAATACTTGATATAAGATTAGTCTAGTCTTTTCGTAGCATAACCTGTTAGAACTAAATCTTCAATTTCTCATCACGCAAAAGTACATGAACATGAAATGAATGCATTGCTACTTGACATACCACTCAGCACAGTCAGTTGGCCTACAAAGTGATGGCTTATGAAGGACTATGTGTGCTTTTCATAGATTATTGAATTGTCGATTTAATGAAACCTCAGCTGCCTGTTATATAAAATAAATATAATCACCCGATATTTTCAGGAAGGATTGTTTCCATTTGATCTCCTCTTTTAAACGCAATTGCATCCTCTGAATAAAGTTCCTCTTCGTCTTCTGTGTAATAAGTTTAATCCAAATCAATCGCCATAGAGGATTGAGTATTCTGATTCAACATCACTGATTTAATAAACACTACATCCATAGTGGTGTAAATGAGGGTGTGAATTGAAGAAATGATAGCATGTAAGGGAGAGAGCGGCTAATGGTAGGGAACTGAAGGAGGAGGTGAAAACTTAGAGAACACTTGTCAGTGTTCAAATGGTCAGTCAAGGCTATATCCAGTTTATAGAACTCTGTGTCATTATAGCAACAGATGAGGCGCCCCCTATTAACTTTTTGGAGGTTGAAATGTTTTTTATACGTTTGCGCTGTAGGCTGAATATTTGTTGGAAATACATTGGTCATACATTACGTTAGTTTTTATACATAATACGTCCCATGAAGGCACATATGTATGTATCGAAATGTACATATGCATGAATATATTTTTATACACATTCATATGAATGCATTATGTGTCATAGTGACAGAATTCAACTGTTGATGTGTCAGTCGCGGCACATCTGAGCGTTTTGTCGAATCCACAACATCATTTGCAACATCAATGTGCACGCCTTCATAGCTTGACCTTTGGTTATCTGACATGTTAACCACGTTTCGATTTCCAAGGTTCTCTGACAAATAATAATGTATTCTCTGAATGCTCTAAAACGACCATCGACCAGTTTTATGAGAGATAAATGATTTACCTCTGAGCTGCCCGTTAGCCTGTACGAACATAGGCCTACGTTCTAAACCCAACGTTACGCTATTCACTGAGTTTACGCAGAAAGTTATCGCGTTCACTCTAGATCTGCAACGATGAAGCAGAATAATTTCTCATTTGGGTTTGCCTGCTTTACATATTCATGACATATGCAATATGTTGAACTCCGTGGGCCGTAACGTAGAAGTTGTTTATCGTAGCATGATGAGTCGTAAACCTATGCCGTCTGTTTCTATTGTAAAGAGACTGTGCTTTGAAACTGCGGTATCACAGTATTGTTCACATAAACCTCGACCTGTTTCAAAGAACTTCTAGCCAGTAAAATTTACACGAATGCAACACAGAAAGTGAATCAATAGAAAATATCTTTGCCTACAGAGTCACTGAGAAAGAACTATCTAAACAAATCCGACAAAAGCTTCCTCTGTGACTTTCTCTATAGACTCAGTCACCTACGCAATTAACTGACAATATTGATGACGCGAATCATGCAGACAGCAGACGCAGATGACTCAGAGAAGTGGATTCTTTACTGCAATCATAGTTACCAAATTCTCAAACTTGCTTATACATAAGTCGTTTTTGTGTGTATACCTACAATCCAGGACTGTAAGAAATGAAGGAAAATTCGTAATTGTTGGTGATGAAATCGGCATTGCAAATATTATTATTATTATTATTGGTTTTTGGCAGGGTAACCGATTGGAACAAGAATGCTCAGCCTAAAACAGCAAAGCACGTATGTCAATATCCTGTGCCAGTAATTTGACTAACAATTGAGCCATCACCTTTAATTTAATCGCTAGATAATGACGGTGACTAAATGCAGAAGTATTAAATAACTGTAGCGAGTTGGTATACTATTACGAATTCTAACCACCTGAATGAAGTCCAATCATTAGGAACAACGACAGGCTGATCCAATTCGAATAGTCCTCAGATTGCTAGATAAACTAGATAACTTATGCGACGACGCACAGCTCAGTTGACCGATACCCATCAAGAGTCGCGATTATGCACGATGTTCTTCAATAGAAGAACTTATTAATTAATTTACTGAGCTCAATCGACCGACTCCCATCCAGAGTCGCGAGTATACGGGATATTCAGAGTCCTTGTAGGCCCTAATCCGCAACAGCGAATTAGAGACTTTAAGCTCACAAAATTAATTATATGCATTATTTTTGCATTAATCTTTTCATCAATCCAACCTAAATTTATGCATGCAATTGATATAAACGTTTCGTGGGTCGACACCAATCACAGTAGGATAATGTTTGCATTGCAGCAGTGAAAATGGTCAACACAAATCCACAAATCACTTAGAAATCCCAAATGCAACTTGACACTTTGTGATCATATAAGACCCATTGATTGGATGAACCCTGTGTCGACCGATAAACTTCATTTCTGTTAATAACAAGTTTTAAAAAAATACTCAATTTGAAATTCCAGTGAAACTGTAGGCCCCTAAACGGCAGGAGGTGATGCTGGTACTATGTTAAAGACTGGAAACGGTCGATCACAGTCACCAGTGATTAGAAAGAACTGGCCTCTAGTTAATATTTATGCACTTAGCAAAGTATCAGAGTAATTTCTACTTGGTCACTTTCACTTCAGCTAGTAGTGTTCCAGCGGTGACATACCTCAAGAGAGGCACACATTCTAATGCAGAAAGATTTCCTAATTGAACCAATTGCTTCGTCCTGGAATAGGAAACATCCGTCCTAATAAAAATAACAACAAATGAAGCTATAGGCTACATGGGCTATATAAAATTGATAAGTAGGCATGAGAGCAGACTATTTCAAAAAATGTCGTTGATTTGTTGTAAAATAATACTAAAACCACAATTCAGAACTGTCGCATTACATTACAGTGCATCGTATGAGCTTAATCTTTATAGATGCATATAAATAATTAAATTCTATATAATGTTATTATATAAATATTCATTTATTTTATTTTTATTTTATTTATGTTTCTTTTGTTTGTTGTTGTACGGCATATACGTTCTCATAATTTGCATAATTATTTACATATTTATTCATTAAGTTGATGGGGTGGGGTGCTAGATTTACGCTTGGCAGAGAGTGCAATTATAAGTCCCATCCATCTAGGGCTATGTGTAATTATCTTCCAAGTCCATGTAGTAAATGGTTATGCCAATTGAGAGTCACCCCTTGTTCACTCGTTCAGGCGCTTTGCAGTGCTTAGATCCTTTTAAGTTACCACTGACCTACATAGTATGTGCAATATCCGTTTGCGCAGCGATTAGCCATATGTCTTAAAACAGAGATGTTGAATGCACTGCAAATGTATATATCTGTATTTTTCAGAAGAGGTCGTCCCTCGTGTCTGACTCAACCGAAAGAGTAGGTCGCTAGCTGTTCTCTTTCGTCAAAGGAGACAGCGGCAAATCTATAGTGTTAGGCTATAATATTATAGTCAGCAGCGAATAGACGTTTGGCTGTAACGTAGTTTATGCAGAGAATTGCTTATGTTCAAAAAGTAGAAAGTTTGCACTTCACGTCTCTGTTCTAATTGGACGAAAACAGGAGAATCGCTATAACTGGCGCAGTAAGTAGGTCCATTGCTGCTTGTTATGCATCGTTTCGCTTTGTATGATTTCAAAGCAATCACTTAATATGCATGCGAACTACGTCGAACGAGTTGCAAATAAAGAGTTCCTCTACTTCGTTTGACTGATGAATATAATTATAAGAATGATCGAATGTCTGTGTTTAGTACATTTACTAAAGCTGTGTCGTGTTTTCCGAGCTTAATAATACGTTGACTTTTCTGCTCTCTGGATTCAATCGCCGAGGGAATTAATCTTAGAAAATGGGGGCGAACCTGCAATCATAACGTTTAACAACTCTAAAACGAGTGAATTTGAAAACATTAATTTTTCGGGATTCTCTTTTATTGACTGTTGGTATTCTGGTAGATGGCACAAAAGATCCATTTTCTTAAGAGATCATTTATGATGAAGACTTACCGGAGTGGAGCTCGTCAGGGAGGACTCGTTCGAGTTGGTGAACGATATTTAATTTTTAGCATTTAAAAAAACTTTTCTCAATTTTTTAGTTATATCAGTAACAATTTGATACGTTGCATTGTCATGCAAGATGTGTGCAAAATGTAACCTCTGTAGGTCGACGGGAACATACCAAAAAATAGTGAAAGAACTCCGACGAACGGCCGCCCATGACATACTTTACCCAAACCAAGTTAAAGAAAAGAGGGTAAAAAGGCACAATAGTAAGATATGCAATTCCAGTGCAGTATAATTTTTTTGAATTCTTAGCGAAAATCACGTGGACAAAGTACAACCAATGCAAGTAGATCGAGGACATGTCTTTCGAGAACAAGGACTTCAAAAGGTTTATTTCGGATGATCTGCTCATAGGCAAAGGATTATTCGGTGAATTGTTTGGTCCATACGACTGGGATGGGAAGAAATACGCCATCAAGAAGCGATGGAATTCCACGGAGGATACAGAAAAGGAAATTCTTGCTTGCCACAAATGGATGTCTCTGCATCACAAAAGTTTAATCGGGGTTAATGACGGAAGTCTAGAATCTCCTGCTCTCTATATATTGATGGAATACGCCAGTGGAGGATCGCTAAAAGAGGTTCTATCTGCGCGCACATCTGATCTTCCGTTGAAGATCCTGAAGGACTGGGGCATTCAGATTGCTGAAGGCATGGCTTATCATTCTATGCAGTTTTGTTAAACATGTAATAAATTCTGTGAGGCAGCGCTATGAAGATTAATACATTATTGGATGTGCCCTGTGTGACTGACGAGGAGAGATTCGTTAATTACAATGAAAGAAATATAATTTAACTCATATAATAGGAACAAACAACCTGAGAATAAATAGTTGGCAGCTTAACAAAGCTCGGTTGGACACAAACAAAACAAACTGAAGGCTTGCTCGTATTTAGGCCTAACAAATGCCTAAGTAAGTTAATAATAATAATAGTAATAATAATACTAATACTAATTCATGATAATATTAATAATAATAAAGACAATTTATATGGCGCCGTAAGGCAGCCATACCGCTACAAGGGCGCCTCACAAACAACTGACAATCGGGATAAGCCTTCGAAAAGAGAAGTTGTCTGATATAATAAAGTGGTAAACTGTGTAACCACAGGAACGACAAATTGGCAACAAGCCAAAAACCCTTTACCGCGAATCACAAGGCAGAAAACTAATAACCCGTCAATTCCGCTTATAATTATAGAGAACAAAAACGACCCCTCCTTCTTGACACGTGCACAAGTACAAACAAGTACAACCTAGTAAATGGTAGAGTCCAACAGATGGCATACATCCCATAGCAACATAGGACCCAGACTCTAACAACATTCTTTAGATTAATCATTGCAGGCTTTCATTTACTGCACTGGAAATCAGTTTTACCTGCGCTCATAACATCCGCACAGTATGTATTGCTTTAGTCAACAAATTGTTTCATTCGTTTTAAATCATGACCAAATTCATTTGGGAAACGCCCTGAGTGTCGGTCATACGTGTTTATCTGACATTGCTGTTACAGCTGCGGTGTGGTTATGTGGGAAATTTCAACAAGAAACGATCCTTATAAAGCAGCTGCTGCAGCACTGAAAGGAACGCTGAAACTGGAAACTCAACACATGTGTTCAGATATCATCAAATCTATTTTGATCAGTAAGTCATATTCTACAAAACATGCATCATACAAGGTTGCTAATAAATAAACAAACAAACATAGTGTCGCCCAGACTTTTCTAGCGGCTCGCGCTTCCATTAAAACCTGTCTGTCTCATTAAATATGCATAAACACACGCGCGCCGCTCAACTCAGCCAGAGCAACTATAGGCCCTAAGCCCCACAAGTTAATCTGTATTTAATTATATTTATATATATATAATATTCATGACTACTATACAAGTCAGCGCGCCGTAAGGTCTGACTAGTCATTTATATATATATATATAAATATGTATATATATACATATATACAATATATATGCATATATATATATCTATATATATACATACATATGTAGCATTCATGCTACATATATATGTATACATATATATGTAGCATTCATGCTACATATGTATATATATACATATATATGTATACATATATATAGGCCTACACACATGAAAACTACACAGAACACATGAACACTACACAGCACACATGAATTCTACACAGCACACATGAATGCTACACAGAACACATGAATACTACACAGAACACATGAATACTACACAGAACACATGAATACTACACAGAACACATAAATGCTACACAGAACACATGAATTCTACACAGCACACACGAGTACTACATAGCACACATGAATACTACAGAGATCAGTGCACTAACCATAAAATGGTGTCACACATAGATACTTACACGTACATGCATGTATATGCGCTCACATTGTCTTTTTTGTCTGATAATTGAACAGCGATATGCATGTAGATCTATGTTTTACTTCGTGTATATAGCCAGTGAAGACCCGACGACAAAGGAATTGGAACAGAATGATGAAACCCAGATGAAATCTTTGGGTATGGAATAAACACCTCATACACCTACAGCTAAACTGTCAGCACTGTGAGAATTATTTCTGCATTAATTTTCTCCTCTACCTTACCTCATTCATCTCTTCCTCCTCCTGCTCATGCTTCTCGTATTTGCGCATCCTCCTGCTCTTTCTCTTCCTCTTACTCTTCCATTTCGTCCTCTTCCATTTTGTCCTCATTGTCATCCTCCTGTTCACCTTCATCTTCAACAGCAGCAGTAATAATGACAATGGCAATACTAACGATAATAATAATAATAATAATGTTATTATGTTACTGCTCGTTTTATAATTTCAGACAGACGTGTCTGTACATGTGTCTTTGGTAAAATACTTTCCTTTCTGAGCGTTGCATTTAATTATACAAATATTAGTTTATGATTTATTGCATAAAAAGTGACTATATTTGACTTAAAGTGTAAACATTAATTGTTCTCCTGCAACGATCAGTTGCTTCTGTTTTTCGTCGTAGCACAATCTCCAAGGATATCCAATCCCAGGTTCGTCTTCCTTTTCCATTGAATAAAGAATTCCAATCCATTTGAGATAGGAATCCAAGAGAATCACTCTTTGATTCTCTGTGTCAGCCACAAACACTCGATCGTTTGAATCGAGTGAGAGATATTGAGGGAAATTCAGTTGTTGTGTTTCATTTGAAGGAATAAAACGACGGACAACCATCTGTCCATCGCTACTCAACTCACTTACACACCATTCATTGTCCCTCTTGCTTCCTCGTGACCCACTCTCTCCCATCTTCTTCTGTTTTTCTATTTAATCTCATAGTCATGAGTTCGTAACAATTTAATAATCCCTAATCATCAGGGACTCGGCTTATAATCTCTCACATATCTCTCTTATAATTTCTCACAAAGGTGAGCCTCACGGGGCTACATAATTCAGGAGCATGGTCTCCAAAATAATAATAAGAAGATGGAAAGCGACCGGACGGCGTCACGCTCATTCCTTGGACACGTGGTCGATGTCTGGCATGGGATGTGACAGTGCCCGACACCTACGCCAAGTCACATCTTGCCGACACATCTATCAGAGCTGGCGAAGCAGCCGAACGCGCAGCTAAGACGAAGAGGGCCAAGTATTCCACCATGACCAACACCCACGACTTCGTAGCCCTCTCCTTGGAATCCGGCGGCGCTTGGAGCAGTGAAGGACTGCAGTTCATCTCAGAGTTGGGTAGTCGAACGAGTGCTGCAACCCACGATCCAATGGAGACGTCATTTCTGTTCCAACGTATCTCAGTTGTTCTTCAGCGTGGGAACGCAGCCTGCCTCTTCGGGACATTGCCAACACTCACTTAGCTCATCATGGGCGATAATAGCATAATGTGAAACATATATAATAGTAGTAATAATAATAATAATTATAATAATAATAATAATAATAATAATAATATTTCTGATAAACTACATAATAATAAGTTCCCTATAGAATAATAGGAATCACGTTGCACAGACTTTACCTGGTATGAGCTGAACCGTCAAAAGCCGATTAAAACACTTAGGCAGGGTATTATATACCTAGGTGAGTTAAGACATGTAGTCACTGAAGCCAATCCTAGAAGAGCTACTTCTCAGAAGACGGCCCACCACAGGTGGTCTACTATTAGATATAATAGGAAGGTAGGGACCACTCATATCCTGCTGACCAATAGAATGGCCTTAATAATTATTATTCATATATTATAGCATTATGTGTATAACAGTATTAGTGCATAAATATCTTAGCCTTGTGATAGATCTATTGCAACACGTGACTCTTGTCTTTTCTCAATTGCATTGCATACTTTTCCAAAAGATGTTCATAACATTATGTCTTACCATATTTAGCAATCAGACAAATGCTGTCCTCTGTCATCAGATTCTAAATTATCACCATCAATGTCATCATTTTCATTCGGATATCAGTTTAGCAACATTATAGGCAGAAAACCTTCGAGGCCTTTTGAACGCCAGTTACCAAAGAAAATGGCCAAGGAGGATGTCTGTCACGTGACCATTCATCAAAAATGAGAAAGACAAAAAGTCACAAAACATATCATATGAAGCAGAAATCATCTCGGAACAGTGCAGCAAAGCACTTGGCATATAGTTACAAAGATATAACACACTGCAGCGCAAATACTGACAGTGATGGGGTGAAAAATTCACCCCAGGTTAGCCTCTAAGGGTTAAGATCAGATGAAATAAAACCATCAGCTCTACATATCCTCCCCTGTCTCGTTCCTCACCTCCATAACATAGTTATTCAATGCGTGGTTAGTCTAATTTCTCAACGGATGTCGTCCAATCTTCTATCTTCTATGTGTCAACTCTTCCAAAAGCGAATTCATCATCATATTCCCTTCCTGACCATTTTGACCAAATCAAGGAAATCCACGAGCCTTCAATACACCTATATCCACCAGTTCTCCATCCCTTTCCTTCATCTCCGATGCCTCAGTCCACAATCTTTAGTCACCATTGGTCCTAATCTCAATTTCTCTAACATCTCAAATCTTCTGCGCTCCTGTTTCAAGCACATTCGTGATCTTCGCCGCATCCGACCGGTGCTCGACCGCGATACAACATACACCAGCGGTTTTCAAACTTTATTTTTATTGTACCACCAGATGAAAAAATCGAAAGTTTGCGTACCACCAGGTGCGCTATGACTAGACTATACTAGACTAGAGTCTCTAAACACTTAGACAAATAATGCAAGGTTGCAAGGTTTTAACAACGCTTAAGATGATGTTCAGTTTTAGCAACTATTAGTTTTAGCAGCAAACTAATTACTAGCAATCTATTATTTATTCATTTTGTAATGTTAAGAATGTATCAACAAAGAAACAAAAAAGAAAGATAAAATCAATATTAGAATGTGTTACTAAGTTACTCGGCTAATGTGAGCTGTGGGCTTGTTTTAACAAGCACAAATTTGGAATATCTGGTTTGATATTTGTCAATTTCAATCGCAAATCTGGTTCGAGTTCAAGCTTTGTTCTGTGTTTGTTTTTGATGGCTAGCATAGCTGAGAGACCAGCTTCACATAAATAGGATGTGCTGAATGGAATTAAAAATTTTAACGCTCGATCAGAAATTAAGCCATATTCAGCTCTTTGCTTCAGCCAGAAATCGCACAAAATGTCTTTCTTGAATTCGTTCTGCAATCCTCCATCACACGACAGTTCAACAAATTGATCTCTTTCATGCACTGAGAAATCAGTTGGCAACATTACATCCGAAAATGGATTTCGAATCCATTCCTTGTCATCCAGTTGATCAGGAAAATATACATGGAAATCTAATATCAATTGAGAGCAGTGTTTCTTGATATCGTCGATCAAATTAGAAAAGACTCCAGAGAAGAAAATGAAGTTACACGAAAGTGCGAAATGTCTGACAAAAAGAACTGGAGCTTCTTCACCATTGCATTTATTTTATCCATAACAGTAAATGGAGTGATATTTCTCCCTTGTAAACTCGAATTTAGTTCGTTTAGTTTTCCAAAAATATCAGCCAAATATGCCAAACGCATTAACCACAATTCATCCAAAAGTAAATGAGATGTTTCAAATTTACTGTTCATCGGAAAGATTTGGACTTCTGAGCGCAGTTCAAAAAGCCGAGATAAAACCTTTCCTCGAGATAGCCATCGCACTTCAGTGTGCAAAAGAAGTTTATTGTGTTAACTCCCCATTTCGTTACAAATTATGGAAAACATGCGTGAGTTTAGAGCCCGAGCTTTTATAAAGTTAACTATTTTAACAGACTGGTCTAAAACTGTCTTTAAAGTTGCAGGCATAGCTCTGGAAGCCAAGGCTTCACGATGGATACTGCAATGTGTGAAATTGGTTTCTGGTGCAACTTGTTTGATTTGAGTAACCACCCCACCATGCTTGCCCGTCATAGCAGCTGCCCCATCAGAGCACACCCCAACGCAGTTTCTCCAATTTATTCCATTGGCAACAACAAAATCATCAACCTTTTTAAATATTTCATTGGCAGTTGTTCGACCAGATAAAGACTCGCAGAACAAAAATTCTTCTTCGATGGCCTGTTCGTGTTCATATCTAACATACATCATCAATTGAGCACAGTTTGTAACATCTGTACTCTCATCTAACTGAATCGCAAAAAATTTGCTTTGCTGGATCCTTTGGATGAGTATTTTCTTTACATCAGAAGCTAAATCTTGAATGCGTCGTGAAACAGTGTTATCCGACAAAGGAACAGTATCAAGTATTTTTGCAGCATTTTGTCCCAACAAACAAGTCACAATATCTTTAGCAGCAGTAAATATTTGACTCTCTCCAATCGTGTGCGGTTTCGCTGTTTGAGCTATTCGCAAGCTAACCAAATAAGATGCTTCTAATGCTTGTGAACTAGCTGAAGTAAACGACTTTAAACTTTTTTTACTTTGTAGCATTTCCATTTTTTTCGTTTAAAAATTCAAGTGGTTTATCTTTAAAAAAGGAGATGTTTTGTAATTAAATGGCGCTGAAGTAGAGAAGGTTTCATTGAATGATTTGATAGTTTTTCACTGCAGATCACACACTGAGGCTTGGGTTCTTTGTTATCACCGCACCACGTAAATCCAAGGGATAAATAACTGTCGTCATACCGTCTAACTATAATCTTACGCTGCTTACATGTACCTTCCTTCTCGTCAGAGTCAACTCTGGCCTCTGGAGTGTCAATCTCGGTGGATTCAGTGCTGACGGTTGGAAATTCTTGCTTTCTTTTCAACCATTTATCCATGGATGACCAGATTTAAAATTATAATTATAAATATAAAAATCTGTTGTGAAAGTTTAAAATAATTATTATTATTTGTTGTGAAAAATAAATGACGAGGCTGTGACGTTTCAACATTAAAAATATCCTGGCAGAGACAAATCAACGAGAGTAAGAAAAATTTTAAATTTTTTTAATTTTTTCGCATACCACCTAGCGCTACCTTGCGTACCACCAGTGGTACGCGTACCACCGTTTGAAAACTGCTGACATACACCACTGCTACCTCCATTGTCATTCGAAGCACAGTTTCTGCAATTCCCTTATCCAGAACCATTCTGAAACACAACTGATTGACAGAGGCCAACAGATTATCGTATATGGCGCTTTAGAAGTCAAGTCGTTAGTACTACAATGACGTGAACAAGCGTTGAGTCTACGCTAGTTACGAATTGGGGACGAGAACTCACTCTGAGCTGCAGCTGTTGATATAATTATAAATATTAGGGACGATTTCTGCGTCACTTATGTAGATATGCGTTGCTGGTTTAAAAATTCAATGACTCAACTGTAATATTTTGATGCGAGGTTGGTTATGTGAACTGCGGTCATATCAAATCAGATAAGTTGAGTTGTAGCCTGGTTGAGCAGCAAGGGTCGATATTTCCCATTACTGCACTCACAATAATCTAAGCTGTCTGTACATCTGGTAAAAGGACAGTCCCAAATCCAAGAGAAATTATTTTGAAAGGATCAACGACTACACTCATGCCGATTAATGTAAGAGATTGCTTGCATATTACTCGAGGTAGCATAGTTTATGGCAGTATGCACACATTACGAATTAGACAACTTTAAATTCCAATGTTTACCATTAAAACTTATATGCAAACAGCGCAAAAAGTAATTTTTCAAACTGACATTATCTGATTTTATTACAATTAAAGCAAAACCCATTTCAGAAAACAAGATTTGGAAGGACTTAATTCTCTCACATATCACTATGTCACAATATCATATTATTATCAAGGCAACAAATATTAGTGACTCGAGAATCATATATAGGCCTACATCTCAACAGAGCGAGAAGGCTAATAAGCTAAGTATCAATATGTATCAATATGTTAGAAAATCCATAGCAATGCTTACATAGAGGTAAAGCTGTAAAATTTGATTAAAAAGACCTAGATTTTCTAGGCTTGTTAAGCCTAAATACCTCACATAAAACTGCAAATTAACGAACAAGGTCATTTCTATGATAGCTCGATATGAATTGCTACAACGATCCCAGCCTTTGAATCCAATATATCAGGCTTCATTTGGGACTCACTACATTGCTTCTATTCAACAGTGCACAAAATTCACAACCATTTTCCCAATGCGCCTAAAGTTGGGGTGGCTCCGACTTACCTGAGGATTTTTTGCGCTCTGGTGTCCTCCATGCCTGCAAGGGCCTCTCTACGATGTTCCACTCGTGGCTTCCTGGCTGTTCCTCGCATGCAGTCTGCCATGGTCCAATCCATGAGCTCTGCCTGTGTTGCCCTTCTGCTTGGAACTGTCTTCCACACAATCCACAGTCCTTGCACCTGGAATTACTACTCCTCTCGCTTTTTATCCTACGAACAATTTTACTTTCAATTTATCATTATATTCCTCTTATAAATATTAATTTTCGCTCCCTTGTAAAAGTATAGTCTTATAAATATTCTAAAAGTGACTTTTATAATTATTAAGAATCATCGTAGGCCTATGCATGCATATAAAACGCATATATTTTTCTAAATATTCGGGGCAACTCAATTGGCTCATTGCTTAAAGGCGAAGGTTTCTTAATGAATTTATGTACAAGTATTTAAATAATTTATTTAAATCATGCTTTGGAAACTTTTTCTCTACTGTTCTCCAACTTAATTCTTATCCTTCGCAAGGCTGATAACGTCAGACCATGTCACTTTCGAACTAATGCCCGCAGGTTTTCTTTAAAGGTGAAGGTTTCTGGGCGGGCAGTTGTGCGACAAACTGCTCTGTACCTCACCCACCTGCGACAAACTGCTTGTCAATCAAACCTGTACTCATTGAGTGGGGCTACAGTCAAGAAGTGCCATATTCAAGTCCATCGTCGGTCAATTCCTTTCAATTGAAATGCCTGCATGCTTCTGGGCCGTTCTCTGTCTGTCTCTCTACATACATCTACTTATAATATGTATATATACATGTCAGCAGTTGCAACGATCAGTTGCTTCTGTTCTTCGTCGTAGCACAATCCATCAGGTTGATGGATCTCAGGTTCGTCTTCCCTTGAAAAAAGAATTCGATTCCATTTGAGATCGGAATTCAAGAGAATCACTCTATTATTATATGTGTCAGCCACAAACACTCTATCATCTGAATCGAGTGAAAGCTATTGAGGATCATTCAGTTGTTGTGTTTCATTTGAAGGAATAAAACGATGGACAAACATCTGTCCATCGCTGCTCAACTCACTTACAAACATTTTTAAGTCCCTCTTGCTTCCTCGTGACCCACTCTCTCCCATCTTCTCCTGTTTCTCTATTTCCCTTTTCTCCTCCTCCTTTGACATGTGCATTATGATGAAATTCCCGATGGATGTTTCCACAGCATGCTGTGGGTATTCAATGTCTGTTGGTAACGAAATCGATCGCAGAAGTTTTGCATCTGATCCGTAGATCATCAGACTAAGCGATGAACCATTGATCAGCAACGGATGACCATTACTAGACACTGACAGAACACCACTTAGATAATAATCGATCTTCAGCCATCTGATGATTTTGTGTTGGTCATCCATTTCTCTTGTAATCTGCCAGACGCATCCATATGAGTCCATGACGTAAAGACAATTTTCTTTCTCACTGGATGCGATTTCACGTAGTTCAGTGATCTCTTCTATATCGATTTCTCTCTGAAAACGAAATGGATTTCGATCCTCAAACACACGAATTACATGAAACCCAAAATCACATTGACACATGACGTAGATTTCATTTCGCAGTTTAGTCACTCCAAGTATTTGCAATGCATCTTCTTTGTCTTTCACTACCTCAATTCTCTCAATTAAGTTGACGGAAATCGAACACAGGACTAAAATAGAAACAAATTACTCTTTATACACTGCAGTAATAGGCAGTTGAAATACTTCATTTCAATTGACTACTAATTTTACTGACAGAACGCATTATTTAATATTTGCTTCTTTGTTGATTATTTTAATTAGGCAATTAGAATGTAGGCAAACGTTGGCAACTATTTGTTCAGTCAGAGCAGAGCAGAAATTGACTTAAACCAATTAAGACTGGATTATTATTATTAGTATAATTATTATTATTATTATCATTATCATTATCAGTATCATTATCATTATCATTATTGTTATTATGCTTTCCTTTACATTAGTTTCCATAATCAGAAGTTGTATTATGCGCATTTGGCAAATGTTGCCATAAATATAGGTAAATATGGTTAAACGTCAAGACATTCTCTTTATTATTACAAAATAAGGTCTTCATACTTGCTCTCCACGAGAGTAGTTGTGCAAGTAGCTTGCCAAAAGCTGAGGACATCGAGAAGTTGTGTACAGGCATAAACCTCCTCCTCCCATCTCTCCTTTAGCTCAATACTGACCCTTCAATCAACACGAAGGCGTGGCTTAATAGCTTTTCTCGCTCGGTGATTAGCTAGGGCCAGAGGCAACTGCGTTCCGTCATTGCTCGACTCTGCCTCTGCGGGACCTGACTGGTACTTGCCATGGACCTTAGCGGCGGCTGATTTCTAATCGTAATGATGGTTGTCATTGAAAAATGCCAAATCCTTGTCATAACTGTGGCGTCATTGGTTTGGGCAAGAGGAAACGGCGTTCCGCCATTGGTTGGTCGTACGCAGCGAAGCTGACTATTTTACTTATATAGAGCGGACCTCCGTTAAGCTCCGCCTCCTATATTCCTTCGGTACCTGTACTGATGCGTGTTTCAACCCTTGCGTAAGCGTGCATGGACGCTTTTTACCGTTGAAGAAAAGAAACTGACTTACCGCCGAATTAGCACCGTCTAAGAATTTCCTAGTTGATGCATCCATTTTCTTACTCAAAAGATAGACCCATTTTTAAAACTTAACATTCTGGCAATTTTATCCAGCACTAATAAGTGTTGACCATATTTTATTTTGAGAACGCTGATGATAACCTACCAACTGTTTTGCTGAACTCATTGCGACCAATGTTGATCATTGTCGAATGGATTATTTCAGAGGCAGATCGTCCAATATCTGTAAGACCATGTAAAACATCTGTCAGTTTATTCGATTCGTACAGCCTCTGAATATATTCAAGTGCTGCCTGTGAATGACACCAGATCCAAACGACCACAGTCTTTCTGTCCAGCTGAGAATTTAGGATTACTACACCTTCAGCTTTCAGTTGACTGATGAGTTTTTCAGTTGTCTGTGACCTTGACATCGCTCTGTTTCGAATTTTCAAATTTTTCGTGAAATTGTCGAGTACACTTTGCATCACGATATTGCACTTCAACTTTTATTACTACTAAAAATCGAAATAAATATATTTAAATGTCAGTTTTGTCTCTGAATATCCCACAAATACATCAAAATAAATGCAATAATGGAAGGAAAGAGAGCAAAGGTTTACCAAGAATGCGATGGATATGCACAATATAATTGAGCAGATTACTTTAACAAACAATAGAACAACTGGACAATGAAGATAATTTGATTGTAGTCCTCGACGCAAAATGACTATTGTCAAGAACTGACGATGACGATGATATTCATAGTATCAGTTTAATTAAATCGATCAGAATTTAATGATTCAGAATTAAAGAACGGAAATTAATTCTTAGCCTCCTGGGTTAAAGGCCATTTCACTATCTATTTCAATTCACTTGCGCTAAAACTGGGAAATAAGAAATCATCTGTCAATTTTAAAATTAAGCACCGTATTCAAATAATAATATATTGATCAACATTATAAAATGTGCAAATTTTCTGCCGTCTAATTTGCAGACAAGGTTTCTCAAAGTCGATGATATTGCATCGCATTATTCTGCCATGGTTAAAATAAAACTAATTACTCAAGAGCTATGAGATAAGTTAATAGTGTTGTGTAACATCAGTGGGGGTGCGACAGCCCCTTTCAATCTCCTCTAGCCCTTAATGGATATTCTTGCTCGCTGATTGGTCGCTGGGCGATCAAATTAATATTCATGAGCCGGGCGCCATTGGCTGTCAATCATTTCAATGTCTTTTCTCGCCCTCTCATTGACTAGGGCGAAAGGTAACCGCGCCTTCCCATTGGCTGGACTCCATGCACACGTATATCCAAGCATACGCACACATACACGCCCACATACAAGGACTCAGTCACAGACACGCACGCATACATACACACATACATTGACACGGACACATACGAAAACACACGCACACCGTCAATCGTAGGTTTGCGGTTCAGCCATTGGCGGCGGCTGACCCTTTACCCCCTCCATGGGATCCTTTACCCCCTCCATGGGGCCTGTGGCGGCACGCTGATCAAAGGGTCGGCCAAACGTGTTTATGACTCGCATTAAAGGAATGACGGCAACGTTTCAATAAATTTTATTGTCGAACGTCTTCGATAAATTCAAATAGTCTTGTCCGGCACCAGAAAAACCAAATGCATGCTATATGGTTGCGAAACATGGGTAGTAGCAAAATACATAGAAAGGAGAATTTTGACATTTGGGAGAAAATGTTACAGGAAAATATTAAGAATATGCTGGAAACAAAAGATCAGCATCGCAGAACTGTACAGAAGAATACAACCAAAAGAAAATCTTGCTCAAAAAGTAATTACAAGAAAGTAAGGTTTGTTTGGCGATATATGCAGAATGAGTGATGATAGAAAAACCGTTACAAAATATTTACGAAGATAGGTCATCACAGAAACGTTTCCGTCTTATGTCCGATGCCCACTTCGTTGTGAATTTCCACTGTTGTTTGTCCTGTGCAATATGTTCCAGTTCTTGAATACGCTTATTTACCCATTTTCCCTATGTCGTCTAGCAATCCTTTTATTCTTTCCATTCTTCGTGAGGATTTTACCGCATACGATGGAGTGGCACATGTCATTACTTTTTATATAAAATCGTCAAGCGTTCAGTTTATGCTTCCAGTTCGTTGTAGATAATAAATGATATTTTCCAAAGTTTTATAGATAAACAAGCGTCCAATATCAGAATGTAAGCAAGTAAGTAAGTAAGTCAGTCAGTTAATGTTATTGTTGTCAAATTCTGCACGAGGCCTAAACATCGACTGTGTTTTGGATGTCAGAATTGATGGGTGTTAAGCGTTGCATTTATGTAGAGTCTAAGTTAAAAGATCTAGAGGTGGTTGAGCTCGCGCGTATTGAAATGATGTTTTTGTATGGGTTTCTTTAGAAGTCGTTGTAAATATCCCTCCTCTGATCGCATGCCTTAACGCGAAAAGCGGTCGATGGTCAGGAGAATGACTTTATCGTATACATTTCATCAATGTTACGACCTACAGCCGTTCTTTTGATGAGCGTGGCGCCCCATGGGAAGGGGGAAGGGCCAGCCGCCGTTCCGCCAATGGCTGAGCCGTAAACCTATGATTGACGGGTAGTCGTGTCTCTTTGTATGTGCGCGTGTCTGTGTGCTTGTATGTGTGCATATATGTGCGCCTGTGTCTGTCCGTGTGCGTATGCCTCTTGTTCGTGTGCGTACGTCTGCCTGTACGTGTGCGTACGCTCATTAGGTGACGTCACGTTTTGGCGGGAAAATAGCGTAAAACCTATATACTACTACTCACAACTCAACACATAGCTAAACGGAGAACAGGAGAGGCTTCAGAAAGCCAGCAGAGGAGAGCTCCACCCGAAGAGGAAGGGAAGGCTATTCCAAATGGTGAGACCAGCGTATACGACTCTCCTGGATTGGGCCGTGGCAGAGCCAAGAAGACAGTTACGCATCAACGCAAGGGTCTTGAAACGAATGCGCCGAGGGCCTGAGGTGCTGGGAGCCAGTGAAGGGATTCTCAGATAAAGGAAGATTTGTGATGAAATTTTGAAATTTCACCGATTAGTCGTGCAGTCGCATTGAGAATGGACTGGAGCCCAGAAATGTCAGATGAGAGTCCAATGAAGGCGATGTTGCCAAACATCTACCCTGGAACAGACCAGAATGCGCACAAGTGTTGACACAGCATGCAATGAAGGCGACTGTCTAAGAGAGCGGATCTGGCGCAGGATAGAGAAGCAGGAGTGGGAAAGAGTATTTATGTGGCCAGATATATGAACAGGGTCTAGAGTCTAGAAGGAGTCATAGAACTTGAACAGATAGGATCAATGAGATCCTGAAGAAAGCTTGACTGAAGTAATTAGAAAATGTTAGCTATGGAAGATGTTTTGGTTCACATGATAATAGCTGTAAAACAAAGCTTGTTAATAATAAGATATGAAATTAAAGATTAACTCTGCACCTCCTCCATTTTCGACGATCCTGGCCACTGTCTTCTGGTTGGTTCTTCGCAGACATTTGACGAAATTTGAAGACTTGGTTTGGCTGAAGTCTCTCAAAAAGAATAAAAGTTTTGCGTTCTTATCTTGTTGTGAATGTTTTCTCTGAATCGATTGACTTTGCTCCTGAGTTATGCAGTTTAGAAACAACAGCAGAGCAATAAATTCGTCGCTCGGATGAATATTTTCTATTAGATAATTTCGGTTTTTCCTAATGATTGCAGATTTCCTTGTGATTTGCAAATCTAAAAAAAACCAATGACATGGCTGCATTGGCTATTTAAAAATATTATCATGCTTTCAGCAGCAAAATCGTTCTTGTCAATGTGAACGAGAAGCCTCTGCATGTGTCGGCTGATTCTGATTTTATAAGAGTCTAACTAAATACAACACAAATAAATCAGTCGCCAATCCGTAATCGTCAAGAGCTAGGTTGTGAAAGGCACCCGTTCGGTGCTCAGTAATCTTACGCATATTTTTTCAGTTGAGTTCGCTTAAATTGAGGTCGTTTAAGAGTAAGCTTATATAGGCACATTTTCAGAAGCATTGCACACATTAAAATAGTGCCAGAATAAAGTATTTCGGTTCTTGGTTCTCTCGCTCATAATATCAAATAAAAAATGAAATTATAAATGCTGTATTGAAAATCATCGTTTTAGAAAATCATTGATTAGGACCAAAAATACATTTGATCTAAATTTTACTGCGTCAACGTAGTTATCACATTTTTTGATCCATATAATCAAATGATTGTGATATAAGTTAGCTCTGTTTCACTCTAGAGAATTAAAAAGGAAAATAACCTACGTTGCATCCATCGCCAAATTCTATTCTTAAACCTTCGTCTTGTTATTCGTTGAAACCAACAGAAGTCGACTGATGCCAAATCTTTGATAAAATCTTCGTTTCGTTGAATTGATGAAAAATTCAGTAACCAGTGTAGAAACGAGTTTGCTAAGATAATGTCCAGCAACTCCAATGGAATTTTATTAAGCTGAAATTCAAATTACTAAGTTCTTAACATCAACAAAATATGAAAAAAATGGTTTCAATGCATTTGCAATGGTCATCAAAGCTTTAATGTTTATATCAAAATGTTAGTCCACCAGTTAATATGTATAATGGCCACGTTGCATGGAATCAAAATACGTAATTGCGTACCAAATGGACGATAAAAAATCTCCAAAAATATTTCAACAACAATTTTTAACAAAATAAAATAAGTTGAAACATTTATCAAAATAATTTGTAAATAGAACAAAATTTTTCAACTTCGCCAGCACATACTTACTTAATCAATACTTTCGGCGTGTGGATGTTTGTTTTCGAGACTCAGAATTGCTAATATAATAATATTATCGGCTTTCCATAGCGGACGATAATTGAACATTTCTTGATTAAAAACGTTCTGTTTTCATTTTGCTTTTAAATTACAGTCTAAAATTGCACAATATTTTTTTAATGAACATCATGTACGGAATATGCGTATTGCCACTATTGCGTACCAAATTTTCAAAGCCAGCGCCGTCACTAAACATTGAAAACATAACCCGTTAATATTAACCGACAGGAACTTGACAATCAAAAGGTTTACATATTGTGCCGCACAACTGTCGAAATTTATGGTTTAGTAGCCCTA
Organism: Bimastos eiseni; assembly: GCA_959347315.1. NCBI lineage: Eukaryota > Metazoa > Annelida > Clitellata > Crassiclitellata > Lumbricidae > Bimastos > Bimastos eiseni. The sequence continues at coordinate 4,545,707 of OY365814.1, forward strand.
CATAGGCCAATCTTACCAAACTGAAGGAATATGCAGCTCTAGGGGCTTCTGGTTAAAAGTTTCGAAATTTGTTGCCCAATCTAGTACGTACACTGTCAATCATTCCATGCCAGTTACAGACACTTTCCTTCCCTAATACCATATCCTGCCATTCCTGTAGCTTCCCTTTCCATTTCTATTCCTAACCCATATTTTTCTCCGTATCTCACTTCCTCTTTATCTCGCTTCCCTACCACAGCCCTTCCTCAACATTCTATTTCCCTATCCTCCATATCCTACAGTGACATTCCCACCTCCTCCTTTTCCTCCCCTATTTCGTCCACCTAAGACTCTCTGTTCTTAGCCTTCAGCTGACACATTCCTCTCATTCGCCTCCCTAACAACACTCTCCATATAATGCTCCCCATTTCAACGCACCTCCAATATTCTCCCCACTTCATCACACCTCCATTATTCTCCCCATTTCATCGCACCTTCCACTATACCTCTCATTTTCTGCTCCTCTCCTGTTCATCTTCTCTCCCATATTCACGTCCTCGTCTTCCTCGACAGCATTCTCCACTTCCTCTCTCTAGTCTATCTCGTATAATCCAACTCCATTATTCTCCCCATTTCATAGCACCTCCATTATTCCTCTCATTCGCCTCCCTAACAACACTCTCCATATAATGCTCTCCATTTCAACGCACCTCCATTATTCTCCCCATTTCATCACACCTCCATTATTCTCCACATTTCATTGCACCTCCAATATTCTCCCCATTTTATCACACCTCCATTATTCTCCCCATTTCATCACACCTCCATTATTCTCCACATTTCATCGCACCTCCATTATTCTCCCCATTTCATCACACCTCCATTATTCTCCCCATTTCATTGCACCTCCATTATTCTCCCCATTTCAACGCACCTCCATTATTCTCCCCATTTCATTGCACCTTCCACTCTACCTCTCATTTTCTGCTCCTCTCCTGTTCATCTTCTCTCACATATTCACGTCCTCGTCTTCCTCGACATCATTCTCCACTTCCTCTCTCTTGTCTATCTCGTATACTGTAACTCCATCTCGTCTTTCTCTTTCTCCATCTCCTTCCTTCTTGCAATTGCAACTTCTACGCCACCTATCGTGAATCAATTAATTTAAATAGAGATAATGAAATCATAAACTGTATTGTCAATAAAATATTGAATTGATGATTTCATTATGATGCTCCATACAAGAGTTATAATTATTTATTTAAGAATAGTCATATCGTTGCACCTTCCACTCGACCTCATACTAGAGTTATAAACCTAATTATTTTTTAAGAATAGTCAGGTATAAACTGTGAATGATCCTACCGTTGTCTTCGAAGATGGTCGATCATCTTCTGTTTTGATAAAAAAATAGAAATTCATAAATTTAGACATCGTATCAATTGATATATGTGCGCATCTATTGCACCTATTGTGTACCGTATGGTTGTTGCTATTTTATACATGCCTGGACTTCTGTATATTACTCTAGCAATGTATGTATTAGGCTATTTATGTAGCGCCTTATAAGACGCTAAACGCAGCTACTCAACAGATCTAAACAAATGCGATTTGAGTAATTTAGAAAAGTTGGCTGCTTGTAATATGGGTCTCAATATGGGTCCACTTGTTTATCTGTCTGTCTATAGGTCTACTAAAGCATGCAAGCATATAATTATATAGTTATAAATATATACTATAAATTAATGCATACACACATATTATGCATGCATTCAATCATAGGTTTATACACGTACATGTATGTGGCGAATGGTTCTCTCGCTGAGTCGTTATTTGGTGAGTAAGATCATGAATATTATACCAACTCGAGAGACAGATTTGGATAAAATGCATATTTACCCGTTTCACTCTTTTAATGTTATCCTACCGTTGTATTAGTTTAATGTTATCCAATAAGGTTAACCACAATCAAAGATCATGAAAACATACATGAAGCATCAAATCAATAGTAATAAGTATCACATATGGCACATCTTACCAGATGAACTAAGGATAACATGGAGATAACAAGAGAAGAATATCCCGCGTGATAATAAAAACCCCAATAAGCATTACATCTTGTAAGCATTTGATCGGCTGTTAAAAACTTTAAAGGAAAGTAGTATAAAGAAAACATATTATATACCATACATGAAAACACATATATAAATAATTCGAGGAAGATGATGTAACAGGTAAGCCTTGTTATCATGTAAAATATTATAATCTTAGCTAAACTTAACTACGAATCAAACACGCATAACGGAGGAAGACAACAGATGGAGACAAGGTTATGATGACTAGACGAAGAAAGACACTGAACATCAAATTACGCTCAAACTAAGAGTTATCACGTCAGAGTTAATTAGCCTACTTTGAGTTTTCGGAGTTTAGTAAATATCGAGGTTGGGATATTTTAAATGAGATTAGAGACCCAATTGTATGAAGGTCATGGGGCAACAAATTCCATACTCTAGGCCCAGGTACTCTGAGAGAAAATAATCGGGTATTAGTTCTAGATTTTTGATGATCAGTTATCTGCCCGAAGCATAAACATAATTTTATAGTTACAAATAGCACAACTTCCATGAAAACAACATAAGGCCTATATTATATATCGCTAATAGTTAATGGTCATTCGCATTTTATTGAGGTAAGTCATTTATTGGCATGAACGTAGGAATTAGATTTTCTAGAGGGGTGATGATTGATGCCAGTTCTAAGTTGACAAGAACCTATGTAACCTATGTAACCAATGTAACCTAAAGGCTGGGTATTGTGGATGCATCGGTAGATACATAAATATTTCCAGCTTGCATTTACCTTATCCATTCTAATTTAAATTTTTAAATATTAAGCGATTGCGAAATTCGATATCTGTCTGTTTCCATTCGGTGTAATGCAATGCATATGACAGCCATTTTTGTGGAATCCGGGGCATTCTTACATATATAAAGCAACAACATTTCTAGCGCTCACCAATTACAACGCGATTTCTTGGTATGAAACCAATCTTTCCGTTGTTTAAATGCCTCACCTTCCACCATTCGCCGCTGTCACTGTAAGAAACATTGGTGAGCAGAGCGTTTATATTGATTAAGTTTTCGGATTTTAAATAGACATTGAGATAAAGATTTAACCCTTTACTTTTGATACTTTAATGCAATTAACATAACTAGCATAGGGCCCATATAGCCTATATCTTTTACCATACAACGCTGTCGCTGAAAAAGTTCTTCATAGAAAGTGTGATGCATTTAAACAGCGGAAAGCATTTTCTTATTTTTATTTATATCAACAAATATTTTACCACAGACTCGATCCTAAAAGTGAAAATTATTTCGTCCGAAATTCAATTCGCTAATTTCACAAATATAGGGTCTATGTCTCTATATTTGGGGCCTAATAAAATGGTGCGAATAATTATTTTTCCGCAATGAGCCGAAATGTATGCCTATTGCTTTAATTCTTGCCACCACACTTAGTAGTTATTTTTTGTCGTCTAGAGAGACGATCAATGAATGGGTTCTTCATGAATTAACAAATTGTTGACTGATTTTACTCTCATTAATTGTGTATACCACATAGGATATAGTTTACCAGATGTTTGCTGGCGGAATGGTCTTCATTGTGTCTCCTCTTTTAAACGGAATTGCTTTAGAATAGTCTGACTTCACTTCGAAGTCTGAGTTCTCGCTTTCATCCGAATCAATCTGGATTCTGTCGCGGCGTGTCATCTGCTCCGGTTCAAAGTCTTGGACTGCGCGCAATTTCATTTCGACTGAGACTGTAAAATCGAAAAGAACGTCATGACACGTACTAAATATATTCCTGACAAGTATGACGTATTCTGATGTGCGAGCACAAACCCATTAAAGAGCACTTCCGAGTTTCAAATAAGATGATTTATTTATGCAATTCATCGCAATTTTAGAAATGTGGAAGATAGCTACCTGTTACTGATGATGCATTGATCTTTTTCTTCGACGATCCATCAGTCAGTTCAATGTCATCAAAATGTTTTCTTTTCAGATCTTCTCGACAGGTCTCTCCTTCTGCGCACAACAATAGGCAATTGGTGATTCCATATTTTAAACAAGTCATGAAGCACGTTGTCCAACAAGTAGGCCTACCGAAAATAAAGCATACAATCGTAAAGTAGGCTTATCACTGCCAATGTTGATGGAACGATGCTAAAGGATTCAAGGACAAAAGACGGTGACACAAATTAAGTACTTTGTGATGTTACTAATGATATATCGGTCCTGTGGAAGGACTCGATTATTGCGGTGGAACGATGAATTTATCATAATCCACATAGTACCAACCTTTCGCTGTCGAATTTGATTGCGACATTATGCTCTTATTCATCTTAAAACAGACACAAAATACAAATATAATAAAACTTCTATGATTATTTGAAAGAGTAAAAATGTCAAAGTTCATCAGTAGGCAAATAGTTCTAAGATTATCGTAAAATGTAATCACTATTGTCTTTCGTCCTCCTACACAAAGAGGCAAGATACAAACGACTTCTCGAAGCAACTAATGTGGGCAAGTTCAACGTATTCTACACATATAATTATAGCAGAATAGATGAACAGTCCCTTAAGCTAGCGACTTCGTTTTCTTAGTCTCGGCACATGAGTCGGGTCGCATCCTATCCTTCGCCATCTCATCTTCCAACCGACAGTGTACGGTTGGTGTGCTCGAACTCTCGAACCAAATATCTGCCCAAACACCTGGGAAACCCAACCTTTTGATCGATAGTTCATTGCCCTCTAGAGCATGTAAACCATAATAGAGCGTCACATTAACTCCAGGGATTAGCACCATGTATGTAAAAGTATGGAAAATATTAAATTAATAAATTAATTCATGTTAGAAAGATTAAAAACATTCCGAAGCTTATACCAAACGAACCAATTCCCACCGGTTACACCACAAATTACATATCTGATATCTCATCTATATAATATAGTTAGCAAATGTCAACCTTCTCCTATGCACCGAACCTTTATTTCGTAGTATAAAAATAATGCAAATGCAATCATTGATTCGGTGAATTCTTTTGATACAAATCCAGTTGAACAAAATTATTCGTCTTCAGTGTTTAAAATATAATTATCTTCGTTGTGCTTTCGCTTTGATCAATAGCAGAAATTTTTCTAATCATTGGTATTTTACTGAGCATGAAATCTTCTATGACAAAAACTTAATGATAATCTTACTTTGTGAGCAAGAATTTTGTTAGATCCATGTTCATAACTAAATTGTCCGACCATTAACCTATACAAATAATAATAAATATAATAATAATAATAATAATAATAATAATAATAATATAAAAATGGAGAGATAGAAATAATGTTGAAGGAAAATGTTGGTGGAGCAACTGATAGAAAGGTAACATACAAACGATACCCACGTCTTTCTCGCAAACTTTGATGCATGTAAAATGTTCGCTCTGCATGTTTAGGTCTACAGTTCAGTACTATAAGTGATGAAGTGATTTCCCAGCTTATGAGCGGGGGAAACATTTGAGGAAATTCTTTGTCTCCTGTAGAAAATAGAAGCCTTTCGTTTAGTAGTCCTTCGTTATTCTTAATAGCGAAATAGATAGGCCTATGCTAGATAGGCCTCAGATAGGCCTAATGCCCAGTACTAACTATTATCGATCAGAACGCAGCAGTTCAGTAAAGAACAAGTTTTGGGGAGTGGCGGTTTACAGGAAAACTGCTCGCGGCTAACTGACGAGTTACCTCAGCCTGTCAATCAGACCTGAACAGATAGGATCGGGCTGGTCATGGAACCCACATTCAATGTAGGGTCATTCTTGCAGTCCCACGGGTGTCGGTCGATAATTGATAATATTATGCTTGCACCGCGCTGAATAGGAATTCATAGATGAGATGAAGTGCAGGTAGTATACAACATAAAGGGCCTAAGCCGGACTATACTATGCGCAGCATACAGTGACAACAACTATAATACCTGGGATCACAGAGCGGTGCAATCATATCAATTGACAGACAATGACCAACGCGTGGGGCTGCAAGGATGATTCTCAGAGCCTTTGCAACAACACCGCACCTCAAAGAGCATTTAAACTGGCTATTTCTTTGAAAGCCTCGATCACCTACTTCTCTATATTATCTTCGTAACATCTTTTAAACTCATAATCTAAAGAATCAATATATCCTTATAAAATCAATGCGTATTTCAAGTCTATGATTTATCTAAAGCCGAGTGTTCATCGTTTTTCTTTAAGAAAATATTTGTTGTATTTCGTTTTGTCATAAATGTCATCAATGATGTTTAAAATTTAATACAAAGTAATTTGATCAAACAAGTCCCTGAAATTTGAAGGTATAATTATTTATCTCTCGTAATGATGCTATACTCCTGAACGTCCGCCTATATCTGACTCAAAATGTAAATATTTATTCCATTGAATCTCCCTACAATGAGTTGTGTCATTTCAGATACAATCTCCATGACCAACAATTCGCCCTCATTTCTTCTTCATCATCTTCTGTCGTTGGACAAAGAATTCGATTCCATTTCAAATCTAAATCCAAAAGAATTGTATTTGTCAGCAGCAAACACTCGATCGTCTGAATCGAGTGAGAGGCATTCAGGATCAAATGTTTGTTTTTGAGTCGATGGTTTATAACGAACAACCATCTGTCCATTAATTTTCTGATCACCTCAATTATACATCATTCACCTTGCCTCTCTTTTACAATTGGCACACACTGTTGGCGTACACTCTTCCATCACCTATATATATTAATCAATAATTGTCATCCAGCTCCTCCATCTTCTTCATCTCCTCATCCATTTTCTCCTCTTCCTCCTCCTCCTCCTCTTCCATCTCTTCGATCGACTTTTTCTCACTAGAATCGTAAAGGATGATGAAATTCCCAATGGATATCTCAACTGCATGTCTTGGGTATTTAATGTCACTACTCAGACTCAACCTATATGATGCTATTTGTTAACCGAATTGATTGAATAAGTTTTGCATCTGATCCGCAGTGCCGAGTGAATCAACATGAAGCATCAATTATACAGAACATTCATTTTCATTTTCTCTACTTTGTCAGGCTTGCGCCAACGATGAGGCCTCAACGAAACGTCTCCATACAGACGTTGCGTACATTAGACGACATAGGCCTATAATCAATGTCCAGGAGTAGTAGAGAATGTACCACACGGGGCCATTCAACCTAACCACAGGTTAAAACCACCCTCCTAATAGGTTAAAAAAGTTTTTATCCTATAGCCTAGGTTAAAAAATCACCAAACACAACATCAACCTAATCATAGGTTAAAAACAACATCAACCAATAACCAGGAAAAAACGCCAGGAACTTTCCAATAGTTTTTACCTGGCGTACACAAACCCATAACCTTGGTTAAAACCACCACCTATGATCCCTATAAGTCAAAAGCCTAGGTCAAATGTCCGACCTAAAGCTCGCCAAAATATTCCTTATAGGCCACGATTCATACACAGACCAATGGTCTTAGTCAAAAAAACCCACCCATCTATAGGCCTGGAATGTCCAGAAGTTTCGATGTGTCATCACACCCCAACCAAGTCTTCATTATCTACCCAAGAATTAAAGGACTCGGGATGACCAAGCCATTTCACTAAAGATTTCTTCCCATGTTTCCTAATAATCTTTTCGATTCTAAATATTTCTTGAGTTGTCTTCTGTAGCTCCTGTTCATAAAATGAGCCCTATATTTCTTCTCCATTATAATCAGTAATCTTAAAAGTTGTAGGATCCGTGTATTGAATCTGGGATACTGTAAAAACTTCTTCGTCCATCTAGGTGTGTACCCCTTTTCAAATATGTTCTTTTTCTTAGTTAATCTAACTTTATCACGTATTGAAAACCTTGGCACAATAGGTTCCGAAATCTCATCACCGTACAAATTCATAAAAACAACCTTCTCGTTCACTTTCGTACTAGATTTAGCGGGCGCCATTTTAATGGAAGAATGTCTTGTTTCATTATATTTACTAACCATTTCATCCAACACATCGATATATCTTCTAGTTGAATTAGCTGTAAAGTACTTAAGCATTTTCTCCCTCATCGTTCTGTTTCAACGCTCAACGACGCACGATTTTTTTTCGTTTTCAGTAGAGTACAACTCAACCAAATTCTTTACGTCTTTTTTATAAAACTCTTTACCTTTATCCACCCACAACTTTCCCGGCTTTCTTCCGCTCTCGAATATTTTAACGAAACCACTAGCCGTAGATTTTCCACTCTTATCATTCAATCGTACGATCCACCCGTACTTAGAAAATACATCTATGACGGTTAATAGATATTTCATACCACCGTCATTTCTAGCGAAAGCCTGGATGTCGACTAAATCATCAGCCCGTATCTCATCTATTCCACTAACGTACATCTTTCTCTCTCTATAATGCCTTACTACTGGTTTATGCAATTCATTCGCTAATCAGTCATACATACGTACATACATATATACTTACATACATACATACTTACATGCATACATACATACATACATACACACGCTATATTGTGCACTAGAGGTCTGAGGGTATACCCGGCTGCTAGTATACCCGCACTAGACCCATACCCATTTCATGATTGAGGCCTCCTCTTTTTTTATTTTCATCCGCCTCTCAATCCTCCTCTTCTCCTTCCATCGTTCTTCTGCCACCATACTCCTTTTCTTCCTCCTACTCCTAACTCTTCTGCTGCCACATCTACCCTGCTTTTCCGTTTCCCTTATTGCTACTGATTGTGGCCTATTGTTCCCCTTCTTCTTACTCTTCCACCTCCTAATCTTCTCCTCTCCTTCATCCTACAGTTTTTCCTTCTATTTCTGTCCGTCTGCTCCCTCTCCTCTTTTCTCCTACTCCTTCTTTTCCTACTCCTCCTCCTTCTCTTCTTCCTCTCCTCGTCCAATTCCGCACTCCTCTTCTACCTCTTCTTCCTTTTTCTCATTCTCCTCTTCCTACTCCTCTTTCTACACCTCCTGCCTCCGATCTCCTCTTCTTACTCCTGCTTCTCCTTATGCTCCTGTCCATTCTGCTGCCTCTCCTTTCCCTCCTCTCCTCCACCTACCACTCCTCTAGCTTCCGGCATCCTCCTGTTTTCTTCTTCCTTTCCTTTCTCCGCCTCCACTTCCTCCTTTTTCTCCTGCTTCCGCCGTGGTCGCTACCCCCACGGCTGCTGTCACTGCTACTTCTGTTGTTGTTGCTACTACTACGAAAACAGCAAATACAGCTTACTTAGCTGTGATCCTATTAGCCCGGTATTCAGCAAGACTCTGAGAGAGCATGCTGATGACGTCACGGGTACGGGTATACCCGCGGGTACGGGTCGAGTCGGGTAAAAATTTTGAGTACGGGTCGGGTACGGGTACGGGTAACGGTCCTGGGTTATGGGTACGGGTCGGGTAGCCAAAACACGCTACCCGCAGACCTCTCTAATCGTGCTGCTCTTCCCATTGATCTTTTGCAGACCAGACCGTGATGTCCACCCGGAACGACGCTCTCCCCTCATTGACAAGGATGCGGTGCACAGAGTCCCAGGCGAAGACCTGTCGCAACCCTGACCGCCTCATTGTTTAATCCCAACCCGCAGGAAGCCAAAGGGATAGTCCAAAGCCAGTCTCCGGCGTGCGGGGCAGATAATGCTCTCAATCTGGTTTGACTAAGTGGGTTGTCGCATACGGACCAGATTTTCGCTTTATCTTCGTTTATCAAGGTCTGTCCCAGGTCTTCTGTTGGATCGGGACCGGTATCATCGTCACTGGAAGGGAATCTTTGCGAACATATCCTCCTGGTACCCGTCGCTCCACTCTTCCACGGCTAGGATGACGCCCACGAGCGAGACGGTCGACACAGCTGACGCCATATAGGTTGAAGTTGCCAGCATTGTTACCCGCCTGGTCCCGAGGCTTCCATCTCTAATCGGAAGCGAAGCTTGTAACCACTGAATGTCATTGAGCCCCGTGTTGAGGATCTTCTCCAGTCCTGTTTTAGTCTGATGGTCTATTGTTTCCAGTAACGGGTGGTTCCAGCACGGAGAAGTCCGCAGCAGGTAAGTCATCTTTGCCGCCCCGAGACAGGATCTCAGCAATATGAGTGCTGCTTGTGACTGGAGGTCCACAAGGTCTTTCAATATTCAATCAAAGTATTCGATGTGTTCTTGTAGGGTTTCATCAAGGGCCTTCCCTCTGAACAGTGGAGAACCCAACAGGGTCAGTTCCTCTGGTGCTCGTCTTATTAATATTATTAATATTATTGTTTTTGTTATAATTTTTTTTATTATCCGGAAGGTCAGGCCTCGTCTTCTGGGGTCAACGGAAAGGTGCCCATGAAAGCGACTAGGTTGTAGCGCCGGATGCAAATAGAAATGCGCTGAAAAAGAAAGGTCGTCTCACGTCTGTCGCCACTTATAAGAGCAACCCGGCTACCGATTTTGATGATGAAATCCAACGCCGAGGGGTTGAAACGATCCATTGTCTCAATAGCGAGCGGTTGAAAATCATAGGAGGCAGGTAGTCCACCGTATTTTAGAGTTTTGCGGTCTGCCGCCTGAACCGACGCGGGTCCCTTCTCCCCAGTCTGGGTTATGTACGAGGCAGCACAGGTATGAACAATTGTAGCATCTCATGATAGGTACTTCCCTCTCAACCAAGGGATGAGCGTTGACCCGTCGGGCCTCTTCCCATCAGATCTAAATAGGCCGACCGGTTCCTAAGTGCTCGGTATCTGAGCCCTGAGAAGAGACCGCCAAGCGATGTCATTGATGACGTTGTGGCGCAAAGAGCGTCCCTGGGCCCTCCTACACACGAAGCCATGGTGGCCCTCCGGGCCCACCGCCTCTCCATAGTGGCATCTGTGGGGGACACAAATCTCCAGGCCCAACCTCAGGCCTACCGTTATTGTTATTATTATTATTATTATTATTTTTTATTATTTATATGATTATTATTATTTATATTATTGTTATTTTTTTTATTAATAATTTTTTTTAAATTTTGTATTCTTTTAATTATTTTTATTAATTTTATTTTTTAAAATTATTATTATCATTACTTTTATTATTTTTATTATTTTTTTATTATTTTAATATATTTATTATTATTCGTAAGCTGTCATTTTTAACTCGCCTAAGAAAAATCAATCCGCCAAAAAAGCGCGTATCTGAAAAGTCTAGTCAAAATAAATCTTGAACAAATAAGTCTTAAGGGTAATTTTGAAGAGTGACAGTGTCAACAATTTGCGAATAAAGTCCTAGAGTTTATTCCGTTCTTCCGGGCCGACTAGTGCAAATGCACGGTTCCCAAATTTCCTAACTGATCGCATCACAGCAAAATCAACTTCAAAGTAAGTTAGTAGAATTAGTCTGGATTGAAGAGATGAGCAAGGAGTAAAGTGAGATCATAATACGGAGATCAATTTGTGTTGAATCGGTGCATTATAAGACAAATTTTGACGTTTATGCCTGGTTGAACGAGCGAAGGGTAGGGGTGACACGATCAAAAGGAATCATGTTTTTGATAAGCTTTGCAGCTTAATGGAGAATAATGATGAGAGGATGGAGGGTAGATGCAGTGAGGCCATAGAGGACTGAATTGGAAACGACTAGATTTACGTTTGGCAGAGGGTGCAATAATAGCTTGCTACGTGCCAACCATCTAGGGCTATGTGCAAATTATTATCTTCCAAGTTCATGTAGCAAATTATTGCTTATTGCCCGCAATTGACAGTCACCCCTTCTTAAGGTGGGCATTCAGGCGCTTTTGCAGTGCTTGTATCCATTTTTACCATTGACCTACATAGTATGTGCAATATCCGATAGCGCTGCGATTAGCTATAGATCTTAAAGGAATAAAACAAAACCAGATTGCCCATCGAAGCAGTTGAAGACCAATAAGAGGGAACTAAAATGCTGACACATTCAATGGTGGGTTTCTCAGACTCTGGAAAAAGTCTATCTATCTATGTAATTTGTATAGCGCCTCTTCTATGGAACTGTTCAGAGGTGCTTCCACCCAGCCCCATTCAAAGAGAAGTTTATAGAAAAACCAAGACAGGTCCCGCCGATGAGAAGGCAGGTAAAAATGAAGACTTCCAAAACCCTGGCCATAATTGGGAAGGCTCTATTAATTGTGTCTGGTGGCAGAGCGACTCTGCTATTGCTTGTTGCCCGCAATTGACAGTCACCCCTTGTTAAGGTGGGCATTCAGGCGCTTTGCAGTGCTTGTATCAATTTTTACCACTGACCTACATAGTATGTGCAATATCCGTAAGCGCTGCGATTAGCTAGGGATCTTCAAACAGATTTATTGAATGCATCCCAATGAATTTGCATTTTATGACGAGTGTGGGAGCAGTCGATGTTTATATATATCTTTATAAGAGTTTGCTCTTCGTGTCTGACTCAATCGAAATAGAAGGCCGCTAGCCTTTCTCCATTCGTCAACGGACCGAGGAGATAGCGGCAACTCTGCAAATAGACCTATTTCAATATCTATAGTGCTATACATATAGGACTATAATAGTCAGCAGCGAATAGGCATTTGGTTGCTGCAATGGGTACTTTCTGCGAAGTGCTTATTTTTTTTATAAAAGCAGGAAGTTTGCAATTCAAGCCTCTAATCTGATTGGCACAGCCGTATTAACCCATGGCAGAACCCCTAAGCTTCAAGCTTCTTTGGGCCCTTTGAGGCTCGACATCCCAAACATCCTTCTCAGTTTCCCCTGTGAATTTCGCTGTCTACTTTCAAACATTTTATCACAATAATATTTCAAGCGAAGCAATAAGTGGAGTTGCTAAGAAAATAATATCGTCTTGTTAGACAACCTTTAATTAGAAGGAAGCTATAGACAATAACAAAAAACCTCCCTCCCTCAAAAGCAGTATCTTCAGAATTTCCATAAACACACTACTTTGTTTCTTTCCTTTATTATGTTCGTAGTGCACCAGCTCCTCGTTTTAAAACCATTTTGATATTCCCTTTCTGCTCAAACTCCTCAAAAGTAAACCTATCTCTTAAACTGGCGAAACAATTATCCACTTACCTTAACAGCTTCGTTCAGATCCATATTTGTGCTCTGCAGCTTAATGTTTGTCTGGTGAAACTTTTCCGTGACGACATACCAGAAAGTTGTAATTTTCCAATGTATTCCCTATTCAGCAATATCAGATGCGTCATGCTTTGGCTGTTTCGTCCAGGTTTTCTGTAAATTTTCTGTGAATAACCCTTACCCTAACCATCCTTATTTTTCACATCCACAGTTGAATGCTTTTGAAGCATCGGAGTGGGCAGGCCATCTAGTGTCACTCAGGCATTTGGCAACAGGCATGCCACCAAAGGCATTGACCAAAAGTTCCCAAAGTAGAATTGAATATCCACCGAAATGACGATATCAATGGATTTGATTAGCGTCAAGCTACGCGATCATGCTATAATTATTGCAACTGCCGTAATAAACCGGCAATGCCACATGGCCCTCTGCGTTTGTTGGGCCTCTGCTTTTATTGGACCTTGCTTTTATTTTGCCTCGCTTTTGTTGGGCCTCTGGTTTTATTAGGCCCCTGCTTTTTGGTGGGCCCCTAGACTTCTGCCTAGTCAGCCTTATGGATAATACGACCCTGCTAATTGGACGAAGGCAGGAGAATCGTTAAAACTGGTGCAGTAAGTAGGCCTATTGCTACTTCTTGTTACATCGTGCGCTCTGTATAATTTCATATCAATCACTTAATATTCAGGCGTGTACGTCGAACGAGTTGTAAATAAAGAGTTCCTCTACTCGCTTGACTGTTGAATACAATAAGGAGTCTGATCGAATGTCTGTGTTTAGTACATTAAACGTACTAAACACAAGTAAATTTTACTAAAGCTGTCATGTTTTCCGAGCTTAATGATGTGGCGACTTTTCTGAGATTTGAATTCGATCCCCGAGGGAATAAATCTTAGAGCATCGATATGCATGCAGATCGTGAAGCTTCGAAAGAAGTCCATGTATTTGCTTTCATTTTGTCCCGCTTTTGTTGGACACCCTCATCTAACGTGATGTTAGATGAGGGTGTCCAACAAAAGCGGGGCAAAATAAAAGCAAATACATTAGTCTGGCAATATTGGTTCTGAGCCTTTGTGAAGACCTTGAAACGCGCTATATAAGTGGTTGCATGTAATCTGTCACGCCCCGACGCTTATTCGCTAACAAATTATGTCCATGATGGCTCCTTACTTGTGCTGAGATCAGCTTGTATCAATTGTCAATTTTTTTCGGTCATTTTATACTCATTACAAATTAGAATTGTGGACAATTTAATTAGCTGTTCTATCCGGGGTCTAATCGCTTATTCTGAAGTATAGATCTTTAGCCAAAGCGAATCGATTCGCTGTTTTCTATTTTTTTAAACATGAGATTTACGTGACACTATTCACATAGGTGTTGATTAGTAACCAACAACACGTTCGGACGAGGGACTTCTCCATTACATGTAGGTGGTGGCCAATGGAGTAATATGTTGATGCTTTGGCGTTCTGGTTACGGCTTGAGCAATTGAGTCATGGATATATTGCGGACGCTTTGGTCGGAAGATTCGAGGTTGAAAAGGAAGGAAATGTAGCAATCGAGCTTTGAGTGGACAATGGAGGCGGCAATGGTGAAGGCAATTTGCAGTCGATGTGGTGGAAGGTCCAGAATGTGCACAAAGCGAGAGCGAGACATCAGTTGGAGAACTTGTTAGAGAAGAAAGGATGTGGATTAAAAGTAACATCAAGGTTGCAAATAGGTGCATCAGATGTTAAAGTAAGAGATGAAAACTCAGTGGGTAGGTGTGTGGAGGAGCCGAAAAGTTCCCTGATTTTGCTTATGGCGATGAAGTCTGCTTTAAAAAGGTTGATTCTTTCAAAATATTTCACCTGTTTTGGATGAAAGTCTTTTATTGCACACAAAAAATCATCTGGTCTGAAATCACAAGAACAAGGAAACTTCTTGACACACACACACACACAAAACGTATTCAACTGTGCTATTAAAAAGTAAGGTTCAGTTCTCTATCTATTTCAAACTCAACTATAATGCGCACCTACATGTAAGTTGACCTCGATGCATCATGAAAGACACTGGGAACATGGTCAGTCAAGGAAATATCCCGGTCAAGGATTAAATATTTTCAGTACTGCATGTATGTCACAGTGGCATGAGATAAGAATTAACGAGAACGGAGGATTTTTAACTGATAGTCAATTCTTGCTGTGTCAGACGCTGTTTGGTAGAAGGTTTTGAGTTATTGGTGAGCGTTTTATCGAATACATGACATCATTTGCGTCTCTTTGCGCACCTTCTGTGACTTAACCTCTGATTAATGAGAATTTTGATTGAAATTGACTATGGTTCTCTGACAAATAATACTATTTACTATGAATTCACTAAAATCGGCCCGAGTTATGATATCCAATTTATTCAAATTACTGTTCACTTATCACTGCTGTACGTTTGAATGGGCGCCATGTTAGGTTCCCGTGCGGAGTTTAAATGTCATGTGGCTTACCATTACTTTAACTACACGGAAAATGTGTTCTTAAACCACTGAATATAGGCAGAAACGTTAACGAATTAGCCTCAGATCTATCACGATGAAGTAGAATAGGTTCTCAATTGAGTTTACTTTGTTTACATATTCATAGCACATGCAATCATTTTGAACCTCTTGGACCGTAACGCAGAAACTGGTATCGGAGTATAATGATGCGTAGGCCTATCTCTATAGCCAAGAGGACTGTGCTTTGAAACCACGGTGTGGTGCACTCGCATAAATCAAATATTGTTCACATCAAACTTGACCTATTTCAACGATCGTCTATTCAGCTTCTTTTACACTCTCTGGGTGACAAGTTCCTGGAAGTGGTCGACCTTATCTCCTTCCACTCGCTAGACGTCCTCGTCTTGACTGAGTCATGGCTCTGCCACCTCGGATGATGAAGTCCGCCGTTCCGCCCCGTTGGGGTATTCTTTTCTAGACGCCCCTTGCTGGCTAGGCCCTCTTGAAGACACTGCGAATCATGGTGGTGTCGTGGTCCACCACCGCGATCACTTGCAAATAAAGCCAGCACCAGTGGCCTTGTCCTTCTCCCCCGGGCACGGCCAGGGTCCGTTCACCATCATCGCACTCTGCCAGTCGGGTTTCACTAGCGCTTCTGCGACTTTATTCTCGGAGCTTCCGACACTCTTTGAAATATACTCAACTTACAATAATTCTGAACTGATCTTAACCTCCACCTGGCGATCTAAACCTCCAACTTGAGGACCCATCTCTACATGACACGGCTCATCTTTGCGATCTCCTTCTGCAGTTTGATTACGCCCAAGACATCACGTAGCCTACGCACACATTACTCATGATGACTGCAATATCATCAATCTACACGTTGAGCCTCCAAACCCTTTCCGATCGCGGTCTTCTCCTCTTCACCCTTTCATCCCTCTGCTCTCAGCCCACGTGCCACCTGGTACTCGTGTGACTGAGGGCGCCTGAACCTCCATGCTTTCGTAAGGGTCTTCTGATGGCCCTCTCTGCGGTGACCTGACGAGGCTGGCTGAATGCTCCGCTGAGAATCCCTTCTCACTCTTCGACTCAACAATTCGCTCTCTACTCGTCGTTTTCATCGAGTTCTTGACTTGATTTTTGAGTTAATAAGGAGTGAAAATACCACTACAGTGTGATTCATCTTACTACGAAGTGTATTTCAAACAAAGTGACGGATGGACTGTGAAGTTGAACTTTGATGTTCAACGAAAGAAAGAGAAAGACGTGTGGCTGACAATGGTCACTAAATAAATAAATGGTCTGTTGATTGATATGTTATGAGCGTCACGTTAAGAGAATGGTTTAATTTCCTAGGTTTTATATTAAATTTGATAGCAGTTAATGTTTGCCCTCCCTGTGGGCCCACTGCCCACAAATCCTTGACTCTACAAATCACACTGCTTTTCATGGGAAAAGCCGGTGTGATTTAGAAGTTAGTTTGTAACTCAGAATCAGAAAGACCGGGTCATGGCATTTTGTTCAGTTGACAATAACATTATAATAGTGGCGTCATGGTTAGTTTGTGATGCATCGATGGTCATGGATTAATTCTGATCAGTTAATGGCCAGGATTCACTAAGTTTTGAGCGGCGTTGCTAGCATAATCTTCCGGAAAACACATCACCTAGCGACTTAAGCTTGAGATTTCCTCAGTACTCTGTAGAACCCTGGATCACATTTTATGGCGCTCATTCGTTAGCAAGGTAATGTTTCTGGCGTGTCCTTAATGTGTTTGTCCTTTTAAACTTCATCAAGGTCTTTTAGAGAACATGCGACGACACTCAGGTTTCATATGCGAGTGCAAATGTGTACTTTGTTATGCGTTTGGACAAAAATTGCTCAAACATCAACTAATGAACGATTTAATGAGAGCAAAAACAACTTCACCTTCGACTTACTATGTACTTACATGTATCTATCGAAACTCTGCTTTATAAGCAATAATTTTTCCAAAATGTTTATGATTTGTCGAAAGTATTTTTTTCTAAATTGTTAGTAATATAACCTCAGAGCCTATTTCGTGTGCGATGTTGATTTACGCCGCTTGTTTGTACAAACGACAATGTAGCGCCTATCGTTAGCATCGCCATTACTGTCATTCTTCAGTGTCCTAGCTAAATACCTGTATATACATATATGATACCCTAATCTATATTTGTCGATCTGAGTTCCGCAGCTATTCTTGCTGTACGTGAATCTCTAAATCACAATATCTCAATATTTCAATGACTCGATCCCGCAGCCCTTTTGCTGTACGTGGATTCATAAATCATTTCCTTAATCTATAGGTAACGATGAGTTCTACATCTACCAAAACTGCACAATCAGCAAAGTAATCAACAACACCACATTAGGGTATTAGGAATCTAGCTCACACGGACACCCGATAAACGACTCATAAATAGCTTTCATCAGTTTCTTATCATTTCGATCACTCATGTAAGAACCAGATTAAGTCAGCCTTGCCAGTGAAGATTATTAATAATAAGCTAACTTATGGATCAACATAATGTTCATAATAATTCTCTCAATAAGTCATCGAATAGTAAAAGAAAACCAAGTACCTGTGGATATTGGTTTACCCTGAATATCGTCTTAGGCAGGGGAGCGTAGTACGCGAGATAGCCTTCTCTATTCTCATCGGTGTTGGACGACCACAACCACTCGCGCTAATTCCATTCCACCTTCTCCGTTTCGTCAACTCCTCACGTTCTTCAACGTCCACCTTCCTTGCACCAGCCCGACCAAAAACCAACCACCTTCTCTCTCTTCTCTCTTCCTTTATATATCATCCGTCTCACAGGCGAGTCTCTCTAGGCCTCTGATAAGGATAGTATATACCGAAGGGAAGGCCCGCATAGAGCAGCACCCAGAAGGACCCAATAACTACCCATCCTAAAACAAGGAACTAATGATATATATATATAGATTATAGGGTTTATACCCCCCGACTGTAAAAGAAAGCGGTCGCCTGAGCAAGAGAGGCACACATTCTAAAACAGTATAATTTCATAACTGAACTAATTGCTTCGTCCTGGAATATGAAACATCCGTCATAATAAAAATAACAACAAATGAAGCTATAGGCTACATGGGCTATATAAAATTGATAATTAGGCATGAGAGAAGACTATTTCAAAAATTGTCGTTGATTTGTTGTAAAATAATACTAAAACCACAATTCAGAACTGTCGCATTACATTACATTGCATCGTATGAGCGTAATCTTTATAGATGCATATAAAATAATTACATTCTATATAATGTTATTATATATATATATATTCATTTACTTTATTTTATTTTTTAATTATGTTTATGTTGTTCACTTGTTGTACGGCATATACGTTCTCATAATTTGCATAATTATTTACATATTTATTCATTAAGTTGATGGGGTGGGTGGTAGATTTACGCTTGGCAGAGAGTGCAATTATAAGTCCCATCCATCTAAGGCTATGTGTAATTATCTTCCAAGTCCATGTAGTAAATGGTTATGCCAATTGAGAGTCACCCCTTGTTCACTCGTTCAGGCGCTTTGCAGTGCTTAGATCCTTTTAAGCTACGACTGACCTACATAGTATGTGCAGTATCCGTTTGCGCAGCGATTAGCCATAGGTCTTAAAGCAGAGTTGTTGAATGCACTCCATATATATATATATATATACAAATTAATATATCTTCAGAAGAGGTCGTTCCTCGTGTCTGACTCAACCGAAAGAGTAGGTCGCTAGCTGTTCTCTTTCGTCAACAAACCGAGGAGACAGCGGCAAATCTATAGTGTTAGGCTATAATATTATAGTCAGCAGCGAATAGACGTTTGGCTGTTACGTAGTTTATGCAGAGAATTGCTTATTTTCAAAAAGTAGGAAGTTTGCACTTCACGTCTCTGTTCTAATTGGACGAAGGCAGAAGAATCGCTATAACTGGCGCAGTAAGTAGGTCCATTGCTGCTTGTTATGCATCGTTTCGCTCTGTATGATTTCAAAGCAGTCACTTAATATGCATGAGAACTACATCGAGCGAGTTGCAAATAAAGAGTTAATCTACTTCGTTTGACTGATGAATATAATTATAAGAATGAATGAATGTCTGTGTTTAGTACATTTACTAAAGCTGTGTCGTGTTTTCCGAGCTTAATAATACGTTGACTTTTCTGCTCTCTGGATTCGATCGCCGAGGGAATTAAACTTAGAGCATCGATATGCAGGCAGATAGTGAAACCTCGATAAACATCACGTTAGATGAGGCTGTCTCTTTAAACCAAGTACATTGGTCAGACACTATTGGTTCTGAGCCTTTTGTGAAGATCAAAAATACGCTACAAAGGGGCCTAAGTGGTTGGATACAGTATGTCATTTGTCGACGTTAATTCGCTACCAAATTATGTTCAAAGGTCTCTGATTTGGCTAATGCAAGTGAACTATGCTTTGGAGGGATTTGATATAGTGGATATTGGAGGAGATCCATTGAGAAACTTGATAGAACACCATAGGCCTACAACACTGCTGTAAGTTAACGTTGCTCTTCTTGCATGTTTAGTTCAAAAGTGCACACACGCCTTGACGGTGAAATGTCAGTTATAATGGATGGCAAATGGGCGCGGGGGACTTGCTCAAGGTCCTTACAAACATCAAGGATTGAACCCCTACTCTACGAGTTACTGCCCGATCGTTCTTACAAATTGGCCACCGTGCTAGGAAAGACCAGTCTTCTGAAATTTTGATGATAAATAACAAGTACTTGACACGATTAGCTCAACAGACCCGAACCTGCAATCATAACGTTTAACAACTCTAGAACGAGTGAATGTTAAAACATGAGTTTTTCGGGGTTCTCTTTTATTGACTTTTGGTAAGCTGGTAGATGGCGCAAACGATCCATTTTCTTAAGATATCATTTATGATATAAACTTTCCGGAGTGGAGCTAGTCAGGGAGGACTCGTTCGAGTTGGTAAACGATATTTAATTTATAGCACTTTTTTAAACACTTTTCTCAATTTTTTAGTTATATCAGTAACAATTTGATACTTTGCATTGTCATGAAAGATCGACATGTGTGCAAAATTTAACTTCTGTAGGTCGACGGGAACATACCAAAAAATAGTTGAAAGAACTCCGTCGAACGGCCGGCCATGACATACTTTACGCAAACCAAGTTAAAGAAAAGAGGGTAAAAAGGCACAATAGTAAGACATGCAATTCCAGTCCAGTATCATTTTTTTGAATTCTTAGCGAAAATCATGTGGACAAAGTACAACCAATGCAAGTAGATCGAGGACATGTCTTTCGAGAACAAGGACTTCAAAAGGTTTATTTCGGATGATCTACTCATAGGAAAATGATTATTCACAAGGCAGAAAACTAATAACCCGTCTATTCCTCTTATAATTATAGAGAACAAAAACGACCCCTCCTTCTTGACACAAGTACTAACAAGTACAACCTAGTAAATGGTAGAGTCCAACAGATGGCAAACATCCCATAGCAACATAGGATACAGACTCTAACAACATTCTTTAGATTAATCATTGCAAACAGATGGATGCAACTTCCAATTTCTTTCACTTTCCAACATAAACGACGACTTTTAGACAACAAGCACACTTATACATCTATCTCAACTTATACATTTACACTTATACATCAATCTGAACTTGCTACTCCATTATCACTCACTTCATCACTTTCTAACCTCTCGCACTTCCATTAAAACCTGTCTCTCTCATCATATATGCATAAACACACGCGCACCACTCAACTGAGCCAGAGCAACTATAGACCCTAAGCCCCACAAGTTAATCTATATATAATTATATATATATATAATATTCAAGACTGCTATACAAGTCAGCGCCCCATAAGGTCTGACTAGTCATATATATATATATATATATGTGCACGGTCACTGAAATAGAACGTGCACGGTCACTGAAATAATGTTGACTTAATTAATGAATGAATGGTTGAATTATAGAACATGAATTATAAAATGATGAATATAATCATGGTTGGATGAATCACACGAATAGATTAATGAAGGATTGTTAGAGAATCATTGCATGAATTGACGGTTGCTAAATGCCTCTAGCTATGCATAAACACAACTCAGCCAGAGCAACTATAGAACGTAAGTAGTTAATCTATATATTTATATATATATATATAATATTCATGACTACTATACAAGTCAGCGCGCCGTAAGGTCTGACTAGTCATTTATATATATATATATATATACATAAATATATATTTGTATATATACATCTATATATATATATAAATATATGTAGCATTATGTGTGCTTGTATGTGTATGTGTCTTTGCTAACATACTTTCCTTTCTGAGCGTTGCATTTAATTATACAAATATTTAAAATATTTGATTAGTTTATGATTTATTGCATAAGAAGTGATTATGTTTGATTGAACGTGTAAACATTAATTGCTCTCGGGTTATCATTTGCAACGATCAGTTGCTTCTGTTCTTCGTCGTAGCGCAATCTCAAAGGATGTTCCTTTTCCATTGAACAAAGAATTCGATTCCATTTGAGATCGGAATCCAAGAGAATCACTCTATAATTCCATGTGTCAGCCACAAACACCTGATCGTCTGAATCGAGTGAGAGGTATTGAGGATGAAACAGTTGTTGTGTTTCATTTGAAGGAATAAATCGACGGACAACCATCTGTCCATCGCTACTCAACTCACTTACACACCATCCATTGTCCCTCTTGCTTCCTCGTGACCCACTCCCTATACACTCACTATATACATTGCTCCCCTCCTTTGTCTCATTTGACCAGTGACTGATGATGAAATTCCCGATGGATGTTTCCACGGCATGAATTGGGTATTCAATGTCTGTTGGAAACGGAATCGATCGAAGAAGTTTTGCATCTGATCCGTAGATCATCAGATTTGAATAGTTGAACAGCAATAACTGACCATCGCTGGACACTGAGAGAACATTCTCTGGCTCATAATCAGTGGTCAGCCATTTGATGATTTTGTGTTGGTCATCCGTTTCTCTTGTAATCTTATAGACGCATCTGTCTATGTCGTCTATGACGTAAAGACAATTTTCTTTCTCACTGGATGCGATGTCACCTCGACGACCTGGATCAGTGATCTCTTTTATATTGAATTCTCTCTGAAGTCGAAATGGATTTCGATCCTCAAACACACGAATTAAAACAGACCCCAAAGTACGTTGCAGACACAAGACGTAGATTTCATTTCGCAGTTTAGTCACTCCACATATGTCCAACGATTCATCTTTGTTTTTCCTTACATCAATTCTCTCAGTTGAGCTGACGGAAATCGAACACAGGACTAAAATAGAAACCAATTACTGTTTATTCATTGCAGTTATAGTTATCTTCGCTAGTTTATACATTTAAAATATTTTATTACAATTAACTACTAATTTTACTCACAAAATCTCTTTGTTTAATATTTGCTTCTTAAGATGACTTTTGTTAAGATAAATTAATACAAGTTCTTCTATTTTTGCTCTTATCATAAAATATACGCTAAGCAATAGTTATTTTTTATATTACCTCTGCCAACAGATACAGGCATAAACCTCCTCCTCCTATCCCTCCCTTAGCCCAGGACTGACTCTGTCAATCAGCAGGAAGGCGTGCCTTATTCGCTTTTTGATCGGTGATTGGCTAGGACTAGAGGCAACTGCGTTCCGTCATTGGTCGGCCTTGCCCCTGCATCCACCCGCTCGATACCTCCAGTGGCCGCTCGTGCCTTCTGTTTTCCGCGCCCGTTTTAGCCGACCAAATATACTTTGCTTCTCATATTCACCGTCATACTACCAGTTACGTCAGCTTCGATCTGTTTCCCTCTCACTAACTCCAGACGCCACAGAAACCCTTGTTCACGCCTTCATTACTGCCCGACTGGATTACTGTTGCTCACTCTATGCAGGCCTTCCAGTTGGGCGGTTGCGGTGCCTGGAGAGGGTCCTGCGTTCTGCTGCACGTCTTGTCGGACGCATTCCCAAATTTGACTATGTCTCCGGCTATATTGTTATTATTATTACAGTAATTTTATATAGCGCCTTTTTAGAAGCGCTCCCAGCTCAACCCCGGCCGAAAAGAACAGTCAACGATAATGTTGGCGTTGCTCTCCCTCCTACGAAATGAGCCCAGTGCTTTAATTCCTGTGACACGTTTAGTAAATATTTTTTGGTTGTGAGATAAATTACGAATGATATTTTACAGATTTGATACTGAAATAAGCGATTTCTGAGTAGAAATGGATGGAAAGAAAGTGTGAATCAAAGAAAGAGGACAGATAAATAGAAGGAGGAAGGAATTATGCAAAAAACGAATTTTTTCATCTAAGATTCAAGTGTTGTTCATATTTTATCTTCTTTTGAGTATATTTTGATGATAACCTACCAACTGTTTTCTTGATCTCAGTGCGATGAACGTTGATCACAGTTGATTGGCTTATTTCAGAGGCTGATCGTCGAATATCTGTAAGACCATGTAATATATCTGTCAGTTTATTCGATTCGTATTGCCTTTGAATATATTCAAGTGCTGCTTGTGAATGACACCAGATCCAAACGACCACAGTCTTTCTGTCCAGTTGAGAGTTGATGATTTCTACGCCTTCACCTTTCAGTTGACTGATGAGTTTATCGGTTTTATGTGACCTTGGCATCGTTCTGTTACGAAGATTTTCAAATTTGTGGTGAAATTGTTGAGTTGCACACTTTGCATCACGATATTGTACTTCAACTTTTATTACAACTGAAAATCGAAATTAAAATATTTAAATGTCAGTTTTGTCTCTGAATTTCAAAAAAATACACCAAAATAGATATGTGTATCATTGCTCATTTCACGATATATTTAAATTCACTCAATCAGAAATTATCTGTCGATTTCAAAACTAAGCATGGTATTCAAATAATAATACATTATTATTGCTCAATATTTTTTAAATGTGCACATTTTTGGTGGCTGTTGTCTAATTTGCAGACAAGGTTTCTTAAAGTCGATGGTATCGCATCGCATTATTCTGCCATGGTTATGAAGCTTTAATAACTTTCGTTTTCTTAGCTTGTGGCATTGTAATTGTAACGGAGCACTCGTATAGCGCCACTCAAGATAAGAGGCGCGTCTTACTCAGGACACATCCAAACGGAGAACAGAAAGGCCTTCAGGTGCCTTCGGACGAGAAAGAGAGTACATATCTCCTATGGTAAGGGCAATCATTATATTTTATGAGGTTCAAATTTAGCCAAAATCTCTCAAAACTTAGATCATCGAATATTTGAGCCCTGTGGTGACCATTTAAAGCAAAACTAATTATTAAAGAGCTATGAGATAAGTTAATAGTGTTGTTTATCATCAGTGGGGGTGCGACAGCCCCTTTCAATCTCCTCTAGCCCTTAATTGCTATCTCGCTCGCTGATTGATCAAATTACTATTCATGAGCCGGGCGCCATCGTGTGTCAATCATTTTAATGGCTTTTCTCGCCCTCTCATTGGCTAGGGCAAGAGGCAACCGCGTCCACCCATTGGCTGGACTCCACGCGCACGTATTTCTAAGCATAAGCACACATACAAGGACACATACACAGACACGCACACATATATACACACGTACACTGACACGGACACATAAAAAAACATATACGCACACAAACACGCACACATACACCCACACAGACACGCACAAATACACGCACACATACAAAGACACAAACACGCACACATGCATACACATATACGAAGACATACGCACACCGTCAATCGTAGGTTTGCTGTTCAGCCATTGGAGGCGGCGGCTGGCCCTTTCCCCCTCCATGGGGCCCTTTACCCCTCCATGCGGCCCTTTACCCTCTCCATGGGGCCCTTTACCCTCTCCATGTGGCCCTTTACCCCCTCCATGGGGCCCTTTACCCTCTTCATGGGGCCCTTTACTCTCTCCATGGGGCCCTTTACCCTCTCCATGGGGCCCTTTACCCCCTCCATGTGGCCCTTTACCCCCTCCATGTGGCCCTTTACCCTCTCCATGGGGCCCTTTACTCTCTCCATGGGGCCCTTTCCCCTCTCCATGGGGCCCTTTACCCCCTCCATGTGGCCCTTTACCCCCTCCATGTGGCCCTTTACCCTCTCCATGGGGCCCTTTACTCTCTCCATGGGGCCCTTATCCCCCTCCATGGGGCCCTTTACCCCCTCCATGTGGCCCTTATCCCCCTCCATGGGGCCCTTTACCCTCTCCATGGGGCCCTTTACTCTCTCCATGGGGCCCTTTACCCCCTCCATGGGGCCCTTTACCCCATCCATCGATTTTTATTTCTGCATCTATGCAAGCAGTAGAAAATGGAATAGTGTTCAGAATCAACCAACAGAACTTTGTAAATGTTTATCGTTAAAAATCCAATGTTTGCAATCTCTGTTCAAAAAATCTCTAAAGTCATCTTCTGGCGGTCGGCCGAACGAGTCGAAATGTTCTCCTTACGAAGAATTTTCAACGTACGAAACGATTCAATATTGTCCGGTTTCGTAGTGAGGATCGGTATTGCAAACGAGTAGAGCCGGTCCTGGTATGGCTTTCGGTAGACGATCGCGCGAATACTCCGGCAAACAATTTCGCAACGCGTCGAAGAAACGTTTTAATACTGGATCCGTCCATTTTCAGTTTTTGTAATCGAAGGCTACGTTCCTGGATCTGTCAATCTCCAAGATACTTTCAAACTCGGCGAAGGCTATGACGTTTATCGTGTTGGCCAAAGCTTGAGAAAATTTCATATCCAAGTGGAACGTTTCCGTGTTTAATCAAATTGAAGTGATCGTCCGCGCAAAGGTCAGAAGTCAGATCGAAGGCGTAGAGAGCGTATCCGCCAGAAAAGTCTTCTCTGCTAATTTCGTTTCTTTCGTCTCGCATCCACTTTCCGGTTCCCATGAGTAGCGTGACGTAAGCGTTAATAAACTGATTATTGGCAAAGTTGACTTCGAGGGGATTCACGAATTGTTGCTGACCATCCAGGTACACTTTAAGCTGAGTCAGATTCATGTGCTTAAAGTTGAATGGATTCTTCTTTTAGTTTCCGTTAAACGCGTCATTGTCCACGCATCCGCTGACTATTCTGGTAGGCAACTGTCCGGAGAAAAGGCTTTTTTGAGTGACATCTAAATTTCAGGCTGGCACGGTAAATGTTTTACATGCGGCTCTATGGATCGGAAATTTCACGTTCCATCTTTGCAAAGCGTTGGCGTGCGCCACGAATATGGAAGGACTGAATTTCACTTTTTCTAACGTATAGTTTGTGATAAAAGATTTGTACTTTAAACGTGGCGTCATTATTCGATGACATAAGACAGACTGGATCTATATTTCTAACGAGTCGCACCTTCATATTAACGTCGTTGGGAAGGATTCGACCTTGGAAGAACAGGTCGCCGCGAATGCATCCGACATGTCCACGACTTTACCTTCGTTGGTCAAAACGCTTCGTTTCTTAAATCCAGAGTTTAGAGCGGTGTCGTCGTGCGGATTATCATTTTCCAGATTTCTTGTGTGGTCTTTGTAATACAACACCCATGTGAGTTGAGCATTTTTGATCGTGGATCCGTAGCTCAGAATCGTCTCCAATTAACTTCGGTAAGCGTAAGTATTGTTCGAATTCGTGATGAGAGTATCGTTTAAGATAATGTCGACTTCCGAAAACAGACTGTGTGGAAACAGGTTGATGGGTCCAACGAGATCGCCTCCGTCTATGTCGTCGTTGTTTGCGCCCACGATACTAGCTCTGACGTACAGTTGAGTGCTCGACAAATTCAAATAGTCTTGTCCTTCACCATTAATGCTAAATTCGATAGGAATTCCTTGTGAAATTGTCGAAATTGGATTATATTCCACAAAAGTCCCGCTTTCTATGCTGGTCTGCGTCGGAGGTACGACGAAGAGATCCAAATCGGTCTTGGTGCATTCGCAGGACTGCGGGTGAACGCAGGCCATTATTCCTCGTCGAATATATCGAGCCTAAGCTTTTTATTCAATCTCTTTAAGGATTTCTTGCGTCTCTTACCTCGGCTACCGCTTTGATTATTGAAATGGTTGGTCGACGCAAACACTTTTATGCCGGCCGGAATACCAGCTTTGCTAGACTCTTTGAAATTTTACTCATCCGCAACGTCGTTGGCTATTTGCAAACCAGTTCTCAAGAATTGTTTTCCGAAGGCTTTAGCTCCGGTTTGAATTAAAGGCCAGGCGCTTCTGAAGAATCCGCTGAGAATGCTTCCCAGTCCGTGTCCGCGCGAGCCTTGGAAAATGGGCATTCCGTTTTTCTCTGTTGAGAATAATAGTCTTCGTAAGCGAAGCAACTCGCGCAACATAATTGTCTTTTCATTGTGACAGATAAGGAATTTTGCGCAATCTGAAATGAAGCGTTATCAACACTTTCCCGGTTTCGAATGTTATGAGTAGACCGACGTCGTTCCTTAAATCTGTCTCGATAGAATCGAAATGTTTCTGCTGCAGAGATGAGTATTGAGGCTTTTCGTACGTGGTATGGACGATATCGCCGTTTCTTCCAGAAATCGGTACGATACGAAGCAGAGGAAGTTTGGTATCTCCGACCATAACGTGTTACAACAAGTTGCAGTAGACGAAAAGGAAATAAAAACCTCGATTTACGTCGCACGCGCTACCCGATCTAAAACTTAATGACTCGTCCTCGAAATGTTCTATATGGGATTCTGACGCGACTCGATGCCCAACATAGAACATGGAGGCGGTGACCTTTCCACTTTACGAAATATTCCAACTTCTACCTCGTTTGCGAGTTTTAACAGATATTTATTTTTATCGTTATATTTTGAAACACAAGAAACGTCGGCCAAATCGGCCTGCCACAAATCATCTATACCTAAGTCGAAAATTTTCCTACGTCTAAATTCTAATCTGACTGGTTTATGCACAACATAGGCGTCTTGATCCGATAACCAAGTTTTCAAATCTTGAGAAACTGGCCGGATGCTTCGGATCAAAATACGACTCCATCAGTAGAGAGCCCACATCTCTCGCTGCTTTTTGCGTCCGCTCGACGACGCGGTCGATCTTCGTACGGTGATCGGAGTAACTGACTCGGCAGAGTCCGACGATCCGTTAATATAGTTTCATCTGTCTTCGTTCCCGATTAACTCGTGAGTTATTTAGTGATCTTTTAAAGCGTCGGCGAGACGTCTCCATCCGTTGGGCACGCGCGTCGAAGTTTTTTTTCTCTTCAGATCTTTGACCAAATCGACGACGTGCGCTTTAGGAATAGTCGTATTCTTCAAAACGAGTTCTCCTATTTTTATCCATCCGAATTCTGGATTGTTTTTCGATATGAGTCAAAAGACGCGAAACCTGAGATTTCCACTTTTTCGGAACGCTGTCAAGTACAAAGCTTCTATGTCGGTCAATCACGGCGGCGAAAGCTCGACTTTCATTTCTTCTTCAACATTTTTGGACTTTTCGGAGTTACATTTTGTAACGACTTCGCGCTTATCGATGTTCAAGTAGCGTCTTAGAATGTTGGAATAGTGTTTGGCTTGTCCGTCTTCGGCCACGTTTCTGTGTAAGATCTCGTACATTTATCCGTCCAACTTTGACAGAGACTTATCCAACATGGTTTCCTTATACTTTTCAATCCGTCGCGGTCTCACAAAAGCCATTTTCTTCTCGTAATTCATGACGTTATCCATTTTGAGGCATGAGTTTCGGTATCAGAAGGGAGCCGATAAGCCAAAGCACCGGAGTCAGTAAAGCGCCTAAGAATCCTTCGGATTGCACAATTCTGACCGTTCCCAATATACGCTCCGAACACAGAGGACACGAGTCCAGAATATCAGCGCAATTTTCGCAGCACACGATGTGAGCGCAAGGCAGAGACATTGATTCAACGCCGCGTGAACGACAATGTCTGCATATCAACATCGTTTTCAGAGTTTCATTTTCCTTCCTAGCGCACTTTAATCTATATTCGTTTAAAATGTCCGTCATCGCTGCCATTGCAACTGCCTCCGCTCGATGTAATTAAATCGGACAATTCTTCTTTCGATGATACTTCAACTATTCCCGTTTCGCTCACCGTTGGCGACTTCACTTCACGATATCTTCGAGATCGACGTTTTCCTGTTCGGAATCGTCACTAGTCGCGGTCGATTTTACCGTTTCGGCAAAACCGCATTTTTTACGTACACGATGGAGCGCCACATGTCGTTACTTTTTATATAATGTCGTGAAGCGATTAGTTTATGCTTCGAGTTCGTCGTAGATACTAAACGAGCGTCGCTATTTTCCAAAGTTTTATAGTTAAACAAGAGTCCAATATCAGTCAGTCAGTAAGTAAGTCAGTTAATGTTATTATTGTCAAATCTGCACGAGGCCTAAACATCGACTGTATTTTGGATGTCATTTATGTGGCCAGATATATGAAGAGGGTCTAGGGTCTAGAATTAGGCATAGAACTTGAACAGATAGGATCAATGAGATCTTGAAAAAAGCTAGACCAAAGTAATTAGGAAATGTTGGCCATGGAAAAAATTTAGGGTCATATCATTATAGTTGTAAAACAAAGCATATCAGTCATAAGACATTGGATTAAAGCTTTACTCTGAACCTCCTCCATTTTCTACGATCCTGGCCACTGTCTTCTGATTGGTTCTTCGCAGACATTTGACGAAATTTGAAGACTTGGTTTGGCTGAAGCCTCTCAAAAAGAACAAAAGTTTTGCGTTCTTATCTTGTTGCGAATGTTTTCTCTGAATCGATTGACTTTCCTCCTCAGTTATGCAGTTTAGAGACAACAGCAGAGCAATAAATTCGTCGCTAGGATGAATATTTTCTATTAAATAATTTCGGTTTTTCCTAATGATTGCAGATTTCTTTGTGATCTGCAAATCTAAAAGACCAATGACATGGCTGCATTGGCTATTTAAACATATTATTATGCCTTAGCAGCAAAATCGTTCTTTTCAATGTGAATGAGAAGCCTCTGCATGTGTCGGTTGATTCTGATTTTATAAGAGCCTAACTAAATACAACGCAAATAAATCAGTCGCCAATCCGTAATCGACTCTATCCGCATATTCACTCTATCATTATCCCCACATTCACTATAATATCAACATTATTAATTATCATAGCATCTACATCACCATTATTATCCTCACAGCAACGATATTGCCATCATTATCCTCACGATGACTATATCACCATTACAGTCTAATATATATACTCGCAGTAACTATGAGCTAGGTTGTGAAAGACAGCCAGCCGTTCGGTGCTAAGTAAGCTTACGCATATTTTTTTTCAGTTGAGTTCGCTTAATTTGAGGTCGTTTAAGAGTAGGCTTAGATAGGCACATTTTCAGAAGCATTGCATACATTAAAATAGTGCCAGAAGAAAGTATATCGGTTGTTGCTTCTCTCGCTCATAATGGCAATAAATAATAAATGCTGAATTGAAAATCTTTGTTTTAGAAAATCATTGATTGAGAAAAAAATGCAGTTGATCTAAATTTTACTGCATCAACGTAGTTATCACATATATTGCTCCATATAACCAAATGATTGTGATATAAGTTAGCTTTGTTTCACTCTAGAGAATTAAAAAGGAAAATAACCTACGTTGCATCCATCGCCAAATTCTATTCTTAAACCTTCGTCTTGTTATTCGTTGAAACCAACAGAAGTCGACTGATGCCAAATCTTTGATAAAATCTTCGTTTCGTTGAATTGATGAAAAATTCAGTAACCAGTGTAGAAACGAGTTTGCTAAGATAATGTCCAGCAACTCCAATGGAATTTTATTCAGCTGAAAATCAAATTACTAAGTTCTTAGCATCACAAAAATATGAAAAAAATGGTTTCAAAATATTTGCAATGGTCATCAAAGCTTTAATGTTTAATGAACATCATGTACGGAATATGCGTATTGCCGATATTGCGTACCAAATTTTCAAGACCAGCGTCGTCACTAAACATTGAAAACATAACCCGTTAATATTAACCGACAGGAACTTGACAATCAAAAGGTTTACATATTGTACGGCACAACTGTCGAAATTTATGGTTTAGTAGCCCTACATAGACCAATCTTACCAAACTGAAGGAATATGCAGCTCTAGGGGCTTCTTGTTAAAAGTTGCGAAATTTGTTGCCCAATCTAGTACGTACACTGTCAATCATTCCATGCCAGTTAAAGACACTTTTCTTCCCTAATACCATATCCTGCCATTCCTGTAGCTTCCCTTTCCATTTCTCTCCCTAACCCATATTTTTCTCCATATCTCACTTCCCCTTTATCCCGCTTCCCTACCACAACCCTTCCTCAACATTCTATTTCCCTATCCTCCAAATCCTACTATGACATTCCCACCTCCTCCTCCTCCTCCTCCTCTATTTCGTTCACCTAAGATTCTCTGTTCTTATCCTTCAGCTGACACATTCCTCTCATTCGCCTCCATAACAACACTCTCTATATAATGATCCCCATTTCATCGCACCTCCATTATTCTCCCCATTTCATCGCACCTCCATTATTCTCCCCATTTCATCGCACCTCCATTATTCTTCCCATTTCATCGCACCTCCATTATTCTCCCCATTTCATCGCACCTCCATTATTCTCCCCATTTCATCGCACCTCCATTATTCTCCCCATTTCATCGCACCTCCTTTATTCTCCCCATTTCATCGCACCTCCATTATTCTCCCCATTTCAACGCACCTCCATTATTCTCCCCATTTCAACGCACCTCCATTATTCTCCCCATTTCAACGCACCTCCATTATTCTCCCCATTTCATCGCACCTCCATTATTCTCCCCATTTCACCGCACCTCCATTATTCTCCCCATTTCATCGCACCTCCATTATTCTCCCCATTTCATCGCACCTCCTTTATTCTCCCCATTTCAACGCACCTCCATTATTCTCCCCATTTCAACGCACCTCCATTATTCTCCCCATTTCAACGCACCTCCATTATTCTCCCCATTTCAACGCACCTCCATTATTCTCCCCATTTCATCGCACCTCCATTATTCTCCACATTTCAACGCACCTCCATTATTCTCCCCATTTCAACGCACTTCCATTATTCTCCCCATTTCATCGCACCTCCATTATTCTCCCCATTTCAACGCACCTCCATTATTCTCCCCATTTCAACGCACCTCCATTATTCTCCCCATTTCAACGCACCTTCATTATTCTCCCCATTTAATCGCACCTCCATTATTCTCCCCATTTCATCGCACCTCCATTATTCTCCCCATTTCATCGCACCTTCCACTCTACCTCTCATTTTTTGCTCCTCTCCTGTTCATCTTCTCCCACATATACACGTCCTCGTCTTCCTCAACATCATTCTCCACTTCCACTCTCTAGTCTATCTCGTATACTCCAACTCCATCTCGTCTTTCTCTTTCTCCACCTCCTTCCTTCTGCCAATTCCAACTTCTACACCACCTATCGTGAATCAATTAATTCAAATAGAGATAATGAAATCATAAACTGTATTGTCAATAAAATATTGTTTTGATGATTTCATTATAATGCTCAATACAAGAGTTACAATTATTTATTTAAGAATAGTCATATCGTTGCACCTTCCACTCGACCTCATACTAGAGTTATAGACCTAATTATTTATTTAAGAATAGTCAGGTTAAACTGGTTATAATCCTACCGTTGTCTTCGAAGGTGGTCGATCGCTTTCTGTTCGGATAAAAAAATAGAAATTCATAAATTTAGATATTGTATCGATTGATGTATGTGTGAATCTTGGACCTTTATTATTCCTTCTGTATATTAATGATTTGGCTACTGTCTCAGCAACAATATTCTATATTCTACTTGTCGATGATACAAATGTATTTTATTCGCATAGTTCCTGGTAAACTCTGGGAAGGGTTATTAATGCGGAGTTAGCTGATGTTGCTATATGGTTTTGTGCTAATGGACTCTATCTCAATCTAGATAAAACTAATTTCATTTTGTTTAAGTCACATGGAAAAATTATTCCTAGGGATACTCTAAGTTTGCTCATTAATGATATTCCTATAAATCAGGTAGAGTCCACTAAGTTTCTTGGGGTCTATTTTGACCAGCCTTTAACCTGGAAAGATCACATTAACCACATTTCTTCAAAAATCGCAAAGAACGTTGGCATCTTGGCCAGAACTTCTCATGTACTTCCTAATTCAATTAGAATTAAATTGTATTACTCCCTTGTCTACCCATACTTGACCTTTTGCATTATGATATGGGCATCCACATATGAATCTAGGCTCAGAAAACTAGTGTTACTACAAAAGAGAGCGGTAAGAATAATAGCAGATGCTCGTAGATGCACTCATACGGGGCATACTACAAGGAGTACAAGCTATTGAAAATTAGTTAAATTACGGTCCTCCAAATGTCTGAGTTCATAACCGATACGAACACGGCTTACTCCCTGCTATCTTTAGAGGATATTTTTCAACTGGACTTGGCACCCACACCCACAATACTGGAAATATAACAGCTTATCGCCCCATAAAAGCTCGAACCAATGCACGCAGGTATACTATAAAATCTTGTGGACCCTCATCATGGAATAACATCCCATTGGAAATTCGTCTGTCATATAATATTAAAGCTTTAGAAATAAGTTACGAGCCTTCTACATCAATTCATTAATGCACTAAATCATTAAATACAGTAAATCCTAATTAATTACTAATCACTACAATTGATTAAACTATATGTTGTATATAATGTGCATATGACTGCATTTAGTTAAGCTTTGTTCATTTTTTTCATTTAGTGCTTTGTTGCGTTTTAGGATTAATTTGCAATAAAGATAAATTGCCATTTATTAGTGTGATATAGTTGCTTCATGGGGGTCCCTATTTAGCGGGATTCGCATCCCCTCTGGGGGTCCCTATTTAGCGAGATTCGCATCCCCTCTGGGGGTCCCTATTTAGCGGGATTCGCATCCCCTCTGGGGGTCCCTATTTAGCGGGATTCGCATCCCCTCTGGGGGTCCCTATTTAGCGAGATTCGCATCCCCTCTGGGGGTCCCTATTTAGCGGGATTCGCATCCCCTCTGGGGGTCCCTATTTAGCGGGATTCGCATCCCCTCTGGGGTCCCTATTTCGCGGGATTCGCATCCCCTCTGGGGTCCCTATTTCGCGAGATTCGCATCCCCTCTGGGGGTCCATATTTCGCGGGATTCGCATCCCCTCTGGGGGTCCCTATTTAGCGGGATTCGCATCCCCTCTGGGGGTCCCATTTTAGCCAATATAAATTTGCTTTTGCATATTGTGAGATGTACTCTATTTTGTTGTTGGTTACAATAAAACACTTTTGATTTGATTTGATTTGATATATTGCATCTATTGTGTAACGTATGATTGTTGCTATTTTATACATGCCTGGACTTCTGTATATAACTCTAGCAATGTATGTATTGTATTAGGCTATTTATATATTGCATTATAAGACGCTAAATGCAGCTACTCAACAGATCTAAACAAATGCGATTTGAGTAATTTTGAAAGTTGGCTGCTTGCAATATGGGTCCCAATATGTGTCCATCTGTTTATCTGTCTGTCTATAGGTCTACTAGAGCATGCAAGCATATAATTATATAGTTATAAATATGTACTATAAATTAATGCATTCACACATATTATGCATGCATTCAATCATAGGTTTATACACGTACATGTATGTGGCGAATGGTTCTCTCGCTGAGTCGTTATTTGGTGAGTAAGATCATGAATATTATACCAACTCGAGAGACAGATTTTGATAAAATGCATATTTTATTGAGGTAAGTCATTTATTGACGTGGACGTAGGGATTTAGATTTTCTAGAGGGGAGATGATTGATGCCAGTTTTAAGTTGACAAGAGCCTACGTAACCTATGTAAGATAAAGGCTGGGTATTGTGGATGCATCGATAGATAAAAAAATATTTCCAGCTTGCATTTGCCTTATCCGTTCTAATTTAAATTTTTAAATATTAAGCGATTGCGAAATTCGATATCTGGCTCTTTCCATTCGGTGTAATGCAATGTATATGACAGCCATTTTTGAGGAATCCGGGGCATTCTTACATATATAAAGCAACAACATTTCTAGCGCTCACCAATTACAACGCGATTTCTGGGTATGAAACCAATCTTTCCGTTGTTTAAATGCCTCACTTTCCACCATTCATCGCTGTCACTGTAAGAAACATTGGTGAGCAGAGCATTTATATTGATCATGTTTTCTAATTTTAAGCAGACATAGAGAAAAGGATTTAACCCTTTTACTTTCGATACTTTAATGCAGTTAACATAACCAGCATAAGGCCTATATAGCCTATATCTTTAATGCAGTTAACATAACAAGCATAGGGCCTATATAGCCTATATCTTTCACCATCCAACGCTATCGCTGCAAAATTTCTTTATAGAAAGTGTGATGCATTTAAACAGCGCAAAGCATTCTCCTAATTTTATTTATCTCAACAAATATTTTACCATAGACTCGATCCTAGAAGTGAACATTATTTCGTCCGAAATTCAGTTCGCCAATTTCACCAATTATAGGGCCATACCCGCCTATGTCTTTATACTTTAGGCATAACACAATGGTGCGAATTATTATTTTTCACAATGAGCCGAAATTTATGCCTATTGCTTTAATTCTTGCCACCACACTTTCGGATTTTAAGCAGTTATTTGTTGTCGTTTAGAGACGATCAAATGGGTTCTTTATGAATTAGCGAATTGTTGACTCATTAATTTTTTATGCCACATAGGGTATAGTTTACCAGACGTTTGCTGGAGGAATAGTCTCCAATGTGTCTCCTCTTTTAAACGGAATTGCTTTAGAATAAGGATACACTTCGTCTGTCTTTATTTCGTCGCCTGACTTCTCTTGGTCGTCTGACTTCACTTCATCGACTGAGTTCAATTCGTCTTCCGAGTTCTCGCTTTCATCCAAATCAGTCTTACACAACGCTAGACTTTGCTTTTGTAATACATGTGTAAGTTGGATTCTGTCGCGGCGTGTCATCTGTTTCGGTTCAAAGTCTTGAACTGCGCGTAATTTAATTTCGACTGAGACTGTAAAAACGAAAAAAAACGTCATGACACGTACTAAATATATGCCTGACAAGTATGACGTATTCTGATGTGAGGGAACAAACCCATTAAAGGACACTTCCGAGTTTCACCTAAGATGAATGATTTATGCAATTCATCGGAATTTTCGAAATGTGGAAGATAGGTACATGTACCTATTACTGATGATGCATTGATCTTTTTCTTCGACGATCCATCAGTCAGTTCAGTGTCATCAAAATTTTTCCTTTTCAGATCTTCTCGACAGGTGTCTCCTTCTGCGCACAACAATAGGCAATTGGTCACTCAATATTTTAAACAAGTCATGAAACACGTTGTCCAACAAGTAGGCCAACCAAAAATAAAGCATAGAATCGTAAAGTAGACTTATCACTGGCAATGTTGATGGAACGATGCTGAAGGATTGAAGAACAAAAGACGGTGACACAAGAGCATATTTTAAGTACTTTGTGGTGTTACTATTTATATCGGTCCTGTGGAAGGACGTAGTCTACACATATTATTATAGCATGTATGTAAAGCTATGGAAAATATTAAATTAATAAATTAATTCAAGTTACAAAGATTAAAAATATTCCAATGCGTGTACAATCAGAACCTATTGCCGTCCAGTTGCACCACAGATCACATGTTTAATCTATTATAGACCTACGTCATATTAGTAAGTTTCAACCTTCTTCTTACTATGCAATAAACGCTTATATCATTTTATAAAATGCAAGTATAACTAATATTACTGATTCGGCGATATCGTTTATACAAATCCAGTTGAACAGAATCAGTCATCTTCAGTATTTTAAATGATATTTTCGTTGTGCTTTCGCTTTGATCAATCGCAGAAATTGCCCAGTGGGAACTTTCTGATCACTGGGATTTTCATGAGCATGGAAACTTCCCTTGCAAAGACATAATAATTTTTCTGTTGTGCACAAGAACGTTTGTCTAGCTCAGCTTTCATAACTAAATCGCTCTGTCTTTGACAGACACAAATAATAATATCCAAAATGATAAACGGAATAATGTCGGAAATTCTTTGCTTTTGCTAACGAGTGGGTTCGTTCGCCTCCTACAGGTAGAAAATCGATGCCTGTCGTTTAATAGTTCTTCGTTATTAACCCGTTTTTGCCCAGTGTTCCATTGTTGGAATATCTTAAAAATGACTTACATACTTACATTTCATCGCCATCTAGTGAATGTAAATGATCATTTACGATGGTAAGCAGTTTGCGTCAGCCTTACCATTTGAATAAAATTATTAATTTGAACGTTTAGGTGTATTTTAAACGGATTTTATGCCAATTGCGAGCGATGGACATTTTTCAGAAATGGCGACAAAAAGGTTCATTTAGTCATTAATCGCTTTAGCGAAAATCTTTTAGTTGCTTTGGATAGCCTAATATCGCTCATAATACACCCAAATTTTTCCAGTTTGAATACTGGACTTTAGTTTGGAAATTTTGCCAATATAACGTGTGTTCCAATATTGGAACACAGTGCACGAGAGGTAGATAATGTGGTTATCGCATGTCGTTCTTATAAATGTGTCATTCGACTGTTTACATTGTAATTTATTAATAATCGTAATCGTTGGACATCTAAACACTCCTGGTAATCCTAGCAGTCCTAGGAAAGTAGCTATGAATAATGAAGTACTTATGGACGTTCTGATGGGCGACTTTATTGTCGTGCGACATCATCATCGTGCGTTCAATTTAGTTGCGACATTTTGACAGGCGATATTATTATTACGCGACCTTTTAAATTGCGACCTTTCAAGTGCGACCATTTAATTGCGACTTTTTTATTCGCGTCATTTGTCTTCCGACTTTTCCATAGGAAGCCGGTGATATGATCCTGGTGACCATGGGTCCAACCTATAGAAAATCCGATGCGTATCGCCAGTGCAAACATGTGCATTGTATTCTGGTTCGACTCCCGGTGGTTTTTTTCTTAAGTCATTTCAATCTTAGTCAAACATGTTGTGTACACGGCGATCTAGAATTACGTATGACGCTCTTGGTTCTTATCCGAGGCTCCCTTTATAAATCCAAGATGGCGGATGGACGCCATCTTAGATTTCTTCAAAAGCCTGTAACTTTTACACTGTTTGAGATATTCATTCCAAATTTGGTATTCTGGCTCAATACAAAACCACAACTCAGATTTTTCAAATGCTTGTAAAATGTCAATGAAATTGACCTTTATATGAACAGAATAATGTATATGTAAGAAACACACATTGTTTTGGTAGGCTATAAAAGGTAGGTTATAAAAGAAAAAAAATTACAATTAGTAATTTTGTTCTTATAAATACCTAGTCATATCATTTCATCGCCAGAAATCCACTTTTGTGTAAAAACTTTCGAAACAGTTATCACAACCGCGCCCGATGCAAAGAAACACTTCGCATGTTTTGCACCAGTAAACAGTTTTATCGCTTCGGCAAGTCTTTGCGTTAGGATTTACTCTTTTTGATCGCTTGTACTTATACAAGCAGACCACACATCTATTGTTACTTGTTGCTCCTTGTGGTCGCTCAGGTAAGTGCACTGGGATATCAGCTTCATTGGTAAATCTATGATCTAACGAACTTCTCCTCCCTATCGGAATAACTCTTTGACGATAATGTTCCAACTAATTTGTGGCAAAGGTTCTCAATAAACATATTGAAGGTATGACTTCTCTTGCCAGATGTTCTGTGTGGTTGTAAAAATACAGGCGTGTGCGCCGTTTTTTTATGCTCGCCGCTAATAATATTTCATGAAGCTTTATAATGGCCCATAGGGCATGACGCTAGATCATCAAGCCGGAAAACCGGCTTTTCGGGTATTACATGCCTATCTTTGAAGCCGGTTTTCTGGCTTGTCGGGTTCAAAGGGTTAAGAAAAATAAATCGCCTAGGGTAAAATCAATGTCTTATGTATTTATGATGTATTTAGCTTTGTAATTTATTATTTATGATGTATTTAGCTACTCAACCTTTGCAATGAGGTGGGTGTAGACTGTAGAGCTAAGATGTATTGGCATACGTGCGCATGGAAGAGGGGATCCACGAAATGCCTTTGCAATCTTTACTTCTTAACTTGTTGACTCTGTAGCGTCCAGGCACTTCTTTTTTACACTTTAAGCATACACGTATGACCAATTATACTTAATTTTGTCTGCATGTGCGCATTTCATTGCATGTGCGTTTGACTGCAGGTAGTGTATTGTATTGTATCTAAGCATTTCTATAGAGCGCTTCTAGTAGGGTGAACCGTTCAGAAGCGCTGACAGTGAGCGTGCGAGAAGAAGTAGGAAGATGAGAGACTGCCACGTAGAGCTGTAGAGCGAAGAGATGGAGAAAGCCCATTCCACAGAGTGGGACCAATTGAAGCAAATGATCGAGACTGAGCTCAGCTCGAGGTAAAAGAGGTCAAGTCTATTAAACGAGCAAAGTGGACGAAGGAAGGAAACTGAATGAGGCTAAAGTATTACGTCACCCAGGTATTTCGGAGCAAGATCCCGCCTGAGATTTGATGATTAAATGAACTTTTAAATTGTATGTGAGCATGGAGAGGGAGTCAATCAAGATAATCGAATATAGAGGTAAAGATGTGAGAGAAACGAGGAAAGCGATCTATCACTGACTTATATAAATTTATTCAACGACGCATCCATAACAAGGCCGATATGCATGCGATCTATCAGTTTAGCAGCTGTCTTAAGTGCTGTCTGAAGAGGAGAGAGTTGAACGTTTGGAAGACCAATGAGAAATGAACGGCAGCAGTCATTTCGAGACCACATAAAAGCGTGAACTATATTAGTAAAGGTGGAGGAGGATACAGAACGACGAAGGACTCGGAGGTGCCTTAAATGAAAATAGGACGAACGTGTGAGATGAGAGATGGTTTTGAAAAATGTAAGAGGATAACACCAAGGTAACGAGTACTTGACGATAACGAGAAGAATGGGAACCTTCAGAGATGAGAACGAAATGAAGCTTCTGACGTTGCTGAGGAGTACATAATATTATATAGGTATGTATGTGTTCTGTATGCATTTGTAGGCCCTTATATGTCATGTGTTATCTATGAATATTATGTAAATATGTTTGCGTGGTGTATGAAAATGTGTGTTAACATGTTTAATTAAAACATTAACATTGATGTCAGTTGGTATCCGTATTGATTAACCTAAATTAACCAATATTCGTATGTAGAAATTTGACTGACAGCAGCATTGGGTGTT
Source organism: Bimastos eiseni (assembly GCA_959347315.1). Classification (NCBI taxonomy): domain Eukaryota; kingdom Metazoa; phylum Annelida; class Clitellata; order Crassiclitellata; family Lumbricidae; genus Bimastos; species Bimastos eiseni. Next base: position 4,586,717 of record OY365814.1, read on the forward strand.
GATATAATCTATAATGGGAATGATTTTAGGATCACTGCTTTGCCGAATGCAAGGAAACGAGTTTGAGAATGTGTAAAATATGGGCATGTCGAGGACAACTGAATCGGAAGGTCTCGTATTGAAATTATCTGCCTGGTTATTCATTACAAATATTTCTCTAAGATTTCTTACATCTTCAGTGCTTGCAAATCGTTATTTTTTTATACAGTGACAAATTTACAGGAAGTGAAACTCAAGCGTTGTCCAATAAGTATTCTTGACTGCTCGTATCAATTGTTGGCCTATATATGGATTGCAAAGGATGCGTTACACGTACACAAACATACTTCAGCAAAAGGACGGTGTTTGGATTACCGATCGCAGTGTCCAAAAAACCAAGTACCTTTTTTGGAACCCCAAAAAAATCCAAGATCAGTAAAATTAGATAAAATTATAATAATCACTCGACAACAGAAGTAATTCAGAGTCTCCTTTGTATTCTTGACTAAAATGTGTAAGTTTTATGCAAAATGGTGTAAATTTTATCTTTCATTGCGGCGGTGTTTAACAGCGTTAGTTATTGCTTTTCTTGGTATCGACATAGAAATTGATCTTAAATGATTTTATTATTTCCGATTAAATCAATGCTAACAGATACTTCGTAGAATATTGACCAAAGTCGGAAATAAGAACTATTTTAAAGTCCTTTCCATGCATGTTGTGATAGTATACGGCAGATGAGAATGACAAATCATCTGTCAACATAAGATATATCACACTCATTAGCGGAAACTCTTCACTCACTTAGTACAATTGCTGAATAAATTATTATGCACCTATTCAATTTACACAACACGATACAAAGCTACAAAGAAGATAATATGATGGATGATCAGTAGACATCCTGATGATTCAATATTTAGTCTAAACTAATTGCCCTCCTTTGAAGCACTGACCATTTTCTACTTCTGTGTTCACTTTCAAAATGTCTTTGTAAGTGCTTTATATACCAAATAATATTGATGAATCAGTCATTGCTCATGAATGCTAAATTGAAGATAACTTTATCGGTCAGGATCATTCCAGTTGTCCATTAAAACTGGATATCAAAATTGATGTTAACTTTGTAACCATTCAATGTAAAATATATTCTCCTTCAATTAAGCCTTCTAGGATTAGACCAATACACAGACTAAGTGTTTCATAATGAAACAACAATCTGCATTTCATTCTATATTTACAAGCGCCTGAGAGAAGTGTGCATGACACAGATTTCACTTCGTCTTGTTCCAGGCGGCTTGTAAGGTGCTGCGGGAAAGGCAAAGCTGTTTGACATAGTATGCTTTAGAAAATGTAATATTCTGCAGCGTGATGCACGAGGACATTATCTTCAAATGCAACACAGCTGACTGCTATCAAGTGACATAGAGTCGTTGGTATGACTGCGTACGCTCATTCTTTGTTTATCACCTCTGAACGGTGATTTGCAGAAATTTAAATTTGCTGCTCGCGCATTTGTCCAGCATCAGTATTGAATCCCTCTTATGAAGCATTATATAAGGCTACAACTAATCATTTTCTGGAAGACATTTTCTAGCAATGTACCTGATGTTATATTGAATGTAGTCATCCGTGTGGGTGAATTAGTTGCTATAAAGTGCAATCTTCCGCTTGAATACATTGTTTGTCAGTATATTCAGAGGCGCGTATACAGAAAACAAGGCCCCAGGCGCAAATATTTTGTGGGCTCTCTGAAGTTATACACTGAGAATGAGGGGGTCATCTATAGATGACGTTACCCACCCATTGGATGGGTCATACATAGGTGACGACTTGTGACGAAGGGGAGGGAGTCATGACATCAAATATCGAAAAAAAACAGCTTTATTTAAAAATTTCACTCAATTAAACAGTGAGCCAACTTCTGGAAGCGAAGAGGCTCATAACACGCAGCCATCGCTCTTACCAACACCGCTAACCGAGCTTATATCGATACTAACATTAACAAAGCATTTAGGAATTACCACAATACTCTTGTCATGTGACTGCTTAGTTGCAAGAATAAAGACTAGAAATTACCATGTATAAAATATTTCAAACGGGAGACATGTTATTTGTATGAACAGCTTTCATTCATTCGGGGCCGTAGAGATATAATGTTGTATTAAATGTTTTCATTCATTTGGGGGCCCCTGAGATGTTATGTTGTATGACATATTGTCATTCATTCGGAGGCCCCTCAGATATAATGTTGAATTTAATGCTTTAATTCATTTGGGGGCCCCTGAGATTTTATTTTGCATGAAATGTTTTCATCAATTTGGGGCTACAGAAATGTTATTTTGTATGAAATGTTTTCCTTCATATGGGGTTCCCTGAGATGTCATTTTGTTATTGATGTTTTCATTAGTTGGGGCCCCCTGAGTTTTGGGGGGTCATAGGCCCGCGCCTAGTGCGCCCATCGGTAAACGAGCCGATGGTGACTTAGAAAACTTCATTAATAGTTAATATGATTCAATTCTTATAAATTATCAAGTGCAGGCTTCTGTTCGGTCTAAATTCCCAGTTATACCGAGCATCAGCATTTCACATTTAGTCCAAGTGGGGTGTGGCACAGTAATTTTAGTTTGTCGATATCAAGAATATGAAGAAACTTAATGTGATGCAAACTACTTGAATTGGTGTTCCGTATAGCATGCTTATTACACATTAAGAAAATGTATTCAGTTTTTTAAGTCTCAAGACAATGCAAATTATTTTTCGGCTTATTAGCAGCTTTCTAGGCATGGACAATGTTTGTTGAGTCATTTCATCCTTATTATAAGTCATTCAATAATATTTTCCATTCCAGGAAGTGCGTTGCATTATTACGAGAAAGCAATTGAATTTGCAACGGTGTCACGCTGATTTCCAAGGTGATTTAATGTTATTGTGCCAAAACTAACAAATGGAAACAACAAGTAACACTACAAAAACATCCACTGCTTTCACGACTACCACTTCCACTATACATCCCCTAATGCTGGTGCTGCTGCTACTCACAATTATGATGAGTATAATAATAGTAATTATATTACATGTTATAACAAAAATAGTACCAACAACAATCAGTAGACAGTTCAATGATCTTTAATTAAGTGAAGGGTAGTTAAACATGATCATTCCTGTTTCTCTTTGTCTTGGAATTTGTTCATTAAGTTAGATCGGATTTCCATCAGGAATTCGGACAGATCGGTCTGTGACCTCAACCATGTCACCTAAATATATACAGCAATTCAAATTATCAGATGACATGCCAGCAACAAAACAATGAGGTCTAAGGAAGCAACACAAATCTATGTTGAACCGGCGTCATTTAAACTTCACTTATACTCATATTAATAATTAGTTTACATGACGATTTAAAAATTTGCATCAACTTTTGTACCTCTTAGTTGAGAAGAAATGAAGGAAAGTCCTTGTTTTAGACAGTCAGTTATGTGGAGTTCCAGTTTATTTAATACTTCCCTTAACTCACTCACCTTTTCTCACTGACTTGGCCATGAAAATGGCACTATAGAAGTGAAAATACATTATTTGTGGTTATTAAATTAATTAAATCGAAATACTGGGCAGCGGAAAGAAAGCTGAAGACCGATAGGAGGAATCCAAACATCATTAACTGTTGCCAGTCAATGATTTAGATTTATCAGTACTTTTGCAATCAATAAGCTTGTGCACTGATTTAAGTGAGTAATTTCTGATACTCGCATTCGTTCAATGTTAGCAATTCATATGTTAACTTACGAAGTTCCTGTTTGAAATGTACCTTACAGGCTGCGGCAACTCATACATCATTGTACTCACAAACAACAAAATGATTTTGATGATCCCGCAATGTTATCGCAGATATAATATTGAGGACACGGATTCGGAGTACAAGGGTCAGCAACAAAACCTGACTCTTCAATATATTACTTGAACAAGACAGACCACATGACAGTGTCCACCTTCCACAGTCAACAATAGGATGGAAGGAAAAAGGTAAGGTCCAAAATAATTATGTAGCAGCACTATATCTAATAAAAAATAATATTTTAATTATAGGCATATAATTCTGGTTATAAATGTTGAATATAAGATGGCAATTGCAAAAACAAATCTATGACATTTGTATACCTTAAACTTGCCAAAGTAGCCATTTACTAATGAAACATAGCTCATTTATAGGTGCCAACATCTACGCTATCAGTTCAATTGCTTCGAAAATGAGCAATTGCGCTAAGTCAGTCATTTCACAACGTTGTCCTTTTTCCGTATTTTTTTCATAATTACGTCACTGTAACACTCAAATACTCTTTACATTCGATCCAGTTAACTTCGAAATCTGACCTAACTGTTTATCGGGTCCGTTTAACCCTTTTCCAGTTTGATGATGACGTTGACAACTCTCAATAAAATGACTTTCCTCAATCGCCGGACCCGGGTCGGGAGCGCCTCTGACTAGTGATATTATCGAGCGCTATATAAATTAGAACATAAACTTCTCAGGACTATCTTCAGTCGCTTATTGTCCTAGTATACCATGAAGTTGTATGGCTGTTGCTGTGTCGGCCATAAAAACGAACACGAGCTGAAGAGAAAGAAGAACAACGCAGATATTGGCCACCATCTTCATCTTTCAAGTGTAGTCACAGAATCAGATCATAGACAACTCTAATCACGGAAATAACAACGTTGGCCTACTGCACGAGCGCACCTTTAAATACCTAATCGTCTAGGCACTGTTGCACCACCTCTTCTTTCTACTTATTGTCTGTTGCACCACCTCTTCTTTTTACTTCTTGTCTCTTGTACCACCTCTTCTTTCTACTTCTTGCCTATTATACCACCTCTTCTTTCTACTTCTTGTCTCTTGTACCACCTCTTCTTTCTACTTCTTGTCTATTGTACCACCTCTTCTTTCTACTTCTTGTCTGTTATACCACCTCTTCTTTTTACTTCTTGTCTCTTGTACCACCTCTTCTTTCTACTTCTTGTCTGTTGTACCACCTCTTCTGTTTACTTCTTGTCTCTTGTACCACCTCTTCTTTTTACTTCTTGTCTCTTGTACCACCTCTTCTTTCTACTTATTGTCTGTTGTACCACCTCTTCTTTTTACTTCTTGTCTCTTGTACCACCTCTTCTTTCTACTTCTTGTCTATTGTACCACCTCTTCTTTCTACCTCTTGCCTATTATACCACCTCTTCTTTCTACTTCTTGTCTATTGTACCACCTCTTCTTTCTACCTCTTGCCTATTATACCACCTCTTCTTTCTACTTCTTGTCTCTTGTACCACCTCTTCTTTCTACTTCTTGTCTGTTGTACCACCTCTTCTGTTTACTTCTTGTCTCTTGTACCACCTCTTCTTTCTACTTATTGTCTGTTGCACCACCTCTTCTTTTTACTTCTTGTCTGTTGCACCATCTCTTCTTTCTACTTCTTGTCTCTTGTACCACCTCTTCTTTCTACTTCTTGTCTGTTGCACCATCTCTTCTTTCTACCTCTTGCCTATTATACCACCTCTTCTTTCTACTTCTTGTCTCTTGTACCACCTCTTCTTTCTACTTCTTGTCTGTTGTACCACCTCTTCTGTTTACTTCTTGTCTCTTGTACCACCTCTTCTTTCTACTTATTGTCTGTTGTACCACCTCTTCTTTCTACTTCTTGTCTGTTGTACCACCTCTTCTGTTTACTTCTTGTCTCTTGTACCACCTCTTCTTTTTACTTCTTGTCTGTTGCACCATCTCTTCTTTCTACTTCTTGTCTCTTGTACCACCTCTTCTTTCTACTTCTTGTCTGTTGCACCATCTCTTCTTTCTACTTCTTGTCTCTTGTACCACCTCTTCTTTCTACTTCTTGTCCTATTTCTCTTATCCTTTCTCCTCCACCACTTGCTCATTAGCATAGGTATTAACAGCAGCAGTTCTCGGTCCGTTTCGTTATCTTCAAACTTATGCAAAATTGAGAGGCAATTTTAAGCACAAAAGGTGAAAGATATTAATTGGCTCAATGGTTTTCATGAGATAAAGAATAAATAATTGCAAATGACACCTGCTTAGTGCGTTTGAAGACCGTCATTGCATTGCACTTAAAACTGCTCTAATGATACCACCTGTGATTATTAAGTGCCCTTTAAACATAATTATAACATTAAGTTCACTGCGCACCGAAATTTCACGCATAATTCCAGATGGAAGAGTCCTCCGCTAAAAAGCAAGGCGTTGATTAACAGACAAGTGAGCTCACTCCTCAAATCAACTGTTGTGGACGAAACAATGTAGTACACAAAGGTGTAACAATGTTATGAAAAGTGGGGGGCCTAATTACTCCAAAAATTGCCCCCCACTTACTGAATTTTGCCCCCCATAAAATTCTAAAAATGGGGCTCACAAATTATCTTGATAAAAGTCATCTGATTATATTTATTCCATAGAAATGAATGAGATATTCAGAACGCTTTTAAAGTACAATATACCATGAAGTAGGCCTACTATTTTTACATTATACAGTAGAGTTGCGTGCAAATTAATCTTTCCATCAATATGAAGCTGGTAACATGGTCATTGCAACAGCGTTCATCACTCACCCTGGAAGCTTCCATCTTGAAGGGTTAGGTCAGCGTAGGCCTAACACTAGCTTATTGTGATATCACTTGATTGACACATTGCACTCAATGGCAGAAACTAATTTAGCATTGCCTATTTATAAAGGAGTGAATTTTTTGCCCAATTCAATATCCGGGGTCAACGGGACAACTTTAGATTCGTAAATTAAATTAGATTCTCGGGATACGATTTTTGTCATACTCAGACTGCAAAAAATGGAAATCATAGGTCACGATTGTAAACTCGGGCAGAAAGATGGCTGGAAGAACGACCGATCGATCGCGCTCTAGACTTAACTAGAACTATGGATCACCACAGTCTTTCACCAGCCTCCATCGCCAAGATAGCAGCTCCACCCAAGTCTTCCATGCTAGAAATTTTCGTAATAGCGGAGTCGGCTTGGAGGTACATGTTCCAACAGACATTTCCAATCAAATGTGTGCCCTTACAGGAGTCAGACCCCCGACTTCATAATTGTTGACCAACCACTAGACTATTTTTTTAGCCAATGACGAATGACTGTCAGAAATTTTCTGTATTTTGGATAGGAACAAAGTGATACATTATAAACCATTAACCAAACATGCATTATTCTCCTTTGTAAATGACAGTTTTTATAGCTGTAATAGGTGAACACCAATCGTAAAAACAAACTTTATACTGTTGGAAATTTATTGACCCACGATACCTTACTCATCAAACACAAAAAGCTGTTGGAGAAACAAAAAATTAAAACCGATTTGGGGGGGGCACATTGGGATGTACAGGGCAAATTGGCTTATGAGTATACAATACTTAAAAAGCGAATGAGCTAATAATTAATTTAATGAATGAATGAACAAGCTATTAAACAAGTCTATTAACCCAATAATGCCCAACTTTTTTGTTCTGCAAAATATTTTCAATTTTGGTTATATGCAGTGACTTTAGATCATATCTCAATTACTTTTGGTCATTTTTCATTTCCCCTTATTTTTTATGCAGATTTGAAGTTTGATCCCATATATGGGATTGTAGGCACGAATGATGGCATCAACTTCTAGGCCAAACAATATGATAGGGGCCGTTCACATATTATATAACGCTTAAAATATCAATTTTTGGCCCACCCCTACCCCTAATAACGTTATATAGCAGTAGCTGTGACCCCCACCCCTATATTATATAACAGTTATGCTGGATATAGACCGGAACATCAGTGATCTCTTTTGTATCGAATTCTCTCTGAAGGCGAAATGGATTGCGATCCTCAAACACACGAATCTTGTGAGACTTCAAATTACGTTCCAGACATAAGACGTAGATTTCACTTCGCAATTTAGTCACTAATTGTATAAAAAACCTTTCACCTTCATTTCTCTCACAGTTAAGCTGACGGAAATCGAACGCAAGACTAAAATATAAATAAATTACTAATTACACAATAATTAGCAGTTATACGGTAATTATCTTCGTTAGTTTATATATTTAAAACATTGTTACATTAATTTTGTCCGGCCTGCCCGCGCCCGTTATAAGCGACCAAAAGTGACCCTAGGCAAGCAACTGTGTGACTGACTTTAATCATAATGATGAATTATCTTTGGTTTTGCATGGAAGTGAAAGAATGGAAGGATTGTTATGAGAAAAGTAAGGAATTATATTTTACAGATTTGAACGGCCTACTGAAATGTGAGATTTCTGAGAAGGAACGGATGGAAAGGAAGTCAATGGAAAAGGATAAAAGATGAGAAATGGAAGAATAAAGCTAAATGAACTTGAAGGAAGATTAGGTAGGAAGGATGAATTAGATGGATGAAGGGTTAATGTAACAGATTAATGATGGATTGGTGTTGAAAAGTTACAATACCGAATGAACACGGCCTAAGAATTATAATTAACCGTTATATAGATTTGATAAACACAGGAGTTGAATGTAAGAATGGCAATAATTATGCAAACCGACAAACTCCGTTTATCTTCCTGTTTTCTTCCATTTTCTATTTTCAAAAGATAGGCCCGTTTTTCAGATTCAACATCCATGCAATTTCGGTCAGCGCCAGTCTGATGAATTCCTTCATCTAAGATTTAAGTGTTGATCATAATTTATTTTGTTTTGAGTACGTTGATGATAACCTACCAACTGTTTTCCTGATCTCACTTCGATCAATGTTGATCATTGTCGATTGGATTATTTCAGAGACAGATCGTCGAATATCTATAAGACCAAAGAAAATATCTCAGTTTATTGGATTCGTACTGCCTTTGAATATATTCAAGTGCTGCTTGGGAATTACACCAGATCCAAACGACCACTGTCTCTCCGTCCAATTGAGAGTTGAGAATTTCTACACCTTCATCTTTTAGTTGACTGATGAATTTATCAGTTTTTTGTGACCTTGTCATCGCTCTGTTTCGACGATTTTCAAATTTGTCGTGAAATTGTTGAGTTGTACTGGAAGTTGTACACTTTGCCTCGCGCTGTTGCACTTCAACTTTTATTATGACTAAAATAGAAATCAAGCGTGGACCAAGAATACGATGAATACGCAAAATAAATGTGCAAATCAATCTGTAGACCATTATTGCAAACTGTTTTCAAAGCAGATTTGTTATAATATATATCTATTGGTTAATATGAATAAAATGAACTAAAATCTTAAAACTGGTATGAATGCTTGGACAATCTCCTTATACTCTCGTTGTACCACGGCATCACAATTCTTGAAGCATCGATCTTTTGAAAATTAATTATTATTTATGCAATGTTATTTAACTCCTCCGCTGGTTGTACTCTGTCAGTGCCAGTCCCAAGCCTGGATGGAGGAGGAGGGCAACGATAATGGTCTTTGTTACCACACAGTGTCGTTAAACTGCAACTACCACGCATTGTTATATAGCGCACCTTAAAGTTCGCTTACTCAGGAGCACTCCCAGCCAAACCCCAATCTTATGTGGAGCGAATGAAGAGGCAGAAGCACGTGTGATAGAACTGCAGAGCTTTCGCAAGTACGGATGAATTAGACCCTCAATATGGCACCGGACCAGTAGGCTACAAGGATTCAGTATACGTTATGCTGCAGTTAACCCTCGGAGGATAACCTTTATAAAAATCACATAAAATTGGCTAACCTGGGGTGAATTTTCACCGCGACACCATTTGAGGCGTCTGACATAAAATTTTCAATACTTGATGAACAGCGCTAGTGGTTTCATGTTCAGCATGAAAATTTGAATAAGATAAACCTAAATAATATCAACTGTGAGCAGCATAATCGAATCCACAGTCCTCGAAACATGAGGTGCTCGCAAAGATCCATCATAGTTATTCAATTCGTGGTTAGCCTAATTTCTCAACGGATGTCGTCCAACCTCCTCTGTGTCAACCCTTCCAAAAGCGAATTCATCATCATATTCCCTTCCTGACCATTTTGACCAAATCAAGAAAATCCACGAGCCTTCAATATACCTATATCCACCAGTTCCCCATCCCTTTCCCTCATCTCTGATGCCCCAGTCCACAATCTTTAGTCACCATTGATCCTCATCGCAATTTCTCTAACATCTCAAACCTTCTGCTCTCCTGTTTCATGCACATTCGTGATCTTCCCCGCATCCGACCGGTGCTCGACCGTGATACAACATACACCACTGCTACCTCCATTGTCATTCGAAGCACGGTTTCTGCGATTCCCTTATTCACAATCATTTTGAAACCCACTTGATTGACACAGGCCAAAAGATTATCGTATATGGCGCTTCAGAAGTCAAGTCGTTAGTACTACAATGACGTGAGCAAGCGTTGAGTCTGCGCTATATTAGTTACGGATTGGGGACAAGAACTCACTCTGAGCTGCAGCTGTTGATATAATTATATATATCAGGGACGATTTCTGCGTCACTTATGTAGATATGCGTTGTTGGTTTAAAAATTCAATGACTCATCAACAGTAATATTCTGATGCGAGGTTGGTTAGGCGAACTGCGGGCATATCGAATCAGACAAGTTGAGTAGTAGCCTGGTTGAGCAGCAAGGGTCGATATTTCCCATTACTGCACTCACAATAATCTAAGCTGTCTGTACATCTGTGTAAAAGGACAGTCCCAAATCCATGAGAAATTATTTCGAAAGGATCAACGACTACACGCATGCCGATTAATTTAAAAGATTGCTTGTATGTTACTCGAGGTAGCATAGTTTATGGCAGTCACACATTGCGTATTTGACATCTTTGATTTCCAATGTTTTCCATTAAAACTTATATGCAAATGGCGCAAAAACTAATTTTTCAAACTGACATTATCTGATTTTATTACCATTGAAGCAAAACCCATTTAAAAAAACAAGATTTGGAAGGACTTAATTCTCTCACATATCACTGAACATAATATTAGCAAGACAAAAAGTAACAGTAACTCGAGAATTATAGACCTACATCTCAACAGAGCGAGAAGGTTAATAAGCTAAGTATCAATATGTATCAATATGTAAGAAAATCCATAGCAATGCTTACGTAGAGGTAGAGCTGTAAAATTCGATTAAAAAGACCTAGATTTTCTAGGCTTTTTAAACATAAATACCTCACATAAAACTGCAAATTAACAAAAAGGTCAATATCTCAATATGATTTGCTGCAACGATCCCAACCTTTGAATCCAATATATCAGGCAATATATCAATATATCACTACATTGCTTCTATTCAACAGTGCACAAAATTCACAACCATTTTCCCAATGCGCCTATAGTTGGGGTGGCTCCGACCTACCTGAGGATTTTCTGGTGTCCTCCATACCTGCAAGGGCCTCTCTACGATGTTCCACTCGTGGCTTCCTGGCTGTTCCTCGCATGCAGTCTGCCAGGGTCCAATCCAAGATCTCTGCCTTTGTTGCCCTTCAACTTGGAACTGTCTTCCACACTCCACAGTTCTTACACCTGGAATTACTACTCCTCTCATCTTGTCAGTTCCAGAGACACCTTAGAACTTTCACGTTCCCAAGCACAGACGCTCGTTGAGAGCACTGCATGATGTCTCAAGCGGCGCTATATAAATGTCTGATTACATCACTTTAATTACATCTATAACACTGAACAAAGTCAAAAATTTAAAAAAAATATTTTTTATGAACAGAATCTAATTCACATGTTGAATACTTACATATTCAAGCCACTCTTGATTCTGTCTTCATGACATGGCAAGTGATGACTAGGGTATGACACACAATCTGAACCTCCTGATCTGAAGCCCATCCAATTGCACAAGAACAACAATAATTCTGCTTCAGAGATTGCCATATGTTGTAGGAAAGTCATAAACAAAGTAATGGTGTTGGTATACCTTCGGAGTATTATCAGTTTATTCTTGTGTGGTTAATTTCACGATAGTATGCATGGTGATGAAGTTGATGTAAGATACTGTAATTAGGATGGTGTTAGCAGTAACAGTGAGGTTGCTGATGGTGGTCGTAGTAGTAGAGACTGCGAAGATCATGGTGGTGGTATACAGTTACTGTGAGGATGATAATGGCGATAAAGTTACTTTAAAGACAATGATGGTGAACACAGTGAATGTGGGAACAATGATGGTGGTATACTTACAGTGAGATAAAAACGGTGATTTAGTTACCCTGAGGAAAATGATGGTGACACAGCGAATGGGGTTATGATGGTGATATAGTTACTGCGAAGATAATGATGGTGATATTGTGAATGTAATGATAATAATGAAATCATTACTGCGGAGGCAATGATGGTGACGTGGTTACTGCGAGGATAATGACGGTGATATAGTTATATGAGGATGGTAAATTAAGGTGATGTAGTTGCTGCGACAATTTTTATTGTGATATAGTTATTGTGAATATAGTAATGGTGCTATAGTTAGTGTGAGGATAGTGATGGTGATATAGTATTGTGAAGATATTGATGGTGGTAGAGTTACTATGAGAATAATATTGTCGACATAGTTACTGTGAGCATGATGTTGATGATATAGTTAATGAAAAAATGACAATGGTGGTGTACTTCCTGTGAAGATAATATAAATACTGCGAGAATAATGATGGCGATATTGTTATCATGATGATAATGATGGTAACATAGTTACTGCGAGTGTATATATTAGACTGTAATGGTGATATAGTCACTGTGAGGATAATGATGGTAATATCGTTGCTGTGAGGATAATAATGGCGATATAGATGCTATGATAATAGTGATGTTGATAATTTTGCTAGTGGTATCATGTTCAGCAATCAGATCTCCCCGAAACATTTCAGTCGCCTGAGACCAAATGGGTGGCTGTGGCATAGTTTGTCTGTTGTTGTAGGTGCTGCAGTAGACGGGTAATTAGGTCGGTCTATCTGAATAGACTCTGGCAGGATGGCAGATAATCTTGCCTTATAATATAATGGTAATATGCTTCACCCACTCATATGCCATCGCGTCTGTATTCATCGGGGGAGGCGCAAATAGTTATATAGTTTCATCTCATAGCGCTGCACAGAACAAGAAAAAACGAAGAGCTCGACTACTAAGCAAAGCAGAAACAGGGCAGCAAAGCTCTCGCAGACAGAGGAGCGCAGAGACCCACACATGCAACGACACAGACACTCGCGCACATACGCAAACACATTTGAAGAGACACGCTAGGATACGTAACTGCCAGGATGTTGAGTCTTCAGGATCTCTGCAAGACGTGCTGGTCTGCGGCTCCAAAGATCTTTTTCCTGATGAAAATAATAGAATTATTTTTTTATAATACAGAGTCTAATGCATGTATTTTGAGTCGAATATATGTAATGCATACATAAATATTCAGACACAAAATATCTCATAACGTGCAATACTCCAAGAAATATTTACTTATGATATTTTCTTGTTATTGATAAGTCATCGCTTCTTTGCTTAAATTTATTTATGCATATGTGAATAATTTCGTTAAAATAACGACGAGTTCTTATAATAATAATCTTCGTTTAATTTCAAACTGACAAATCGCAGTATGATTACGATTACGGAATGAGCGAGTGATGACGAATTCACCCCATTACGTTTTACATCTCATTTGTAACAAACGCCGCCGCCTAGCGAAAGAAACTACTGGCTGCGGTCTAGTATAGATATGCGTGCAGAAATAAAGAGAAGCTGTAGACCTAACTCTCATTCTTTCATTAAGATGGTTATCATGAACGCTCGCCATCTCCGAAATTGATTGAGAATTCTTGTCGACATTTGCAATTATACAAATAAATTCCCGGATTAGAACTCGATGCTCAGATGCGAGGGTTGTATCCTTAAGCAATGAACCAATTGAGTAGCCCCGAATATATAGGAAAATATAATTATGCGTTTTATATGCATGCATAGGCCTACGATTATTCTTAATAATTATAAAAGTCACTTTTAGAACATTTATAAGACTAGACTTTTGCAAGGGAGCGAATATTAATATTTACAAGAGGAATATAATTATAAATTTAAATTAAAATTGTTCGTAGGATAAAAAGCGATACATCTTTCTCGAAAGATATCAGGTTCGATCGCGTGATATCTATGCCTGTATTTATAAAAAATTTGAAATGCATTAATATACGCTTCAGTTCGCAAACACCCGAAAAATGGCAAATACTATAAAATGTTTGAAAGTACTTACCGCATCTCTTGAACATGATATTCACCGAAACTTTTTGGACGATTGAGAATCTCGGAACAGAAGTTCGTGTTGTACAAGTGTTTACAACTTTTGGCTAAACTAGTAAGTATATATATATATATATTTATTTATATATATAAATACACATGTGCTGGATATGTATAGATAATCGTATGCATGATTTTAATATTATTATACAAACACACGAGTTATTTGTATGGATATGCATCTGGCTTTCAGGATCCGGTTCCGCTATAGCGCAAATAAATCCTTTTGAAGTCGATGAACTTAATTATACGCAAATGCCAGCTTTGATACGTCGGCATTCAAAGACATTAAATTTGGGACGTATGGGCGATTGTCCGTACATGTTTTTGGCCCTCTTTGGAATAGGCATATCGCCGATGTAAACACTTGGTCGACCTACGTCGAATTTCATGTTTCACTTTAATGATCGTCCAATTATTGACGCACGGCCATAACCTCGATCCTTTGATGGACGACGACGATGTAAACACTGAGTCGACATACGTCCAATTAAATGTGAGAATAGATTATACACCCTAATTGTCAGCCACTTATCGACGTACGCCTTTGTTGGCCGTGGTGCCCCAGACCCCCATGTGGGAGCGGGGGAAGGGTCAGCCGCCGCCGCGGTCGCCGGTCCGCCAATGGCCGAGCCGTAAACCTATGATTGTCGGGTGGGCGTGTCTCTTCATATGTGTGCGTATGTGTGCGCGTGTCTATGTCGTTGTATGTGTGCATGTCAGTGTATGTGTGCGTGTATGTGAATGTGTCTTTGCATGTTGAAAGAAGTGCGTTATCAAATTTCAAAATATATAAATAAAATACTTTGTCAATCGCTTGAAAAACTGCTCACAAAATAATTTGATGCCCGATTTAAGGATTGACATTTAATTATACAAATATTTAAAATATTTGATTAGCTTATGATTTATTTCATAAGAAGTGATTATGTTTGACTGAACGTGTAAACATTAATTACTCCCGATAATCTTCCTGCAACGATCAGTTGCTTCTGTTCTTCGTTGTAGCACAATCTCACAGGATATTCGATCTCAGGTTCGTCTTCCTCTTCCATTGAACAAAGAATTCGATTCCATTTGAGATCGGAATCCAAGAGAATTACTCTATTATTCATAGTATCAGCCACAAACACTCGATCGTCTGAATCGAGTGAGAGGTATTCAGGAAACTTCAGTTGTTGTGTTTCATTTGAAGGAATAAAACGACGGACAACCATCTGTCCATCGCTGCTCAACTCAATTACACACCGTTCATTGTCCCTCTTTCTTCCTCGTGACCCACTCTCTCCCATCTTCTCCTGTTTTTCTATTTCCTCGTCCATCTCCTCCTCTTCTTGTTCCACATCGATCGACTTTGTCTCATTTGACCAGTGAAGGATGATGAAATTCCCGATGGATGTTTCCACAGCATGAATTGGTTTTTCAATGTCTGTTGGTAACGAAATCGATCGAAGAAGTTTTGCATCTAGATTTCATTTCGCAGTTTAGTCTTTCCAAATATGATCAACGATTCATCGTTGTTTTTCTTTACCTCAATTCTCTCAGTTAAACTGACGGAAATCGAACATAGGACTAAAATAGAAATCATTTGCTGTTTATTCATTGCAGCAATGAGCAGTTATAGTTATCTTCGCTAGTTTATATATTTAAAATATTTTATTACAATTAACATTTAATTTTACTGACAAAATCTCATTGTTTAAAGATATAATACAGGTTTTAAACCAACAGCTATAGCCTGAGAACTTATAAACTCGAACTCAGGCGCGCTATAAATGATAGTTTTATTGTTATATAGTGAGAAGAGATTTTGAACGAGACAGTAATATTTACTTCTTTGTAGATTTTTTATTATTTTAATTAGGCAATTAATAGAATGCAGGCAAACATTGGCAACTGTTTGTTCATTCAGAGGATAAATTTACTTACACCAATTAAGACTGGATTATTATTATGCTCTCATTTACGTTAGTTTCCATAATCAGAAGCGCATTTGGCATTTTGGCAACTTATAAATGTAGTTCATCGATCTATTACTTTCTATTTCATTTTTGCTCTTATCACAAAATATACGCTAAGGACGGCTAAGCGTCATGTCATTCTCTTTATTAAAATAATATCTTTATACTTGCTCTCCTCGCGAGTAGCTGTATCTTGTATCAGAGGGCGTCGAGAAGTTGTGTACAGGCATAAACCTCCTCCTCCTATCCCTCCCTTAGCCCAGGACTGACTCGTCAATCAGCAATCGCTTTTTGATCGGTGATTCGCTAGGACTAGAGGCAACTGCGTTCCGTCATTGGTCGGCCTTGCCCCTGCATCCGCCCGCTCGATACCTCCAAGGGCCGCTCGTGCCTTGTTTTCCGCGCCCGTCTTAGCCGACCACATATACTTTGCTTCTCATATTCACCGTCTTTGCCGTGATTCATACTACCAGTTACGTCAGCTTCGATCTGTTTCCCTCTCGCTAACTCCAGACGCCACAGTTACCCTTGTTCACGCCTTCATTACTGCCCGACTGGATTACTGTTGCTCACTCTATGCAGGCCTTCCAGCTGGGTGGTTGCGGTGCCTGGAAAGGGTTCTGCTGCACGTCTTGTCTGACGTATTCCCAAATTTGACCATGTCTCCGGCTATATTCTTATTATTATTACAGTAATTTTATATAGCGCCAAGTTTGCCTACTCAGAAGCGATCCCAGCTCAACCTCGGCCGAACAGAACAGTCAACGAAAATGTTACGACCGAGTTGAGCTGGTGTACACACGCCGAGGCGCCACCTACACCTACCATGTATGCTGGATGTGCTCCGCTGGCTCCCCCTCCAACAGCGAGTCTTGAACAGTATCATCTCTTTGGTATGGCGGTCCTTGCTAGGTCTCGCCCCTGCCTATCTTCGCGATCTCTGTTACTCACTCTACTTGAGTATGCGCTCCCGTTGGCGTTGCGGTTGTTGCCAAGGGTTCAGTCAGACTCATTTTATACTCGCCTTAAAACTGTTCTTTTTAGCCGGGGTCGGAAACGCTCCTGAGTAGTAGCGTTGAAGGAGCGCTATATAAATCTACGAAATGAATGAATGACACTAAATAACTTACTTACTTATGTACTTACTCATGTGCTCCATTGCCGCTGAGCCGCGACTTTATTCATAATGATGGACTATCATTGATTTGGCATGATACTGGAAGGATGGAATTATGGAAGGAAGGATGGTTGTGAGATGAATTCCGAATGATATTTTACAGATTTGATACTGAAATAAGTGATTTCTGAAAAGAAATGGATGGAAAGGAATTGTGAATCAAAGAAAGAGGACAGATAAATAGAAGGAGGGAGGAATTATGCAAAAAACGTGAAGATGAAAATGGAATTAGGCAGAAGATGTGAAAGTGTCATAGAAGTTACTCCGTTGATTTTAAAGTAATAAGCTAAATCTCACATTTTCAATTGAACTGGAGTAAAGGCATGAGAATAAGAAGAAAGGATGAATTACATCGATTTGACATCGATTGTGCAAAGGAATGAAGGAAGGAATGAGGTTGGAAAGTTGCACACTGTCTGAGAATTATAATTGACCGTCATATAAATTTGATGGCTACAGGAGACGAACGCAAGCATCACTAGCGACAGATTCTAAATAATATTATAGGCCTATTCCTGTTTGCTGCATCGACTTTCTATTTTAAAAAGATAGATCCGTTTTTAGGCTCAACATTCTCGTAATTTTAATCACCGTCATTCTGATGAATTCCTTCATCTAAGATTTAAGTGTTGTCCATATTTTGTTTTGAATATTCCATATTTTGTTCTGAGTGGCCTATATGTTGATGAGAACCTACCAACTGTTTTGCCGAACTCCTTCCGATCAATCACTGGCGATTGGATTATTTCAGAGGCTGATCGCCGAATATCTGTAAGACCATGTAATATATCTGTCAGTTTATTCGATTCGTATTGCCTTTGAATATATTCAAGTGCTGCTTGTGAATGACACCAGATCCAAACGACCACAGTCTTTCTGTCCAGTTGAGAGTTGAGGATTTCTACTCCTTCATCTTTCAGTTGACTGATGAGTTTATCCGTTTTTTGTGACCTTGGTATCGTTCTATTTCGAAGATTTTCAAATTTTTCGTGAAATTGTCGAGTTGTACAATTTTCATCACGATATTGCACTTCAACTTTTATTACAACTGAAAATCGAAATAAATATATTTAAATGTCAGTTTTGTTTCTGAATTTCATACAAATACCCCGTAATATATGCAATAATCGAAGGAAAGAGAGCAAAGACTGACAAGGAATACGCCGAATATGCACAATATAAATGAACACATTTTAACATTACTTTGTACAAACAAAAATTTAATTAAATCGATTGGAATTTAATCCTTCAGTAAATGGAGAGATCAGAAATTCATCGGCCATTGTAATTATAATTGTAACGGAGCACTCGTATAGCGCCACTCAAGATCAGAGGCGCGTCTTACTCAGGACACATCCAAACGGAGAACAGAAAGGCCTTCAGATGCCTCCGGAAGGATGCAGAGGAAGAGAGCAAACCTCCTCTCCTGACGTAGGTAACGTTCATAACGTTCAAATGGAGCCAACATCTCGCAAAACTTAGATCATCGGGTATTTGAGCCCTGTAGTGACCATTTGAAACGCAACTAATTACTCTTGAGCTATGAGATAAACTATCACTATTAACCTCCTCCGTTTTCAATTGTCCTCGCTACTATCTTCTGGTCATTTCTCCGAAGACATCTGACGAAATATGAAGACTTATTCTGATCGAAAGATCTCAATAAGCACAAAAGTTCATAGTTCTCATCTCGTCGTGAATTAAGTAGTTGAATGAAGCGACTTTGTTTATCTGTTATGCAGTCGAATGACAGCATCGAGGCGTAGAACATGTCATTTGGCTGAATATTCTCCAAAAGATATCCTTGGTTGTTCCGAACGATTGCAGATCTTTTACTGTTTCTTTCATAGAAATCTAAAATAACAAGTTATATTACTACTTTTAAACATTACATCTTTATTGCTCTGTAATAATTATGTCTTCAGTAGGAAACGTATTTGTCTGATGAGAATGCAATCATCGCATCTGGTGACATTCAATTCGACGGAGGTGACTCGTTCAAGGAGATTACTTTCCAACTAACAGAATTGACTTATGATGTTCGTTTTAGGACAATATCGCACAAGCTACAACTTATTCCACAGTCTCGTATCTAATATGCACCAATCAACTATCTTTACACTGACTGTCCCTCAAACAATGAATTCATTTAAAATGTGTCTGGCTGTTCACAGGGTGTTGCGTTAGAATCAGAATCGCATCTGCTTTAAGCTTACGCCTTAGTAACATGGTGTAATAATTGCAATTTAAGAACAGATAATCATGCTTTATCTTGGATCGGTGTATAGAGGTCTAAATATTGTGATGGATTGTCTTTAAAGTTAAAACTAATATCATAATTTTAAAATACTTATAATTATGTATGAAAGCATTCAAATTACTAACATTGTGATTGAAACATGTAGGCCCATATTTTTGGATTTAAGGCAGAGTGGTAAAAACACAGTGAAGGATAGAACTAAAAAAACAAATGGAATAATCAAGTTATGCTGACTGTATTTGCTGGTAACCATTTGAAAGCCATCCTACCTTTCAACCGTCGCCAAATTCTTCTCTTAAATCGTTGTTTCGTTATTCGTTTAAACCAACAGACGTCGACTGATGCCAAAGTCTTAATGACAATTTCGTCATTCTGGCGTAACGACGAATTCAGTATCCAATACAGATATGTTTTTTCTAAGATGATATCTAACAACTCAAGTAGAACATCGCTCAACTGAAAAGCAAATTAGTTAGCTAAGATTAGTTGTAATAGATTACTGCACTGAAACATTGGGTGATAAATTGTACCTATTGCAGAGCCATCTATTCCGTGAATTTGAGGATTCACAGGAAAGTAAATAACGCGTTTTGATTGGTTGATATTCAAGAACTCCAGCCTTGGTCCTTCCCGTTTTGACAATGTGTCACTTAGCCGTTATCTGCAGCTTCATCTCGTTCATTGCTCTCTATTAATTACTTTGATCTTTTCGTCCCTACGTTGACTAGTCCTTCTGTCGCTAGGCTAAGGCGTCGGTGTTTGAAAAAATGAGATATATAACGTAAGCCTTACATGGCTGCCGACGGTTAAATTCGTCTCCTGTAATATCTTGTCATCAATCGTTCATACTGTTCTTGTAATAATACTGCGGTTTGTCAGCTTGAAATTAAACGAAAATAAAGAAAATACTCAATTTTTAAATAGGTTTGGTTTAGAAACCAAACAACTAGTTATTTATATCTTTGGTCTCGTATCCAAGACAAATATTTAAATCTAAATAGATGACGATTTCGCGAGCTAGTTTAATCAGATGTCGTGAAATGCTATAAATTCCTTATAGGTTAAATAGTTCCACAATCTCACCGTTGTCGTCGATGGCGGTCGATCATTATCTGTTTGAAAAAGTGACATTGCAGACTTCATTATTTTTTCTAATGTGCATATAAGACAATTTCAATTATATTAAGTCTACTACGTTTTTGAGAGCTGAAGTAATCCTGCGTGGATGGTTTTGTGTATAAAAGGCCAGTTGCATAGGGGGCCTACAGCACAGAAACTACCGCATCGTATTCGTGTCAATCCATTAAATAGGGTCAATGTCAGATGCTTGAACTGGTATTAAAAAGGTATTGTGACTAATATCTGAATACAGTTTGTGATGTCCTAAAATGGTCGAGTTTACATATGACAAATATGTCCGAAGTTTGAAATGAAAACCAGTAAAAACTCTGGCACTTACCTATGATGACGTGTATCCTTGGTATATATCCGATCTTTCCACTGTTCAAATGCCTCACCTTCCACCATCCGACGCTGTCACTGCAGAGACATCAAATTAAATAGACGCTATGAGATTTCAACTAAGTATGCCTTCTGGAATTTATAATAAGAAATATTTCTTACACTATAGGAGGCTAAATTCATCAACCACGCGAATTTTTTTAAATAGTAATCCGAAACTACAAATTTCAAAAGCGCCACTCTGAAACTAAGCGCACATCACTATCTTATTAATTAGCGCTTCATCGTTCCAGATTAATTGTCATTAACTACACTTAATTAATTTCAAGACATCTAAATTCTTAAGTGTCGTATTCCCTCGTGACCCAAACCGAGTTTCGTGCTTTGTCGCTATAATTATTATGTCACGTGCTAATAACGACACAACCGATACCAAATGCAACACTAAAACCTCGATTACACAAAGCGAACCATGATTCGAAATATAATTTTCAGTTAATAATACCTTCGACATTATACTTTAGTATTTAGTATTTGTTGGCATTAAGAGAAGTCTCTTAATGTGTTTCGTGCGAATAAATGTGTCACCCGATGGTTGTTGGAGGAATGATCTCCAGTTTCTCCCCTCTTTTAAGCGGAATCGCCTCTGTATACGGATCAATTCGAAGATAGTTGTACATTTCACTCGCCAGTCGATGGTTCCTCGCAATTTTTTCAAGTTCGATACTCTCACGATATCTCATCTGCATCGGGTCAAAGTCTTGAATTGCTCGCAAATTTATTTGTTCTGAAATTATCAAGACATTGAAAGCAGCTGATAAACACGATGAGACGAAGAGTGTGCAATACTCCAGTCGTCTTGCGAATTGTATGTAAACGCTGTGTGTATTATGTATATTTATGACGCCTTACGAGAACCTCACAGAGGCGATATATGCGTGGCAACCAGTGTAAGTCGAAACAGATGCGACTTCGGAAATTTCAAGAATGTTCCCTGAACTGCATGTGAATCGTCAATGGAAGGCTATTCAATATGTTGTTATGGACCAATGCATGAGAAGGCAGAGTGTGTCCGCCTCGATGAACGGGAGAGCGAAACGATGAAGCCATAAAGAAAGTAAGGATCGTCGAGAGGCTGGCTGAAGACCGGAACACAAAGTTACCTGATGCAGTCTGAGTTCGCCTCTAGTAGTTGTTCGCCCCATGAGGATGCTCTTGAATGTGATTTCGTCCACAACTGGGAGCCAGTGAATGACGGGTAAAAGTGTTTTTTAGCGTATTTTATTGTGCCATGGTGCATCTAGTATATTTTTGTATATTCACTTATTTGACTTGAATTGATGTCCAATTTTGGCTTAAATTTAGACGGGATCGACGAACAGTATATTGTGCAAGTAGAAACTGGAATGCTTAAGTTAAAGCTAGATCGATGAAAATATTATGCTTGATTGACGCGAGAATGTCGTTACAATGGACGAGGAATTGGTGTAACCAAGACCGTGTACGCGCGCGAAAACCCGACTGATGAAAAGAAATATACCTTAATGGAAGCTGGATTGATGAAAAAGAAATCAACCTAAATGGAAGCTGGATTGACGAAGAATTTCTGATCAACATTTTGTTTAATTAAATACTCTGAAACACACTTTTAAAATTCTATTCATCGACCCAGCTTCCATTTAGGCATAAATGTTATCATCAATCCAGTTTCTACTTATAAAATACATGATATAAGCCTAATGAAGTAATTAATTAGATACGCTAAAATACAGTCCATTGATATGCCTGCATATTGGCTATTTGCCGCCGTAGGTCTTTTGATTTGCTCGTACTAACGGGCCCTTTGATGTACCCTCGTCGTGTTTACAGCTGTGCCGGCTTAACGGTATGTAGGGTCCGGGGGACTCTGTAGGGTCTGGGTGAAGTCTATGGCCTGTAGGGTCCGGGGGGACTCTGTAGGGTCCGGGAGACTGTATGGGCTGTAAAGTCCGAGGGACTCTGTAGGATCCGGGGCTGTAGAGTCCGGGGACGCTGTAGGGTCCGAGGGGACTCTGTAGGGTCCGGGACTGTAGAGTCCGGGGAGCTCTGTACGGTCCAGGGGTGACTTTATGGAAAGGTCCTTGGCTATAAATATGAGCGAATTTCTGTACAATTCAGTACGCAGTTAGAGTTCAGCTGGAGTTTCAGTTCAGTTTTGGTTCGTACAGTCTGAGTCTTAATTCTGATTCGATTCGTAGCTGGGCAGTCTGCTCGAGTTATACTGTAGCATAGTCGATGATGTACGAACTTTCCGTGTATTCTGTTCGCTGTTGTTGAGCAGAAACGTCGTTGTGTGTTAAGCTCTTCGAACTGTGTTCTGCGTAAATATACTTCCTCGTCGTCTGATCATGCCATCGACCGTCAAGATTGTTGTCGCTGTTGAAACTGCTGCGAAGACCCGTGCCAAAAAGCGTGGACTTCGTGGACATTTAGCAAGAGTGAAAGCTTCGAATTCGGCCTCCTGGGTGGTACCAGAGAATAGAAGGAGGTATTGGAGTATTCCCCGGGGCGTGTTGCCGTATCCTGCTGCTGCTAGGCAAGCCCCCGAAGTCGAACGAAAAGCAGGTTCTCCATAGACGTTTCGCACAATTTATTACATCGAAATATTATGGGAGTTAATCGAAGTCTCAGAATTTGCAGTTGAGGACGGACTGTTACAGCAGTATCAAGGAATTTTAGCAGACCCGCACGGACATTTAGCAGCGCTCATAGTGCGAAAATCTACGCATGGTCCATCGAGATGAAGGAGTTTTTGAGAAGAGTGAGTGACGAAAAGAGAAAGTCTGATAGAATCGATAGGCAAACAAAAGGAACAACTTCATTCAAAAGACAGGAACTAATTGAAGCAAAAAGATCGAGAATATATCCCCAAGCAGTTCAAGGACGAAAAATCAAGAGGTAAAGCATATTGAAGGGTTAGGAGCAACACTGTAAAATGTAGTAGGAAGCAGAATTAGTGAGCGCTGATACTTGGTTGCGTGTCATTATAATATCTCGTTCATATAAGTGAACAGATCAGAATTTATATATCCATACTTGAGGATCTTCCTGCATCATGTTCAAATAATCGGACTTATCACGATGTTGGTATTTTGGCTCTGAAAATGTCATTTGTTACCCGAAATTGATGACTTGATCTTCTTATTCCGCCAAATTTCAGTTTCTTCAATGTCATCAGAATGTCTTCTTTTCCGATCCCATCGACAGATTTCTTCCTCTGTGCATATGATTAAACAGTGTTTCAATAATTTTTGAAATCTACAGTATGGTCCACTTTGTAACACAGTGTATGTTGATCCAGTTTTATCTAAGTCATCATTGCACCGCGAATGTTAAATAACCTAAATATATTTAATCACAAAAAACATAGTAAGTTAATTTCTGCTGACGGGTTGTAAATAAATTTGTTATTTGATTATTTCGTGCCTCAACGTCATCAAAAACTGTGATCTGTTTCTTTTGTGTTAGCAAATCACTGATAAACAATCGTTGAGATCCTTTAATATCCATAGAACGTTCTTGTCGAACAGAATGCAGTCACATATCCAGAAGTCAATTTTAGGAGAGGTAATTGGGATCACATGGTCAACACGTTTTAGGTGTATCAAAAGGAGAGTAATTAAGTTGAGGTTCTTCACATCATGATTACAAGAATTTATAGCTTAATCAGCTAAATAGGTGTCACGACCCCTTAAAAGACACTTTCAGTGGTTTCTCAAAGGCCAAGTTATTCAGGTGATCCCAAACACAGTGATTTCTTTCATTCAGGTGATATTGTTCGATGATTGCATTTTAATGCGTTCCTTTGAACGAGGGACTTAATTAATAGATCACTCTGTTTTTTAATGCAAGTGTGCGTTATTTTCAAGGTTACAGTGCATATTTACCTAAAATTGAAAGCTATCACAATCTTAGAGTTGAATAGAAAACACATCTATACCTTTGAAATATGTCCGCATTTTCTGTAATTCTTCATCAGATACAGTTATTGCTCTCAATGTTATTTTCTTTGATCGAGTTAATAAGCGATTAAACAATAATTCAACGGATTCCTTGAGTTTTCCGGAGGTCAGTGACTCTTGTAGTTGTTGTAGATCTTCGATGGTCTCACAGTAGATGTAGAGAACGATGCTTTGACCTTTCTTAGCAGCAATTACCTTTAGGTTAACAAGTTTCAGTATTAGATTTGCTTCATCGGTTGATCTCTCATTTAGTATCGTATTTGCAATAGCTGTTGAAATTTCGTGTTCAGTCTCCGTGACGTCGTCTCCGTCCAGACTTGCGTGAGCTCTCACAAGAACTAAAAATAATCAGAAAGAAACATGTAAATCTAGTGAACGTGTGACAATGAGAAGTAGATAATCTGTGTAAATTGTATTGGAGGATGATATTATGCTCAATTAGATGACATAATATAATATTGGTATCAATATTAAAATGATTTGCCCAATGCCTCCTCGTTGCTAATTTGTTTTTTTGCAGATGACACCAATATTTTTGCCTCACATGAATCCCACAAAAAATTATACCATCCTATGAATCAGTAACTTTCTCATGTAAACGACTGGTTTATCTCGAATAAGTTATCATTGAACATCTCTAAGACTGACTATAGGCCTATACTCTTCTGCTCACACCGTAAACGCTTGCCTAATGTAAATTTAAATTTGCTTATTGATAACCTCATCATACCCAAAGTTAGATCTGCTAAATTTCTTGGTATTAATATTGATCAATTCCTTACATGGAATGACCATATTGAGAATATTTCAGTAAAAATAGCAAAAAATTTAAGGGATTTTATTGAAAATTGCCTACTTGTTGCCCACAAACATTCGAACTAACTTATATCACACTATGATTCATCCATACTAAAGTTACTGTGATCTAATCTGGGCATCTGACTACCCACCCAGACTAAATAGATTACACACTCTGCAAAAAAGGGCAATACTCATGATCACTGGCTTATCTCACGTCCTCAAAATGGACCACACGTTCAAACAATTTCTCATACCTAGACTTGACCAAATAATCCTATTCCAATTAAATGAATTCGTGTATAAATATAAAAGTCATCTTTTGCCCCTACATGAGGTGAAGTAATGTAACGTTAGGGGTGAGGTGGGACATAGCCTTCCCCAATATATATTTTATACTTGCAAGTCGCGATGTCAACTACAAAACATAAAATGTGACCTAAAATAAAGTGTAATACCCAATTATCAGTAAAAGTAGTAATAATCACGAGAAAAATTATTAATGAAATGGCACGTGCATTTTTCAGTTTTAGGTCACAACGTTACCAAATGCACGAATCGCCAACATTGCAAGTGAAGAGAATGTTTTTAATCATCATTTTTGACTGATTGTTCAATGCAATCCGTGCATACGGTATTAGCGTGTTCAAGGCACACTCTCTTGCTACACGAGTTACATCGTGTTCGACACTAAACCTATATTTTATCAATTCATAAAAGGCAAAATGCATAATTTAAAAAAATTTCATTATCAAATGTTGCGAATAAAAAAATTGCGTTCGAAATTACCTGAAATTTCGTAAAGTCTCCGCAATTCACATTCATTGAGGTAGACAAAAATAATTGAGTCTTGTTTCACGTTTTCCATATAATACCTAACACAGAACAGCTATGGGGTGTGTCATACCCCACCTCACCCCAAAAGGGTTAAGAACTACTTTAACCTAACTTCACTCGTTAATCCTTACGACTTACAATCCTCTAAAAATCATAGACCTGTTTATAGTCGGATTAATACTAGGAAATTTTCCATAAAATGTGCTGGCCCTAATGCTTGGAATCAACTCACTCTTGATATACGTGGTTCTAGCAGTTACCATCTCTCTAAACTGAAACTGAAAGATTACCTACTATTAAATTCATCTGAGTAACTTGTGTGCACATTTGTTTCTTTGTGTTTCTGTTCTTTCTATCTTGTCAATAATGGCTTAGTTAAATAGTTAAGATATTTTGCTACAATGCATTCTTATAAGCTGCTGCTATGATTATCTAGTAAGGGCAGGCCTGCCCTTACCAGACCAATATGGTCCCTTTAGGTTTTTTCTATATCCCTATCGTTCTCAACTCGTGTCAATCGATTAGTATTTAGAAGTATTTGCCACTAACTGTCTTACTGTTGAGTTCAATAAAAACACATGGTTATGGTTATGGTAATAGTTTCAACTCGTCAACTTAGAACTTCTCAATTTTCTGGATGCTCTTATGCTGGGAGCGAATCTGAATAGCCCATACCTTGTCTTAGATGGCAATAGGCCTACATAATAAAACGAGTGCAATATTCAGGTGAAAGCTGATATTAAAAATGAAGACAATGTAGGACGCAATTACTTCGAAATCGCTGCGTTCAAATATTTGTCATTTTAATATAATTGAACGTTCTGTTCTTTTCACTCCTTGAACATAACATTTCTCCAGTCAGTTCACCATAAATGACATGCTTAGCCAATGAGGCATCCCACCTCTCTTGCTTGCACGTCCTGCATGGCCATAAACACTACATTAGGCCATGAACATTAGATTAGCCCTGGACGGGTAGGGTGATAATGGTCTAGACGGGTGGTTACCCATCATTTAACAGTGCTTCAAAATGGACATGCTTGTAAATTTAACAGAAAAATGATTTATATTGATTTCTCACGACCTGACGATACATTCAATCAATTATGCAAGTTCATTCATCGATAATAATAATATAATAGGCATGTTCGTAAGTTTGTACATTGGTAATAAAAAATGATAGGCATGTTTCCAACCAATTAGATCTATGTGGTGCATGTCTATCGCTCCTATTGGTTCAGTGATTTGAGGCACTAGATAGCTTAGTAATCTTTCTACGCTTTGTTGGTTGCCGTGATTCTTGGTTTGCTTCAGTATTGAGTTGTTTTACTGCATTCTTGGCAAAGCAGTTGAAGAGGCGTCTAACTAGAAATAACTTCAGAACATGGCCTTTGATGCAATAGTTTTCGCTGACAAGAGGTTGTCCAGAATTACTAATGTCAGTCACACGATCTATGATTTTGACAAATAAAGATCGCTGACATTCAGCAGCAAGGAACTGAGCTTTCAAAGTAGATGAAGTCTTAATTGCCTCAAAAACTCTCCAACAATTAACTGCCAACACAGAGCTGTAATCACGGTGCCTTGTAAGTCCTTCACGGTTGACATCTTCCTAAAGTGTGGTAGCTCCGTAATCAAGAGTTCCATCCATTTCGATTGTGGCTAAAGTGTCTGAACTGACCAACTCCTCCTTGCAATGTTCACATCTTGTGATGTGTAACCATTGACCTCGCCATTGCACCGTTGATGTAGAAGATAATATTAGCATCACTAGATGATGGCCATCTGAGGTGCTGCAGCGATTCAGCCATTGAATCAGCCAATGCATTTTCTGCTGGATTTGTTGTATTCAGCATTCTTGATGCATCTGACTGGATAACATCATCAATCTCGTCCACAGAGAAACCAGAATACTTCAGAATGGACAAGGCACGAATCTTTAGGTTTCCTTCAACTATTTGTCTCATAGAGATGTTGTAGTTATCCCCAGACGTAGCCAACCAAAGCGAGATTCGATTGCATCAGATTGCAGGTGACAAAGAACCACATACTTAAATCCAAGATGGCTCAGTAGATAGGAAGCACAATCGGCCAGAGCTAAACACGTGTGACGCAATGCCAAAAATGGCTCACGAGTCAGCCCTGGCTTCTTAGAATCTTCCCAGATTTGCAGGAATCTGGCAAATTCCTTAAGAAATTCAAGTTTCCAATCCATGGAAGAGCGCACTGTGTCCATAGTGTAATCCCTTTTGTGTTTGCCTTTTGTATGTGTCTTAACATTGATAATATTCCAAAGTTTTATCATCAATGTTAAGAAATCTGAAGTCCCAATCCACGATGTCTTGTCTTCGTGAGCTGCATAAAAATTCAGCGCATCACGTGTGGACTCTGACATGACTGATGTTTCAAGCTTCACCGATGTTTTCTAAATGCTTTTTGGGTATAACATAGCAATTGTGAGCCAGTGTGCTTTTTTAGTGTCATAACAGTCTCTAGGTTAAACAAATAAATGATATCGTGGAAATTTGCACAACATCCATCTGACAGATTTCCAGCCATTGGTGGACCGTGAAACACCTTACGAGATTGAAAGTTGTTATGTACATTTTTAAATCCATGCACGGGGT
This sequence comes from Bimastos eiseni, assembly GCA_959347315.1. Taxonomy (NCBI): domain Eukaryota; kingdom Metazoa; phylum Annelida; class Clitellata; order Crassiclitellata; family Lumbricidae; genus Bimastos; species Bimastos eiseni. The sequence goes on from OY365814.1 coordinate 4,616,126, forward strand.
AAAAATTAAAATGAATGGTTGACCCGTAATGCTGTCAATTATGTATGCCTGCAGTGTTCCATTACACAGATATTCAGTTAAAAACTTTGTTTGCAGTTGCATCGTCCACAGAGATGGCAATGACTTTGATTGACACACTTCTCAACAATGCTGCCACTTCCAAGTAACATTCGTGCTGCTTGGAAGCAGTCAGCTTTGCCATTGGATATAATTATGGCTACTAGATCCTTGTATTTACCAGCCAGTGACTCTATCATGAAACAGAGTAGTGTTGATGCTACTGAACCATCAGGAGTCAGTCCTTGCATTTCTCCACTTGTGTACTCAACACGCTTTGCAATGTATACTTCATCAATTATGAGAAGGACTTACTCTCATTTTCATTTAACTATGATGATCTCATCTTCAAGTATGAACTAATGTCCAGCCCAGTTCCACGATTCAAACGCCTAGTGACTTTTTGAGATTGGTTGTGGAAGGAAGACAAACAATGTTTTGCTCTAGCAGAGCGACATAAGCAGCTGGACTAGCAGCATAGACCGTATAGGACATGATAACAAGCATAGGTGAATATGTACGAACAAACTTACTCAAGGGAAGTAACTTTAGCTGTTCAATTATAAAACTGATCTTTCTGTGCTCATCACTGTCATCACAAAACTGATCCAAAGAGGTTTTCAGCAGCTGCACTGCCATTTTCAGGATAAATTCAGTGGACCTGGTATTCGGACTTTCAATCCACGACCTGACACGAGCCATTAGATTAACTAATTGTGATTAGGAATGAATTGATCTTTTTGCCAGATCAGTATTCTGTAATGATGGAACAATTTTTTAGTCCACAGTAAGACTTACTGTTAAGTCAGGTTTAACAGTAATGCTGTCAGTAATATGAGGTACATCATCTGTTGATCCAATTAGGTATATTAGCAGACACTGTTGGAGAATACAAATTGTAAAATGTTCTGGTAAATTTGTCTCACCTCTCAGTCGTTCCTCAACTTCTGTTAGTGTGAGGTTAGAAATATCGTCATTCTCCAGAAAGAGCCGTTCAAGACTTTCTAATCTTTTATCTTCTTCTTCAAATCTCTTTGATGATGTGGCCCTACATGTCGTCATTGAAGCAGGTTGTGTTTTTGAGAGATAAGTTGGTGCGTTGAAGAAAACAGAAGGAACAGCATCATCCTCAGGAACCTTCTTTTTGGCAACATTTGTATCGTGCCATTCCTGTCTGAAATGACTTGGGTGGAAATGAAGCGAACAGAGTGTTGAATATTTTGTCGGTATGAACTCTGCGTGGATTAGCTCGAATCCATTTCTCGCATAATTTAGGATTGCGAAGAGGAAAAGCATGGAATGTTATTTTTTTCCATCATCTCCAACACCTGAGCAATCTATATACTCACTCCTGCAGCCAAATCCTGCACACTTTTCACCAGTTCGTAATGTAATTACGGTAATCCAGTTTGAGTCAGAATAAATCCGCCAGAAAACACAGATGGTGAAAATTTGCAAAATGGCAAATCTTCAACAAGACACTGTGACTGAGTAGACGCATACACGGTAGACCTTGTACTGCCAGGGCGATCTCTGTATGCAGGTCAAGTGAGTTACCAGCTAGCCTGCATGCCATGCCTCGACCGGTCTAGCTTAGTTCAATTGCCGCTTCACCTTGTCTGTCCAGATGCTATATCTATCTAGATGTTTATGATTGGGTCTATTAAAACCTGGGTCGTAATAAATCCTTAAAAAATTCAGATATCTAATAAATAATCGTCTACGGTATAATAATCTAAGCCGCTGATCTCAGAGGTATGACATACATGTATATTATCTGCTTGACTCTGATATCTGGAGTTTAGCTTAGAAGCCGTCCACATATTAAATAGGGCCCTAAGCAGCGAGGAGTTTCGAATTTCGGCGGTTTGCGTACGGGTGCGTATGGTGGAGGGGTCCCGAAAAAAAATTATTTAGACAATCGCAAAAATAATTGTCTAATTATGACGTACGCAATACGGAATATTGAAATCAAAACTGTCAACCCAATCACAGACTCTATTCCTGCTTGATCAATTTATGTAGCATTAAAACTTTAAAATTTAAGTGTTGTTAGTGTTTTATTTCTTCATAACAGTTAACATATTTAAGCTGTTATAATATTATATGATGCTTAATAAAAATAAATAGCACGTGGTAAAATCAATGTCTTAGAGATGTCGTTAGCTATTTCTACTTTGCAATGGGGGAGGGTAGAGCTCAGATGTATGCACGCATGAGGGATGGGGTCCACGAAAATGTACGCAGTGCAACAGGATGAGGGAGAGGGGTCCGAAAATCCAAATTTTTTCGTACGTAATATAATTATGGATGGCCCCTTATTACGCCGTTTTGGTAAGAAACCATCGTAGACCGGAAATGTATTACGATAATGGCATCACGAAAGTTCCTGATTTAGATTAGAAAGGTCTCTTTTAGATTTAACAAACAGCGTACTAATAAACTATTCGATGTGAGAAATTTTGAGTGATATTTTATATAGTTCGTTCACTTATACAGCCATTTTGGAAAGGCTTTGCCGAGGTGAAGACTTACTAAGTGGATCAGGGAATACTTCCAGAGAGACTTTAGTTTCTCTTATAAACTTAACTCATTTGACAGATGTTAACTATATTATAGTTTCTGTCTTCTTCTACTTCAACAAAACAACAATAATTTCGACGATGATTACATAGTCCTACCTCCGACATTGTGGAGTGTTTTTGCAACGAGGCTTTGTTTTGACCTGTGAAGGCAGATGATCGTCTGTTGATAATCACGTAAACTGCGTTTTCGCAAGAAATCCAACAGTGTTTCGTTTTTCTGATGCGAGGTTGGCTTTAAAGAAATTGTAGCCATCTGCCTTCTGTTAATGACCTTCGAGGAATACAGAAGACCAAGTAGTTCTGACAGTTCCAGAAGATCAACCAAACTTTCATGATTTGTGTCTAGTACTGACATTTCCTTTGTCGTTAAGGGCCATTCTCCACCAAATCCAGCTGAATATTCTAAAACAATATTCATTAATAAAGACAAAGATTATATAATTATAAAGGTTTGGCGTTAAAATGCAGTTAACTTGCAAGTGAACGACGGCAAGTCTATATAAAGTTAGTTCCTGTCCGCAAGAAGTAGTTGCTTGACTGGCATCTCTTGTAAAAAAATCCCCAGAATGCACAGCGGCTGCCATCGGTGCACTGCCCTTCAGCTGTGATTGGCCGACAGACGGACCTTTTTTAGCCTGAACATAATTATGCACTGGCCAAACTGATTGGCTTGGAAGCCGACCCTAAAATCGATTTGCTATTTTTGATTCAATATTTACCTTAAGCATCAATGCGAGACACGTTGAGTTAGGGTTGATGGTTGTGTTTTGACATCAAACCCGTTTTATGATCACAGGGGAGATGTCCGGGGGAATTGTCCTGCGGGGGAGATGTCCGGGGGAAATGTCCTACGGGGGGAGATGTCCGGGAGGAAATATCAGAGGAGATGTCAGGGAGGAAATGTCGGGGGAGATGTCCGGGGAAATGTCCTTCGGGGGGAGATGTCCGGAACCCATATAGGCCACGACGATGCACGAAGAAAATATACACGCTTAAAATCAATTAACTCCAAAATCATAGAGATTTCTGGACAATTTTAGTATTAATGCAACAAAGTCAAGTAACAGGATGTGTCAGTCTTACTGTTCTTATTTCTTCTGAAGAAGTCATCTTCTTTTCTGAATGGTAAATATATCAAATAACCAATTACGTAATGGCTATCTATTCGATAGACATCAATCTTAACATAGACTGAATGGTCGACGGTAACTTACGTCTGAAATGCAACAGTTCTAACACAATCTGAAGAAACTGCTAAGGCACTTTAACACCAGAGTAACTCAAAAGATCTGAACATCGCCTCAACTATTAAGTTGTATGTTCTCTTTCACTCTGTACATCTCTTTCGGACCTCTTTATATATATATATATATATATATATATTATATATATATATTAAAACCCAGTAGTGTGTGTAATGTTTGCCCTTCATTCAAAGAAGCAGTAAATATGTTCACTACTATCCTAGTTAAAATTTGAACCTCAAGGGCTTTATCTCATTAAAAAATGCACATAGTAGCCAATCTTATTCTTAGAAAAATGCAGTGGTCACAATGCATTCAATCCGTCTTTCTTCAACATGTCTTCACCAAAGTGAACTGAATTAGTACAAAAAGTTATTGATTCAAATCATGCAACATAATCCACGTAAATAATTGCAGAATGATTTCAAATTTTATTCGGATAAAAGCCAAAGAGGCGAATTTCCTTAATTTATTCAACCAGAAATTTGTATTCTGAAAGAAATGGTTACTTAATGGATATTCTTGTGTAATAATATTGCCTGGAATCACTTTAAACATTTTAAGAAAGTGTAATCATTTGATTAATTTTTCAATATTCAAGATTTTTTAAGATAAATCATCAAAGAATGACGGGCCATGTCACATATTTTGTCCACTTAATATATCAATATAATACTTAAAGACGGTTGTAATAAATTTGGTTTGAAAATACACTTGTACGTAACTCTAGTTGTACAATTACTTATTCACATCTTCGTGCAGCAATTCAAAATTCATGGCGATGGCGAAGGTGGCTGTGCTGTCAGCACGTGGTGAAAAGAAGCGGCGTAGGAAATATGTCCAGTTCCAGATGGTGGACTGGAGGAGGAAACCGATGCGCACGGTTCTGGAAAAAGACCGTTCAAAAATTCCAACAACGCCAGCGCATAAGGAAACTAATAAGATGCATTGTGTGAAATTTATCTGAGACCCCTCTGACTAAAATTCAGCTGCAGTCTCTGCAGTCTTTTGAAGAGAGCTGACAACGCTTAGAGTTTTGAAGTCAAACTGTCGACTTGAAATTGTCGCATTGTTCGAAGATCGTTCAAATCAATGAAGAGTGTTACTGGCGATTGGATGAATCGTCGATTAATATGTGGAGGTGTGACCATTGCAGTCTATATATTTATCTTATAACCCGGGTGAGATAGTTGGGGTTGAACTATCTCACGGCTTACCGACATTCCTCGAACAAGTTACAAACATCACTTCCTCATCTTATTTCCGCTTCTGATACCTTACAATAATACGGCATTTATAGTCATGTGTAGAGGAGAAAGGGGATGAATGTAGCAAATTTCGAATTTCAGCAATTTTCGAGATTTGTGAGAAGGATAATTGTAATCCTTTCCTATCAAACTATAGCCAAACATGTTGGCTCCATAATGGCAAATTATTAAATGGTTTCAACATCAAATATAGCTGAGACCATCAAAATAATAACAAGCCTCGTCGGGTGTTACAAGTTGCCCAACTAGCGGGGTTAGTTGCAACACGAGATGGGGCATGTTGTAACGACGTTGGGATTAAACTTATTTTAAAAATGGTGCTTCGTTGGTAAGAGCAAAACAGGGAATGCTTATAATTACATCGTAAAAGCATAGAATCAGGCTGTCACATCGTTGGTTATTGTAAAGTTCAATACACAGTTATACCTAGACCTAGGCCAATTGTAGGCGATAGTGCCTATGTTGTGAGCCTAGGAAAACGTCTTAACTAGATGCTACTTGCAATGGACACAAACATTATGATTCCGGACGATCTTCCTTACTACATGCTTTATGTGCCCAATAGCCACATGTATACAGTGCATCAGAACCACTATTCTCCGCCTTTGCCAAAGGCCTCAGAAACAATGCATTTGTCATTTGCTCAGACAAGGTCTTCCACATATCTCTTTATTGCATTATAAGTTCTCTTGGATTTAGTTGTGAAGTCATGTCATCGTCTTCATCGCTGGTGTCCCCGCATAACATTGCAGCTAGTTCACAATCTTCGTCATTATGGCCATCTGTTTCAAACAGGAGTGTAATATCCATTAGAGCCTCACGTAGGTCTACAAGTACTTCTTTGGGGTCAACTTCTTCATCTTCAGTTTAGCATCTTCTGCACTTGACCTTCCTTTGACACTGACAGCACAGGATTTTCCTTTGGCAATTATGGCATTTGATTTTCCGTCTAGACTGGCTCGACACTGGCGGAATGTAACTTTCCTTTGACAACAACTGTATTTGAGTCTTGTCTTTAGGCCTACCGCCGCTACATTCGCATTCTAGTTGCATATTTTCTGGCATGTCTTTTTCTAACACTTATTCTGCTTGTCCTTCTTTACGATGGCTTTGGATGAGAACGAACCCATTCTGGAGAAAAATACGTAGCTCGCTTATTACAGGAGAGCCTCTGGATATTCGATAGGCCTACAAGTCAAAGGGTGTCCGAACTTTTGGCTGCTTAATGTAGGGTTAAGCGGAGATGAATGTAAAAAATTTCGAATTTCACTTAATTTTCAACAAATTTCTCCTCGTATAACTAACTGCGGTGTGTCAATTTTGTCTAATAAACGAAGATCTATATATATATATATACAAAAATGATGGAGAGAGTCCGGGATCGTATATTATTGACGCGGACGCCGTGTTACAACTAACCCCAAAGGATGTTATATTTTATATCTGTGGAAATTGTCTACTTCCAATATTATCGCTTACACAATTGCTACTTGAATAACAACTTGAGAACTCATAGCAATCAGTAAAAATGTAATACGTGAATACAGTGAGTTGTGACAATAATAAGAAAAATTCTGAAACTCGCTTTTTGGTTAATCATTTTGTTTTATTAATAAAAAATTTATTTCTTAACATTTTGCGCAGAACTTTTTGTCACGCTGGTATGTCGAATTGAGCAACCTTTATATCCGCATTAGGTGGTTCCGTGCTATCTAGTAAAGACGCTATGCGACTTGTTACATTCAACCCGTGTTATTTTCGACCCCAGTCTCCCTACAAGGCAAGGATCGTTTACAACATAAAACGAACGTCTCTGGGTAGATATTTCTATACGGGACGCTTTGTAAAGTAATTTTGATTGATTTTGATTGATTCGTGCTTAATATAATTATTGTGTTTTAAAGTACGCATACAGTTCAATTTAACAAAATCCAGTGTCTAAAACCCTTCTGCCAACTTCGTGACGATCATAATTGTATCTGAGAATTTGTTAAGCATTTATCACTATGCTAACTGCACTTTAGCCTATCACAGGCGCTCTAAGCGTGACAGGCCGGAGAAAACAAGTGAGTCATCAAGTAGCGAAATGATTAGGCGTAACCCTCGTAATCGTAATCCCCAAACTTCTAAAGGACCACTTGCAAGCTAAGCGCATGGCACCAGTTTATTTACGAGTGCTGACTAATACTATCTAAATACACATTAGACACCAAAAAGTCACTCACGCGCGTCGAGGTCAACCCTAACCGTTTACTCTCATACTTAATATATCTTTATGATTTGCACACAACCATACATGTTGCACAAGGCCCTCTAAATATTGCCATTTTCCCTTGGCAATCTAGGATTGAGGGGTACGCTATTACACATAGAAGGATCCACGAGACGGGCATTGAGCTCATAACCTACCAAAAGGAAGAAACCCGTTTCTTGAGAAGACCAGCAAATAGTGATTAATATGTCCACGCAGAAAACAATTGAGTGCATGTACTAAGGTTGTAAAGACAGAAGAAGAAACAGAGGTAATTATATCGAATGTCTGAGAATTGGACCAAAATAATTTCCGCTTTATTGTTTAGATGAGGTTTTTCTCTAGACAACAATCAGTTCATTCATCTAAGCTATACACGTGTATATCATTTTGATCGCATGTATATTTTCCCAATGATGAATCAGATCGGGTCGGGTTACGGATATTAATTTAAATTAGGCGGGTCGGGTCGAGATCCTGGTGAGTCAGTTGGGTCTGATTCCAACTCGGTCCCATTTCGACCAACCACTTTTGGCAGAGCTTAAGTTTCAACTCTGTGCCTTTCATAATGATTCTTTTCGGTTTACATCTTCTGTGCATGCGGTCATTGGCAAGAGACCTCAAGGCACTTGAGTCACAAAAGAACAGCAGAAGACACCCCAAGGGTATCGCAGAGCCGATTGACTTCGGAGACAAATAATCGGGCGCTCTTTAAAGTCCTGCTTCTTTGACTCAGAAACCACTCGCGTGACTTCATGCTATCATTTCGGACTACACATTAATACAAGCCCGAGATTAAAATCTCTTACATAAGCCATTATCGCTTTTGCGATTAGCGGTCCGCACTTTATCCTGATGTTTTTTCAGTTGCAATCAAACAAATTGAATATGGCGAAGGACTTAGCGTAAACACTTATAGGACAACACCGGATTTTTCCCTTTAACATCGAACTCGGCTCAAACTGCTGTATGGAATAATTTCTCGTGAAAAATGCGAAAGGTCAATAGATTGATTACAAGCGTGTAAATTAGCTGAGGATTTAACGCTTGAAATTCCGGCCTTATTCATAGAAAGAGTAAGTTTGAGCTAAAGTAGGCCTAAATAGAATAATACGTTCTCACAAATCAATGTCATTGTCATTATTATGGTGGTGTGACTGTGTTGCGTTTATATGACATTATTAACATTATCACTGAAGGCGGGTCGAGTCGGGTCGGATTGGGTCGGGCCATACACTTCGTGGATCGGGCCGGGTCAGATATTTGGCTTTAAAAGTCTGATTGGGTCGGGTCTGGACAATTCTCGAGGTGTCGGATCGGGTCATGAAAATTGGACGCACGGACAACTCTGTGATGAATGAGTGATTAATGATTAATGCGTGACAACAAACTTGCCGACAATTTTCTTCAACTGACAACTATCAATGTTGATCACTGTTGATTGTATGGTTTCATGGGTAGATGGTCGAATATCGGCAAGACGAAAGAGCACATCTGTTAACTGATTTGATTCATACTGCCTTTGAATCTATTCAAGTGCTGCCTGTGTCTGACATCAGATCCAAACGACCACTGTCTTTCTATCAAGTTGAGAGTTGAGGAGTTCTATGCCTTCCTTCTTCAGTTGACTCAAAAGTTCACGAGTTTGCTGTGACCACGGCTTTGTTAGGTTTCGAAGGTTCTCAATTTTGTGATGAAGTAGCTTTGCTTCCAAGAACATTGAATTTTTACAACTTGCATCACACTTTTGAGCGTTGACCTTAACTACAACTACAAGCAGAAAGAAAAATAGAATGATTTCTCAGAAGAAAATTTGGTTGCCCTATAAATACTTGCACATTTTTACTTTTGAACTACAATGAATTGATTTGCATACATACATTCATACCTTCAAAAATACATAGGCCCTACATATATTTGAGGTAAACATTTTGTTGTCGGAGATTCTCAAGTTTTAAATATTTTATTAATTCCAAGGTAAGAGATAGGACTATACAATTTTTTTATTAAGCCAAACCTTATTATAGGTCTAAGCCATTTTCGTTGCTGCAGTGATCTAGATTTGAGTGTCTCTATGAAATAAAAGCGTGTTTGCCGTGAGACATAAGATATAGTTTTTTGCTGGCACCTCCACCGTTTTCGACAATCCTTGCCACTGTCTTCTGGTTGGTTCTTCGAAGACATCTGACGAAATTTGAATACTTTGTCCAGTCGAAGAATCTCAGAAAGTATAAAAGGTCGACGTTCTTACTCTGCTTTGAACGTAGTCGTTGAATGAAGTGACTTTGTTCTTCTGTTAGGCAGTTCATAGACAACAGTGAATCGATGAACTCTTTATTTGGTTGAATATTTTCCAACAGATAATTTCGGTTGTTTCTAATGATCTCAGGTCTCTTCGCAGTTTCTGTATACAGATCTAAAATTACCAGTTGCTTGAATATCACAATGCTGCTAAATAAACAAAACTATAATGTCATCAGCAGCGAATTCATCGTTGTTTCTGTGAATTGCAATAACATTATATCATTATTTTGTTTTTCTTGTGCATGTGAATCAAACACCACTTTGCCTGCAGAGTTGATATTTTAAAGGGGTGATTTAAAAAAGTAATAATTGGGTAAATGATCAGAACTGTAAATTCGACATGAGCAAATTACCTGCAATATCTCTTTCTGGACATCATATAATGTATGACTCGTCTAAGGTATGAGAGCTTAACCAGTTTTACAGAAAGTGGCTCACATGACGATGTTGTCGCGATGTTGTCGCGGTTGTCGAGGTTGTCGCGATCTTGATTGTAATGTTTCTGGCGTCTGTGCTTCTAACCCAAAACTGCACAAGGTACTATGAATTTGACTGCCCAATCCACTTCTAACAAATTATTGTTTTGGATATTTCAGGTTCCTAAAAATGTTTAAGATATTCATAAACGCAGTGTACGCATTACAATAGTACTTTCAAATGTGTTTTGGTTCATTGTCTTTTAGAATCTGCTGGGTAGTAGGCATTACGAAGATTAGCCTGAATATAGTACATTGACCTTTATTTCCTCAGGTGGTAGGCCTATGACGTTATTTTAATAGTGATTCCTGATTTTGCAAATAAACGTTTTAAAAGTGCTTGATTGAGACACCTAAATTGCAGTTGATAAAAATGGGGCAAATTAAAATTTATTTGTCAATAGTATTCGTTTTAATTCAAGTTATAACGACCTTTGTCTACACAATGAAAATATGCAACAGTAGGCCTACCTTTCAGCCGATGCTAAATTCTCTTCTTAAACCTTCGTTTTGTTAGTCGTTGAAACCAACAGAATTCGACCGATGCCAATAAATTGATGACGTCTTTGTTTCTTTGGAATGATGAAGAACTCAGCACCCAATGTAGAAGCGAATTCTGTAAGATGATGTCCAACAACTCCAGTGAAATTTTATTTAGCTAAAAAATCAAATTGTCAAGTTTTGCATAATACAAAGTATGAACATACGGATTAATGGCAGTTCATTATATTTCTTGTTGGTGATATGATCTCTGTGGAAATTGGTACTGTGGGCAGAGATCATTAAAAGGTGCCAAGTGAATAGGGCAATGTGCAATTCTTGTCGTTTGTCTTCGATGTCATTCAACTCTAAACCTTAGATTCATGTATTATGGTTTTCAAGCAATCGTAGTATGGTAGGCCCTAATGGTTTCGCTAACTGATCAGATCTCGACACCGGATTCTCCAACGGATCACAATTATTAATTATGTTTGCGATCATTGTAACAGTTATCATCGATTTGGGACAAGTGCATTATCACATTGGAGAAGAAGATATGCTGTGACTTTATAGATTTAGTTACAGCAAATACTATGCAAACATATTTTATTTCATGTAGATTATCAAGTCTGTTTCTTGAAGTTTCAGAGACATGTTAAAGATGGTTTCCGCAATAATTTTGCCAGCAAATAGATTCTCAATCCTACCGTTTTCTCCAAAAGTTGTTGGCCAGTTTCTGCTTCTGCCAAAAAAGTAGAAAAAACATAATTTTACTTGTCATAACGCTCTTATTTTATCATTTAAGGTATTATTATTATTTAAAAAAATGTCATGATCATTACAAGTTCTGATATGTAATGTATCCATGTATGGATACTTATATATATAAATATCTACATACCGCTTCATTTCATTGAATGATTAATGCATACACACATGCGAGCCTGGATTAATGCGACTTTGACCACTCCTCATTTAGAGTCAAATAACTTGCTTCCGGAACGCCAATCTGACTTTCTGAAGGGTCATTCTAGCGAGACGCTGTTATTCCGTCTCCTTTCCGAAATTTATGGGGCAATCGATAATTCGCAGCTTACTGTACTGGCTTCGTTTGACGTTTGTGCAGCATTTTACACTGTCGATCACGACATCTTGCTTAAGTAGCTAGAGATTTCATCTGGACTGTCTGGTAACTTTCTTAGCTGGTTGGAATCATTTGTTAGGGAGCGCACCATTTGTGTGGTTCATGGGTATTCCAGGCCCACGTCGGTCCCTGCCCCTTATGGCCTTCCTCAGGGCTCTTGCACATTGAGATTCTTGCACATAAGCTTACATGTAGCTGTTCTTTTGAATTGGTGCTGTTAGGCTACAGTGCAGAGTTTAATGTTTTTCTTCAAAAAAGACTTACCTTTGAGCTGAGCTTTAAATATAACAAAAAAACGTTATAAAACCAACGTTAGGCTATCCATCGAATGTACCCAGCCTTAGATCTGCAGCAAGGTAGTAAAATAGTTTTTCTAGCAGTGAGTTCACATAATGCAGGCCTATATATTCATAGCATATGCAATATGTTGAACCCCGTGGATCGTAACGCAACAGCTGAATATCGCAAGAATGCGAGGCGTAGTATCATTGTATCAGTCAAGAGGACTGAGCATTGTAGCCGCGGTTTGATGCACTGCCATAAATCAGAGGCAATTGAAATAATATGTTTACCTTCAGAGTCCCTAAGTAGCAACTATAGGGCTGAACAAAGCCAACAAAAGCTGCTGCTGATTTTCTCTATATCAGGCCCTAGACTAGGGTCACCTGCGCAAGTTACTGACAATATTAGTCTCACGATTCACGCTGTTACAAGACGGAGGCTCAGAGAAGTAGATTCTTATTGGGCATATACCAAAATTTTCACCGGTTTCAACTTATATGCGCGATGTCATTCACTGGCTACCAGTTCAACAGCGCATTACTTTCCGCATTGCGACTCTAGTGGCGGTGTCTCTGGTTGTGCGCCATCCTACTTGACTGAACTGTGTCGTCCGGTGTCTGAACTCCTTTCGCGTAGAACTCTGCGCTCTTCTGCTAAAGGCGAGCTTCTGATGTCCATAGCCCGCTCGTCGCTAATGCCGCGTCGAGCTTCCTCAGTGGTTGATCCATCCACCTGGAATGGGCTTCCGATGGCCCTCCGTCTTCCCCGTCACAATGGTCTACCTACCTTTTGTAAGCTGCTAAAGTCATTTCTTTTTGGTCGTGACTGGGCTGGGAGCACCTCTGAGTAGTCTTCCTTGAAGAAGCGCTATATAAATTATCGAAATGAATGAATGAAACAAATGAATGTATATTGGCAGTTGTAGACTATTTCATTCAATTGGCGTATTAATTAAGAGTTTGAACAATGTGATAGATTATATTTAATACGAATCAGGCTCTGTCACCAAATTTATTCAATTTACGACAGTGACAATAATTTGAACTGTGTCGTCCGGTGTTAATATCTGCATATCCTACACGCAGATTATTGCTAATATGACACCTGATTCGAATGATCCTAATTTATGCTATAACAGGTCTATTCTTAAAAGATGTACAACTTGAAATTCCACTGCTTTCCGAATAATTGGTTGCATCGCACACCTGCTGCAGGAGGCGGGAGATGCGACCAATTATCCTGCCAGCACAGCTAGACGAGCCCCGGATAGGGTCCATATAATATTTGGTCCGTATGAAATCCTTAATTATAGTTCCCGTTTAAATGGCGCTTAAAACAATTATACTGACTGCTCTTATTAAAATTATTCATTAAACACGTATTTTATATAATTATTATTAAATACTATTTTATTATAAGTCTATTAATTGAATGAGCGCTGTAGATTTGCAGATGATTCAAAAAGGTTGTTAGGATCATCTGATAATCAAATTTAAGTTATGTTCGTGAAATCGAGTAACTGACGATCAAATGTGTGAACGTTATTAATTCCTTGTTATAAATTAAAATCACCAACGAATATTTGTGTTTTTCCTTAGATTATGACATTTGATTCAGTTCAGGATAATATACCACGATCAGTTTGTGATGATGCACCGGCGGCCATGGACTTATTTCCTGGTCAGTTAATGCCTTAACTTCAGGTTAAAGACAACAGTGTTGAGTTAATTCTTGTGTATAATTTTGGGTCAGCTCACAATGTGCTATGTGCATTGTTCAATGTTAATTAGCAGAGCTCACTGCGGCAATGTGGTTGTCGAGCTAGACAGACAGCAAACAGTATGCAGTTTACAACAAGGGTTTCTGGATTAGTGTAATGCGTTCTAAAAGATCCGGAACACGTGTCCTCGGTGCAATATAAGCTGCTGCTTAAAAATAACGACGACACGAGCAAAAACAATAACCACAAGAATAAGATAAGCGCAAACCATATCTACAACAAAAACAACAATCAGAACTCAGTTGTATTGTGTTCAGAGTTGCCTTTAGTCGTAAGTACAAAAAGACGTCACATGAAGCCACTCGTGAATATCAGTGATTGGTTTTAATCCTCCGTTTTTGGTAGAACTCATTTAAAAATCAGACTGAAGCAGTTGTAGGCCCATACAAGCTAGCAGACGTTTTCAAGAGCCGGAGATGCCGTCAGTGAATCCAGGAATGATATCGCTTAGCGATTGTTTATTGAAATACAATCTCTGGATTCCGCAGAGAGCTTTTACTGTTTATTCTTTAGTGTTTCTCGCGTGCCCAGAATCCGTGTCTCCTCGCTGCAGAGTTATTAATTTAGCCTAATTAGGTCGATTTTGAAGTGAATGCGACGATCCACAGGTTGCACTTATCAACACGGCCCAACGTATCGAAATATTAGATTGGAACTAATAAATCGTAATAAACAAAAAATAATTACAACAAACTGGCGTTATGGTTGGTTTTAGTTAATCGCATCATGCATTTTGAACATAATTAACATTCATAAAATTACTCAATGCCTAAGTTAAAGACAGCGAATACTGACTTCAACTTCAACTTGATAATAGGCCTATTATCTATTTACTCATTGACATTTCGCTTTATATGCATTCGGCTATAGCCTACGATTAAATGCAATATATCAGCAGTAAAGAAGTTTCGAAATGTATAGTTTTATATTGCTGTACTTCATAAAGGAAACATATTGAAATGATAGAGTATTTAAGTCACTACGTAGTAGTTTATCTAAATCAGAGCTTTGATGGAATTGTTGTTTGTCAAAATCGATGCATTCAAAGTGACTATAGTTGACTGAAAGTGTAAACATTAATGTGTGGCTGGACATATGAGGCATATATCAGTTGCTTCTTTTCTTCGTCGTAGTATGGTATCCAAGGACGTTGGACGCCCGGTTCGCATTCTTTATTCGTTGGACAAAAAATTTGATTCCATTGGAGATCGGAATCCACGATAATGACTCTGTTATTCATATTATCAGCCACAATCACACGATCGTCTGAATCGAGTGAGAAGTATTGAGGATAATTCAGTTTTTGTGTTTCATTTGATGGAATAAAACGACGGACGACCATGTGTCCATCGCTAGTCAACTCACATAGACGCCATCCGTTGTCCCACTCGCTCCACTTTTCTCCACATGAAAAGTGAAGGATGATGAAATTCCCGATTGATGTTTCCACAGCATGAATTGGGTTTTCAATGTATGTTGGTAACATAATCGATCGAAGAAGTTTTGCATCTGATCCGTAGATCATCAGAATGGACGTTGAATCATTAACTAACAGCAACTGACCATTAATGGACACAGACAGATGATAGGATGGCCTATAATCAATGGTCAGCCATTTTATGATTTTGTGTTGGTCATCTGTTTCTCTTGATATCTTCCAAATGCATCTCGCCACTAGGTCAAAGACGTAAAGACAATTTTCTTTCTCATTGGATGCGATGTCCCGCGGAAGTTCAATCTCATTTATTATAATTGTTCTCTGAAGACGAAATGAATTTTGATCCTCAAACACACGAATTACACTAGTGCACGCAGAAGACACTGAACAACAGAGGACGTAGATTTCATTATGAAATTTAGTCAATCCACCCACAAGTTCATTTTTTCCTATGTTGAAATTTTCAATGAAGTTGACGAAGGTCGGACAGACGACTATAATAGAAACAAAATAATCATTGATAGTCTGTAAATGGAAATGATTGTTAATTCGTTAACTTTTTTTCAATTACTTCTTTCTTTGTTGATTTATTACTACTTGTCTTCATATCCTGTGTAGACAAACTAAGTTCACCCATTCACTGACTCAATTCATTCGGACAACGTAACCAAGTAAAAACCCCATAAAAATAGTTGGCTTCGAACGACGCAGTCGAAGCATACCCGCTAAAACAGGATCCTACCCAGGGTATTAATAGATCAAATAAATCTGAAGATAGGAGAGGCGGGCAAAGACAGTGGAGAGATATTAGTGTATTAACACGCAAATTTATTAATGAACTAGACCCTGTCGAGTTCCTATGACTAAGAGCAGAGCGGCACCGTGCATTAAATTGGAGAGGTACATGTAGGCCAGTGTAAAATATCAGTCATGCAGTTAGAAATAAAATTATGGGAATAGCAAGAGAGACTGAGTTCAAAACCTATTGAAGCGAGGATAAATGCTCCTTGAAACGACCAGTAGGCCTAAATGGTAATTATTTTGTCAATGCAGACAACAATAATATCGAATGCATGTACACTAAGGTTGCAAAGACTGAGGATGACACATATGTTGTTGCATCGAAGATTAGAGAAATGGTACCAAAAGGTGAAAGATCGGCTTTATTGTTTAGATAAAAAATTTCTACAGATGGCGATCAGTTCATTCATCTCAGCTATACACGTATATGTTTACTTCATGCAATATAATAAAAATTTCCCGAATGACAAACACTTGCCAAGAGTTTTCTTCAACTGACATCTATCAATGTTGATCACTGTCGATTGTATGTTTTCATAGGTAGATGGTCGAATATCAGCAAGACCAAATAGCACATCTCTTATCTGATTTGATTCGCATTGCCTCTTAATATATCCAAGGGCTGCTAGTGAATGGCACCAGATCCAAACAATCACGGTATGTCTGTCGATTTGAGAGTTGAGGATTTCTATGCCTTCCACCTTCAGTTGTCTGATGAGTTTATCAGTATGCTGCGACCAAGGTTTGGTTCTGTTTCGATGGCCTTCAATTTTCTGGTGCAATAGCTTTGGTTCCAAGAACATTGCACAACTTGAACCACACTTTTGAGCGTTGATTTTAACAACGACTACAAGCAGAACAGAACGAATTAGAAACGATTTCTTAGAGGTAAATTGGGTCATTCTGTAAATGCTTGTTCAATTAAGATTTTGAACTAATTTGCTTGTCATAAAATGCGTGTCTTTTAAATCAGTTATGATGGTAAAACTGATGAGTTGTCTTAAAATGCGCATATTTATTCATCAGCAACTCCGTTCCACATTGCAGATCGCACACTACATGTTTGTTGCTCGCAATGTAGAACAATAATAGTGGGCATATCAGCAAGAATTCCTAATTCAGTTTGGAAATGTTGGTGATTTTGTCAGATTTATGAACATTTTAATTGCAGTGCCGAAAAAGGTAAGTCTCCAGCATGGGATTCTACAACAGCCGTGAGATGCAAATAAAATATAATTCGTTTTTGCAACGTTAAGAGACAGTTTGTTCACAGAAAACCAATTAGTTATACTGTCAATTCTTTATTTATTAGGTTAATAAGTTTGGACTAATAAGTCAGGGCTGGAGGTAATAATATTAGTATCGTCAACGAATAATAAAAAATGAAGGAAAAGAAAAGAAGAGGACCTAAGATTGAGCCTTGGGGCACACCATGCTTTAGGTCGGCAGTACTTGATTTGGTGTATGACAACTAAAATTTTAAATGTAATTTATTCTAAGGTAAGAGATGGGTCCATGACATTTTATATGGGATCAACCCTCATTATACACCACCTCATGTTTGCTTCGGTGGTCCACATTTGAGTCCTATAACATAATTATGAAACAAAAGCGTGTTAGTCGTGATACATAAACTGCATTTTTACTATTAACCTCCTCCGTTCTCTAATATCCTTGCAATTGTCTTCTGATTGGTTCTTCGAAGAGATCTGACAAAATTTGAATACTTTGTCTGGTCGAATGATCTCAGAAGGTACATAAGTTTTTCAGTTTTATCTCGGTTTGAACGTTGTAGTTGAATAGAGTAACTTTGTTCTTCCGTTATACAGTTAAGAGACAACAGTGAATCGATGAACTCTTTATTTGGTTAGATATTTTCCAACAGATAATTTAGGTTGCTTCTAATGATTGCAGGTCTCTTCACAGTTTCTGTATACAAATCTAAAATAACCAATAACATGTCCAGTTGGTAAATTGCAACAAAATTATAATTCCATCAGCTGAGAATTTGGCGGCTTCCTCGTTGTTTCTGTGAATTACAGTGATAATAATGTCATCAGTTTTTCTTGTACGTGATTAAAACACCTCTTACCTGCAGAGTTTGAATTTTAATCGGGCAATTAAGAAAATAACAATAGGGCAAACGAGCCTATCTGCAAATTCGACATAATTTGACATGAACAGATCAGCTACAATTACTTTTTCTTGTTGACCAGACACTTACAAAATGCATGACTCGTATAAGGTATGAGAGCTCAACCAGTTTACGGTCAGCGGCTCACAAGACGATGGTGAGGTGGTAACGCTCAGGATTTAATTATGCAGGGCTCGTGAGCTCTCACTGCACCATCTACTTCTGATGCAATGCGGTTGTTACGTCATAATTCCATCCATTGTGAATCATCAAGTCAGCAACTGTTCAGAATTGGCCATTTTCTTAATTAAGGTGGGCAATTTTATATAGAGCCCTGTCGTTGGATCCGACGTTGTCGCTTCCATCAGGTGGAAAACAGTGTTCGTTCCTTGTCATGTCATGTCACATCGTCATCGTCGCTTCGCGACGGTTGACTACATGAATGGGAAAGTGATGTCCAATGCTTTCGGTCTTGTACGATGTTCATTAAGCTTGTGCCTCTTGAACCAGTCCACGCCATGACATTGTCAAACCAGCAGATTCTGGGTCTTCCACGACTTCGGCTTTTTTCCGCTATACCCAACAACACACTGTTCTCAAATACTGTCTTTGGGCTGCCTCACGATGTGCCCGAAGTACCGCAGTTTTCTGGATTTGATGTGGCAAAACAGTTTGCAGTCAACTTTCGCCATTTGATACACTTGTTCGGTGGTCACCATTGCTGTCCATGGAATTCTGAGCAGTTTCCTCATGCACTTGTTCTCAAATGCTTGTATACGTTTCTCTTCTTTCTTTATTGTCCACACCTCACAACCATGCGTTGTAACTGGCCACGCCAAGGCCTTCATGAGTCGCAGTTTGGTTTTAGTACTGACTGATTTATTTTTCCAAATGCTTACCAACTTAAACATGACTGACATTCCCATGGTTAATCTTGATTTTACCTTCTTCCATTCGCTTAATTCTACATTCAGTCACTTTCTTTGCGAAAATATGTCCGACCTTTCCTTTTCTACTATTCTACAATATATTAGTAACTTCCTCACTGTTCCAGTTATTAGGAGACATCACTCGTGTGTACGGCCTATCTTTAGCCACCGGAACTATGAGAAGATTTTACCCAAACCACGATTGATCTGCAAAGACCGTTATTGGTGCAGTCCTCATTACTCCCCAATACTGAAAACAACAAACAGTGTTACACTTCTGGACGATTTTTCCGTTAAGTCATATATCGCATTTCGGATTTTCATTTGTTTAACCTATATATGTATTTGTATAACCAATATGGACCAATTCACAATGGTAGGTGCCGTATTGTGGTAATAGGCTACAGTCTCCATGGAACACTAAACCAAAGGTAAAAAGGTTATGGATGACAGTCTATGGTCAAGTTAGTGCTAATAACAATAGAGATTTATTTTAATTTCAAACTAACAAACCGCAGCATGTTTAAAAGAGAAGTATGAACGAATGATGACATTTTATTACAGATGTCGAATTTAACCGCTGGCAGTCATGCATTACGTTAAACATCTGATCTAACTAAAGTCACCCCATAGCAGAAGAATAGCCACACAACCCAACTGGGTATAAGGTAATAAAACTCAGAACCTCAGCTCTGCACCTCAATATGTTATCAATTGGTATACACCATTCACCACAATATCCTCTTATTGTGTTAAATAAGCTTACAACTTATTGTTTTGTATATTTGAGGTTGCTTAAATTGCATATTTGAATTGTCTGCACAAAATGCATAAAATATGCATAAAATCATTGTACCCACTAAAATGGTACTTAAACAAAGTGTCTCATTGTCTTTAAATAGATGTCGGGTTGTATGCATTACAAAGATTCGCCTGTAGAAAGTACTTTGGTCTATGGCCTTCTTGTTCAGGTGGCATGAAATAGAAAATCAATATTTTGCAGATAAAAGTTCAAAAAGTGCTTGACTGTCACACAGAAAATACAATGAAGTATAGCCACAATTATTGTTTGTTAGAATTCGCTTTAATTAACGTTATAATGGCCTTTGTTTCTACAATGAAAATAAGCAAATAAGAAAATACCTTTCAACTGGTCCCAAATTCTCTTCTTAAACCTTCGTTTTGTTATTCGTTGAAACCAACAGAAATCGACTGATGCCAAAGTTTTGATGACGTCTTTGTTTCTATGGATTGATGAAGAACTCAGCACATAATGTAGAAAGGTATTCTGTAAGATGATGTCCAGCAGCTCCAGTGGAATTTCATTTAGCTGAAAAATTAAGTTGATAAGTTGCTAAAATACATAAGACATACTGCAATGTATGACAACCCGGATTCGAAGCAGTTCATCATAATATGTCTTGTTGGCGATATCATCTCTGGGGCAATTTTTCCGTGAGCAGAGATCAAAGAAACCGGGTGAAAATGCAAATATATGCAGAGTGCAAAAATGTATGGGCTTGTGCATGTCAGAAAGGTGCATAAGGTGAGGGAGAAAAGGGGAAGAGGCGCGGATGGTCTTGTCTGTTGCTCTCGCGTCCAAGTGCCCATGCAACGAGCGTGAGTGACTTCTTGGGGTCGAATATTTGTAAATTTGTAAATTAATCATCTGAGGCACCGTGTTAGGAGTTGGAGTGTCTAATGTCTACCTTTGTAGTTCCACACGTTACGAAAGGCATATGAATAGGCAACTAGTAAATCAACAACTTGACATATTACAAAAACTGTTATTACTAAGTTGAAATTTTATGAAGGTGCAATTACATTTCTGTTTTGCTGTCAATATAACTATCCAGGACTCCATGCTTCAGTATCTATAATATATATAAAGAAAAGTATGTAGCATGTAGTATGTATATACCTAACTGTCTAACTAATTAACCATTTATTCTCAAAAAAAACTTTTGATCGACCCGAGAGATTGTTCGCAAATTTTCCACGAATACTCCTTACCACCCAAGAACAAACATAGGGAGTTCTCAATCCCAAAACCTTACCCACTCCCCAAAATTACACCCAAATGTGGCGAGTCGAGTTAAATTAAACCCACAGCATTTGCGAAACATCTGTTGGTAGATTAATTTAGTTGGCGTGACGTAGCTGTATTATAAAACAGCTGATATATAATTGGGTAAGATAAGGTCAAGTACTACGACTGACGTAGTAGACCCACGCAAACTGTTATTGATTGGAATAAGGTCAGGTAATAATAACAGTCGATAGTGGATGGGGCAGGCGCCGGAGTCGATATGGGCGCCCTTACGATAGAAGCGACAAATATTTCACAAAACAGGCGATCCGCCGTATGCGGTGAGTAACAGCCAAATAAATTTTAATCGACTCTAAGGATTTGATCTTATTTAATACTACGTAAACATATTTTATTTTATGCGGAATAGCAAGTCTATTTCTTAGGATTTTGGAGTCAAGTTGAAAATCGCTTACGCAATCATTCAACCAGTATATAAATTGACGATCGTACCTTTCTGTCCAAAGGTTGTTGATCAGTTTCTGTTTAAAAGAGCAAAGACGTATTATTTAATTTTTTACAACGCATTTATTTATTATTTGAAGTAGTATTTTCATTTTATGAATTTTTTTATGCTTATTACAAAGTTCTGATATGCAATGTATGCATGTTCGCATCAATCCATCTATTTGTAGCAAACATGAACATAGGGACATGTATGCAGACTTACACGTATAAAAAGCCACATTAATACATACACATGCATAGGCCTACATGTTTGCATATCTGGATTAATGTAACGGTGTCTATGTAGGCTTGTCGAAGTTACAAATATAACAGTCTCAGTTCTGTGCAACCCAAATTGTTGTTAACTTGGTAAAATCATCTTATGCTTCTAGCTATGAGAGATACACTCCAATGGCATTGGTTCCTTAAGTCGTAGAGTAGTGGTGAACACACTGGGACGCAGCGTTTGAGGAACCGAGCTCGAGACCCATATCCCCCTGTTTATATCTCAATAACCCAGCAGTGTTAGATTCTTCACCATGGGCGCTATGTTACATGTAGGTTTCCGATCAGAGTCTGCTGTAAATGTTATTCATCTAAAATGGTTTACATTTTAGCTGCAGTTTTTACTAGAACGAAAAAACGCTAACACCAACGATAAGCTATCCACTGAATATACGCAAACGTCAGCGAGTTAGCCCTACTATAGATCTGCAACGATGAAGTAGAATAGTTTCTCTTTTGGGTTTACATAATATAGTTTACATAACAGACCTACTATTTATAGCATATGCAATGTATTGAACCCGTGAACCGTAACGCAGAACCTTAATCAAATGAATAATCTGTAGGCTTATTGAATGTGCTTTGAAGCTGCGGTTAGGTGCACTACCATTAGTCATATGTTGTTCACATCAAACTTCACCTATATTGCAAAGAACCTTCTGTTTAGCTACTTTTACACGATTGAAACGCTGAAAGTACATACATCAATAGAAATAATGTTTGCCTAGAGTGCCCTGAGTAATAACTATCTGAACAATGTCGACAAGCGGTGCCGACTTTCTCTAAAATAGGTCATGGATTCGGTCTACCGACGAGTAACTGACATAATTAGTGACACGAATCATGCAGTCAGCAGACGGCAGGCCCAGAGAAGTGTATTCTTTACTACATGGCGACTATGTTCTCAAACCCGATTATATCAAAATCGTCTGGAATCACTGGATTTGGCTTCTAATTTGTGTATAGAAGCCTGTACTGTAAGCGACTAGAACAAGAGTGCTCTTCCTCAAAACCCGGAAAGCACGTATGTCAATATCGCGAGCAAGTAGGTTTACATGTGTACTTTAGAAACAATCGAGCCATCGCCTTTAATTTATTCGTTAGATAATGGCAGTTAATTAATGCATAAATTCCATATACTGCAATGCTGCTGTAGGCTTTCGCCCATTCTAACCGTCCAATAATTGCGGTCATGCAGAGCTCAACCGATCGATTCCCATCCATGTTATACACGATATTCGGAGTCTTTGGAAACCGTTGCTTCAAAGAAGAGGAGTAACGGCAAAATAGAGACGCTACAGCAGTGAAACGGTCACCAACAATTAAAATAATTTCCAAATCCAACTAGACACTGTTATTATATGAAACACAATGATTGGATGAGCTCTTCTTTACTCACAAAGTATCGATAACAACGTCAGAAAACAGTCCACGTCACTCAGAAATAATGTTGATTCACAAATCGGACAAGAACGCAGGATGCGATCCAGGCAGTCCATTCGAGCGGTTGGGAGGCCAGCATAGAGCGAGCAGCAGTAGTCGAGTCTGGTGGTCACAAAAGAATGGACAAGAGTAGAAGTAGCGGTAGGAGTAAGAGAGTGTGCGTAATTGGCGCAGTTGGTAATATCAAGCACGGCTAAGTGAGTGAATGTGAGGACCGAAAGTGAGCTCCTGGTCAAGAGGTCACGGACGGCAGAGGCGAAGACAAAATGGGGAAAGGCGGCAGCAAGGGCAGGCACATCTAACTTAGCCAGCTGTTGGTGGGCGTCGAGCCAAATGAACTGAGTTTTCAGGGAGTTTAGGTGAAGTCGGTTGGATGGCATCCATGCTCCAAAGGCCCCCATGGCCGAGTCCATAGCTTGGACAGTCGCAGTGGCGCTAGAAGCGAGGCAATGTCATTAAACATTAGTTTCATTTAGCATCTAGATAATTGCCCGTCCCAGGACGGTGAACTTTATTTATTTATTTTATTTATTACCGAATTTATACTTCCCACAATTTTTGCTCAGAAGTGCATACACACGCCTCGACGGCGCAATTGCAGTTGTACTGCAGAGCAATTGTGCGCGAAGGACTTGCTCAAGGCCCTTACATAGTGATTCCCCGGTCAGCGCACACTGAACGTTACGGGTTAACCGCTCTAACCGATCGGCCACTGTGCCACACGATATCTTGTCTTTACCTCCAACCCCAATTCTCATACCTCTTTTCTGTCGCTTTCCTTTCCGAATGCCTTGCCCTTGCCATTCCTATATCTTTCTTTTCCATTTCTCTCCCTACCCCATTTTTATCCATATCTCAGCTCCCTTTATCCCGTTTGCCTACCACGACTCTTCTTCAATCCTATTTCCCAACCTTCCACATCCTGTTGGCCTTCCTATCACCTCCTCTTCTTCTTCTTTTATTCCATCTACCTAAGAGTCCCAGTACCTACCCTTCCGCTCACACATTCTTCTCCTCCTCCTCCCTGACAACACTTCTTTCCAGCCCTCTCCTTCCACTTCCGTTCGCACCCCTCCTTTTCCCACTACTCCTCCCCATTTGATATCTGCCCTTTTAAAATCTCGCAATGTCAAAGCTAAACTTCATGCTTCTTTTGTAAGATATCCAACATTTGCAAATAAAACTAAATATAAAATTTATCGAATTAAGTTTAAAATGTTACGTTAAAAAACAGAAAAAAAATTTTACATTTCAGAATTCAATAAATATAGTAATGACCTGAAGCATACTTGGCAAGTAATAAAATCATTTCTTAAGGTTAAATCACCGGACGCACTCATTTCATTCATAAACTCAAATGAATTTTCTCTGAGTATTTTATTAGATATAGCAAAGGCATTCGATTCAGTAAATCATACAATTTTACTATCTAAACTGAATAACCTAGGCATACCGGGTTCAGCTTTGGCCTAGTTCCAGAGCAACTTAGACAATACACTACAATACGTTTCCTGTAATGGCATTACCTCCACGACCAAGCTTATAAAATATGGGGTTCCTCAAGGTTCTATTCTAGACCCCCTCTTGTTTATACTTTTCATTAATGACCTGTCAATTTCCTCATCATTTCTCCATTTTCTGCTTTTTGCTGATGATACTAGTATTCTAGCCCCCTATTCCTCGTATGCTGAACTAGTTTCTCTACTAAATCGAGAACTTCTTCTTGTTGGCAAATGGTTCTCAGCAAATAAGCTCTCTCTCTCAATGTTACTAAAACCAAATATATTCTTTTTTCTTCCCATCGCAAACGACCGCCTAAATCCAAACTTGTACTGCTAATAAATAATACTCTGATACCAAAAGTGATATATATTAAGTTTCTAGGCGTCCATGTTGATCAGTGTCTGACTTGAAATACACATATTGAAAACATAGCATCTAAAATAGCAAAGAATATAGGAATGAATCATATCAGGTATCGCTCACTTATTACCATCGTAAGATAGATCGAGCTGGCCTAGTGCTTATATGAGTGCCAATCCGTGGGACACATGTCGCCAACCGCTCGAGTGTTTCCGCTCGTTTCTAGGTGAATGCACTTCTTGCGTCATCTTTGGGTCATCCAGATCCAAATGGGTTCCTGGCCCTTTTGGTTTGCCCCAGGGATCTGTTTTGGGCCCTCTACTTTAAATTGCGGTGGATGGTATGTTTTCTTCCCTGAGTTTGTCTTCACATTCTTTGGCCTTGCCGTTTGTCTTCACATTCTTTGGCCTTGCCGTTTGTCTTCACATTCTTTGGTCTTACCGTCTATCTTCACATTCTTTGATATTACCGTCTGTCTTCACATTCTTTGGTCCTATCGTTTGTCTTCACATTCTTTGGTCTTATCGTTTGTTTTTATTCTAGTAATCTATTCTTTGGAGTCGTTTCTAAAGACCCAATATAACTAAATTATGTGTTTCCTGGTTACACTCGCCGTCTGGCGAATTGAGCAGAAAACAATCGCAATGGGCCTTAATGTTCGCTGCACTTCATGAAGGAGCTGAGCGCTCAGATATGATAAGCTATTACGAGGTGAGGTAGCGTAAAATTGGGGACCGTTCAGTAGGATAGGTAACGAATGAAGGGGAAGAGAAAGGGAGCCAGCGGAGAAGAAGTCTGAGAACTCTCATTCTGCTCTGGTGGGATTGAGCCAGCTGCTACCTCTGGATTGAAAATGCACAGCGGCGCAACCAGAACGTTTTCCTGGGTTACTCAAATTACAGCAGATTACAGTTAATTAAAGCAATAATTGTAAGTAAGTAAGTATGTATGTATGTACTTTATTGAACCGCTTGCAAACGCACTGCGGGCACATCATAATATGAACGTTCAAAACAATGTACACTCTCAAAATAAACATATCAAGCAATTACACAGCAATTAGACATCCTCTAAGTAGTTAGAGTAAAATAAAGTACGCTCATAAAATAATCATAATTAGCATCTACACAACAGACATCCCATGAGTAACTAGAGTAAATAGAAATCAAACAATACTAGTCCTAGTTAGTAAGCCCACCCAACAAAAGCTCATCAGAATTGAATCAATTATGCGGGTCAACTTTTAACCCTGGGCTGCTCAAGTACCTATCAACACCCCCTAGTTGCGCCTCTGACAATGCAGCACATTGAACAACTGATAACTACATCTCGCCAATTTATTTTCCACACCCTCAGTGCGCAAAGCTAAACCGTCAGTGGGAAGATGGTTTAACAAGAAAGACAGACAGACAGACAAACGAACAGAGGGAAACAGAGATATAGATAGGAGATCTTGCCACGAGATCTTATATACCGAGGCTAAGTAAATAAAAGGTTTCAACACTAGCTAGCATGGCAATCACTCGGATAAGCGCCATTGAACTGTTCCTCTGCCATCCTCAGGAAATAGCCAACGGCTGAAGCCCTTTCCAGCTGAATCACATCAACCGCATCCCTCAATTTCATGGAGACTCGAACCCCAATCGCAATGTAGCCTACCTGACACACGTGCCATTACATTCATATAGCGCCCCATCAGAACACACCATCGATAGATGCGAAAGCGAGAAATGAGTTATTTCGACGCAACGGTGGGTATAGAACGCGCACAACCACAGCCTATATATATATATATATATATACGATGGTTAAGTTCAACCAGGAGGAGCATGCCGTTGCTAAGACTAACAACCAATAACTTGTTAGACTTAGTTTGTGTTATTAGTTAGTCTGAACGTTTAGAGACGAGCATTCGATTCCTAGACCAGGAGAAAGAGGAGACAGACGCCTAAGAAAGTCATCGAAAATATTGGAATTTTAGTTCAGGTTGAAAGTTTCGCACGTGAAAAGAGAATGGGCAATTGCTGTGGATGGTATGTTATCTTCCCTGTTTCATTGCTGTGGCTATTGTATAATTTGTATGTATTTATGTATGTATGTAAGTATGTAGGTATGTATGTATGTATGTATGTATTTATGTATGTATGTATGTATGTATTTATGTATGTATGTAGGCATGTAGGTATGTATGTATGTATTTATGTATGTATGTATGTATGTATGTAAGTATGTATGTATGTATGTATGTATGTATTTATGTATGTATGTATGTATTTATGTATGTATGTATTTATGTATGTATGTATGTATGTATGTATTTATGGATGTATGTATGTATGTATGTATGTATTTATGTATGTATGTAAGTATGTAGGTATGTATGTATGTATGTATGTATTTATGGATGTATGTATGTATGTATGTATTTATGTATGTATGTATGTGTGTATGTATGTATGTATGTATATAGGTATGTATGTATTTATGTATGTATGTATTTATGTATGTATGTATTTATGTATGTATGTATTTATGTATGTATGTATTTATGTATGTATGTATGTATGTATGTATTATATATACAGTGGTGGAAATAATCATTACGTCACGATGTGATTAAAGCTAGAGGCTGTACAACGAAATATTAAGACACAAAGAGTAGAAACAATTAATTTTGCTTAATTTCTTCGTTGTGTCGACTAAAGGACATTCCCGAAAATATTTAAATACCTGATTAAATGTCTGTTTAAAAAAATTGAGTCACATAAATAAAAAGATTGACTTCAAATATATTAAACCGATATTAACCATCTGCAGGGTAATGCAATGATTATTTCTAACACTATATGTGCGAGTATGTAATTGTCAAAACTGTATATACCTCACCATTTAATGTGGCGTCTTTAATTGCTAAAAAGGGACTGTACAATCGTCGTCGTCATAGTTACGTCGTGTGCCTTGGTGAAACCATGTACATTAGAGAATCACAGCACAAATGCGATTATCGCAAACATGGGTCTCCAACACATGAAATGAGCGATCAAAATGATTATTGGGAAATCGGGTCCTAGTAGTAAACATATCAATAAATATATTTTTAATACTGAACGAACCAGAAACTGTATGATTCAGTCTTTATCATTTATTCGTTCATTTATTCATTCATTTATTTATTCATTTATTTATTCTTTTATTCATTCTTTCATTCATTCATTCATTTATTCATTCATTCTCCCAGTCACCTAAGTGATATTCCTGAGAATGATCCGATTACTGTGTTTTGGTGCGTCATCCGATGATCCCTTATGCATTAGAGATAAATGTACCAGCGTGATGATAATTAAGAACTAATTTCAAAAATCAGTTAGTCAGTTAATCAACTAGCAAGTTCCTCAATCATTCATTCGATCAATCAGTCAGTCACTGTCAATCAATCAGCCGGTCAGTAACTAAGTCGGTTAGCCAGTCAATCGGTCATTCAGTCATCAATCAGTCAGTCACCTTATCAGTAGGTCATTCAATCAATCACTCAATCAATCATCAATTACTCAGTCAGTCAATCAATCAGTTGGTCAATAATTCAGTCGGTCAGTCAGTCAATCAATCAGTCAGTCAGTCAATCAATCAATCAATAACTCAGTCAGCTACTCAACCAATCAGTCAATCAATCAATCACACAACCAATCAGTTACTCAGTCATGCAGTAAAACAGTACACAATCTACAAATAATATTCTGGTTTCTATTAAAAGTGGTAAGAGGAACGACGACCCTCCGTATAGTCACAGACTCTGGTCGGGTGGCAATGAACTGGAGCCAAGAAACATCTGGAACACCATCGGATCCATCGTCTGGAGTTGGCAACAAAATGGCGTCTACCAGAAGATCGGATAGACTCAGGGAAGCGCAGGAGAACGTTTCCTCTAGACGATTGATACTTCGAGCTCTAGAAGATCAGTTGAAGATACTCTGAAGATTCTCAGTTGTTAATAACATTCGTGAAATCAAAACAATCTTATTAATTGGACAAAATTTTGCTCAAATGAACTCATTTGATTAATCGTACTTGCCCGATTACATTGGATTTCCAGTTAAATCCTTTCAACTTTTGTATTAGTCGTTCGTGTTTAGCTTTCTAATATTTGATTATATTATTTCTTTCTGAGGTAATCTGTTAGCCCCAGCTCAAGAAACTGGCAATATAGAAGCTCATGGTGAAATTAACATAACGACGCGTAACATCAGATAATATACCATAACATAACATAAAGCTAGAAGTATAACATGCATAACAATGCATGTATAATGTTTCTTTTCGCTAAAGAATCATAATCTAACAGATGAATGTTCATGCCCTTCCTTACTTATTCCTAATTGATAAGGCTGTGTCCGAAAAATTGTCTCAGATTGATTAGAGCTTCACAATCAGACATTAATTCGTTCTTATCAAAACTGTTGTTATGTCGAAAAATTGTGTATGTGTCAATATTTACTTTAATCATCATTAATATATTGCTTTTTGAAAATATTGTTTTCCAAAGTATTACTGTTGTAATCTCGTTCATTACTTCAGCTAACCTTCAACAGAAACAATGACAATTAGACAAATGCATAGAAAGACACAGACATTCAAACACATAGTTAGGACGAAAGACGCCCACGTGAGGTACTTGTAGGGCGCCATATAAATTTTCATATACATACATACATATATACATACGTATATACATAGATACATACATACATACATACATATATACATACATACCTATATACATACATGCATGCATACATACATACATACATACATACAGGGACAGGGACAGGGACAGGGACAGAGACAGGGACAGGGACAGGGACAGTGACAGGGACAGAGACAGGGACAGGGACAGGGACAGGGACAGGGACAGGGACAGGGACATGGACAGGGACAGGAACAGGGACAGGGACTGGAAGAAGAAGAAGGAGAATGAGAGGGAGAGGGAGAGAAGAGGGAAAGAGAAAGAGAGAGGGAGAGGGAAAGGAAGAGGGAGATGGACAAGGAGAGTGAGAGTGAGAATGATAGGGAGTGGGGGATGGAGAGGGAGACGGAGACGGAGATGGAAAGGAAGAATGAGAGGGAGAGGGATAGGGAGTGGGAAAGAGAGACGGAGATGGGGAGGGAGAGGTAGTGGGAGAGGAAGAGGTAGAGCGAGAGGGAGACTGAGAGTTAGAGGGTGAGCGATAGGGACAGGTAGAAAGAGAGGGACTGGGGAGGAGAGGGACATTGACAGGGAGAGTGACAACGAGATGGAGGGTGAGAAGGAGAGGGACAGGGGCAGGGACAATCAGAGACAGAGGCAATCGCAGACGCAGAGTGAGAGGCAGACGGAGAAGGAGGCGGAGAGGGAGAGGGAGAGGGAGAGGGAGAGGGAGAGGGAGAGGGAGAGGGAGAGGGAGAAGGAGAAGGAGAGGGAGAGGGAGAGGGAGAGGGAGAGGGAGAGGGAGAGGGAGAGGGAGAGGGAGACGGAGACGGAGACGGAGACGGAGACGGAGACGGAGACGGAGAGCAAAAGGGAGAAAAAGAGGGACAGGGAGAGGGACAGGGGGAGAGAGGGAGAGGAAAAGCAAAAGGTAGAGGGAGAGGGAGTACGTGTGTATGTTCATGTGTATATGCATGCGTACACGTACTTATATCCGTACGTTTATGGATGTGTAATCAGGTCTATGGCTCAGTTATATGGACTCACAAACATCGTACTTACCTCAAGTCACGTGCCCCATCCAATGCCGAATAATCTCAGTGATTATATGAGACCATCGGTATTTCGGTTCCAGATACTTTAACCTCCAGGTGTATTCACCTATAAGTCAATAATGAGTGGCGTCTAAGTGGTTTGTTATATAAAAAAATCAAAACGAAGCATACGCAACATGCAAAATATTTCAAAATAAACAACCAATTATCTTGTGATATACATGTAGTAGTCACAGCAACGCAATTATCATTATGTCATAAATCTCTTTTGATTTCGTAAAGTGAATTAATCAAGCTTTATTTGTCCATTACGAAACATAGTGCCAATGCAGCATTCAAAATAATCAAATAATTTTAACGTCGTCTATCAAATGGCCGTTTAAGTATAATTGCAGTCGTTGACTGTAGATAATGCTAATCTGATAACCGTTATCATCAGCCGTTAACTGCAGTCTCTCACGTATCTTTTTATCTGATTCGATTTATCTAATTAATCAGTTTGAGCATATGAGAGTGGGGGTTGAATATCCATATAGTGGGGGTTGACTATCCAAATAGTTTGTGTGATAACCCACATAGATGGAAAATCCTAGAGTTGAAAGCTCCTAGATGTGAATCGTTCGTAGTTAAAAACCTCTTATGTTGTTTTTGTTAAGACAGTCTTCGTCAACAAAAGGTCTATACCTGTCCTAGAATCGGGCTCAGCATAACCATTCTTAACCGAAGCATGAGTCAGACCAATGCAATGGCCATTCAAAGAGCATGATGAGTCTGCCTATTATACACAATACATTGTATTTACAATATTCAAACAATTGTTATTACTATCATTCTCAATAACATTATTACATAAATTACTTGCATATATTGGATCGATATTCCGATTGAAATCACCGTCACTCAATTCAAAAATTATAGTCATTAATATTATTGTTAATACTTTATATAATTATCATTCTTACAGCTGTTGCTCTTGTTATTATTGTAATTACCATTATTATCGATATTATTATCATTGTCACAATTCGTACTATTATTTTTGATTAAGTGTCTTCATAGTCATCATCATCATCGTCATCATCATCGTCGTCATCGTCGTCGTCATCATCATCATCATCCCTATCATCATCAAAATTATTATGGTCTCTTCTTCTTCTTCTTCTTATTATTATTATACCTATTATTATTACTATTATTATTATTATTATTATTATTAGTAGTAGTAGTAGTAGTAGTAGTAGTAGTAGTAGTATTATCATCATCATCATTATCACCATCAATTTTAATAGTAATGATAGTAAAAATAATATTATTATTAATTATTAGTTATTACCTTCTATCACTCCGCATGTAGTTAAAATGAATACCACATAACAAAAAGTATTCATATATTTACCATTACGTTTACATCGATGATGTTAATCATTTCACACTTTCAAGAGCAACATCATTCTCTTCCTCAATGTTTAATCATTGCTATCATCCTCGGTGTTGATATCATCATAATCACCATCATCATCGGTGTCGCCGACATTAATTTCGATGCGATGTATATACTTTTTCTTAGACAAAGTTGAATCATAACTGTTAATTTGTTGCTGCTTGTCATAGAAGTTCTTCTGTTTTCGATTTTATTAATAAAAGGGTTTCTTCTTCAAAATCATTGTTCTTATTAGTTCAGCTACCTATAGGCATTAATTTTACAGTCACTTTTATATAATGGACATAAAATACTAAAAAAAGCACAGTCGACGGCAAATATATAAGACGAATCACCTTGAGACAAGAACATGAGAGAGCGGTAAGGGGCAGAAAAAAATAGAGAAGATTTGAGATTTTGAAAAAGAGGGAATGTACCTGAAGTATTGATCTCAGAAATGTCTAAGGGCTAGAGAGACTCTTCGTCATGTGGACATCTATCTATCTTGTCTTTGAATAACAATTATCATAACGAATCGAAAACACGGAATAATGCCAAAGCAGGGGGTGGCAATTGGCTGGTGTATCAGTCGCATTCCTGACCAATCACAGAAAGGTGTTAAGTTGAAAGTTGAAGTTACGAACCCAATGGTTGACTTATGAAGTCACTGATTGACGCTAGACAATGGTTAACGCCGTGTAGTCACAAGTTGACATTAAGCAGCTGGCTTATTCAGCAAGACACGGCATCATTGCCATTGTGTTCTTCTGTTATAGACGTTGTGCTCCTCTCATAACCTGTCATTTTACTTCGTTGACCTTAGGCTAGCATCCCAGGCAGGGTTAGGTACGGTTAGAAAAGAGAGTTAAATTGGAGTAAAGCAAAGTAGGGTAGTCATGCTAAATGAAGGTAAGTTATTTAAGTAAGATAAAAGTAAGAGCAAGCTATTTGATGCTACTAAAATGCAACTTGGTCAGACAAATTAAAATACAAAGAATAAATGCCAGGTAAAGCAAGGTGTAGGATACTAAACATGACTCAGCACACTGCTACCTAGTGCCAAGAACGGTGCAATAAGATGAAAGGCACTTCATAAGTTCATGTAAGCACTCAACATCCATTAACATGCTGTCTCATAGCATCAAAACAATGCCTCATTTGTGTTAAATAAGGACTGGGACAGAACATCGAGTCCCCGCTCCCTCTTCTGACGGTATCGCGTCAATTGATTTCCCGTCAGTTGATCTCACGTCAATTGGTCCCCTAGTCAATTGATCACCTCGTCAATCGATCCACTCAAATCTCTAGGCCGCGCGTTACAGACTTGCAGCTGATACTGTTAGTAAACAAAAGATGGATTTTACAGATTTGCAAAATAACATAATAACAAAATAACAAAATAATAAATTAATGCGCTATAACCGCTTACAGCCGTTCGGAGATTCTTTTGTATCTAAGAGCAATGGCTCATTTATCCCATGCATAGACCCTTATGCTCAGGACTTTATGCTGATAAACCAATCATATTACGACTCTCAATAACGCTTTTGTATTTTTTTTCATTTCAACATTTCGTGCTGTTTTACATCGTTCTTTTAAATAAATGGAGAAGGTCGCGAGTGGAACATGAATGTTGTATCAATTGGGCTGGGTTTTATACGCAGGAGATCAATTGACGAAGTGATAAATTGACTAGGGAACCAATTATGACGGGGGATCAACTGACGGAGGATCAACTGACGGAGGATCAACTGACGAAGGATCAACTGATGGGGATCAAAAGACGTAGAACACTTCTGACATCTATCACACTCTGCAGCGCATGCAGGCACTCCTGACTACGGTGTTCTTATGTTTTATCAAACAGGGGCCAACCGAGAGATCGGGGGATGCAGCGAAGGTTATATCAAGCCAACAGATGGCAGGTAAAACGGTCGACATTCTGAAGACGTACAGCAAGAAGGTCAAATGTTTTAAGACATGAATTGACGCCATAAAGAAGTCGACGCCATTCAGAAAGCGTTTGACAAAATGGACGCACAGGTCGACTCTGCAATAGATTCGTTTCAAAGCCAGTCTTAACATCACGGCGATTCTTGGAGACTCCTTGTAAAAGAGCACGAAATGCCATCGTAATCACCACATTCCTAGGCTGCTACACCTAAGCTACGCGCAGGGCACGAGCTTATTCACGAGCGCTCCACTTGAAATTCAACACATTAGACACATTTCTGCTCGAAGACAGTTCCTATTACTAGATTACTTCGTTCACCTTATTGATCTCATTCGTCATATCAACGATTCGTCATATCAACGGTTTCAAGAAATGTTGTTCAGTGTTCTCGTCTTAAGATAATGACGATACATTGCAATTTTACCTTCACGAATGCTGTTATCACTTCACACATCTTCATCATCATGAAACGTTGTCGTCATCATCATCGTCGATTTCATCTCACGCTTCACTCAGCGTCATCGTCGACAAAGGTTTGACCAAAGTTTTGTCAAGTTGACCAAAATTTGACCAACGGTTAGCCAAAGTAAAAAAGTTCACCAAAATTTATCCAAATTTTGCCAAAGTTTACACCAAATTTTGCCAAAATTTAATCGAAGCTTAGCCACGGTTTACCCAAAGTTTACCCTAAGTTCAACCTGAGTTTACCCAAAAATTACCAAAATTAGCCTAAGTTTACCATCTCTGAGCATAATTATATTGATGTTTAGCGATGTGCATGCAGTTCTTCTGTTGTCGTTTAACGTATAAAACTTCTTCGATGTCGAATGGAATAACTATTATTGCTCTTTTCAATTCAGCAATCCTAGGAGTTTGGATTCAAATCTTAATTAAATCAAATAATCATACCGAACGATCCAGAGATAATATGCGGGAAGAGGAAGAGTAGAGAGCGAAAGAGTAAAAAGTTCAAGGCGAACAAGTATCAGAAGAAGAGCTGGGAGTAGTAAGAGGAGGGAGCAGAGATGCACTGTGGGAAATTGGAGCTTTATTTTACTGATACCCATGCTCATCTGACCCTTCGCCATCTAATTACGAACTAAACGACACCCGCCTTGATTAACAGCTACTCTGACTATCCTTTAGACAGCCCATGTAATTAGGCGCAGCGCTCATGAATAAGCTGACGCTTTGCGCTTAGCTTTCGAATGTCGCTTTAGAAATTGGATGTTTACCAGTGCGATTGCCATTAACTTTTAAAGATTTGTAATTATATTGTACCGTAAATCCAAATAACAGACATTTTGTAAGGTCACATCAAAACTTGCATCGGGGAGAACATCCTAATCACAAGAAATGTCAATCTATTTATCTTTCTATGTCACTTGTATAGCGTCTATCAAAGATAACTGTTCAGAGGCGCTTCCCACCCAGATCCAGCGAAAGAGGAAAAGAAAGTCTTGAGAAGTTAATATAAAGCGCCAGACAAATCTCGCTGGAGAGAACGCAGGTCAGAGGAAAGGCTATATTCCAAACTCTGGGACCAACAATTGAGAAACCTCCATTCTGTCCAGTGACAGTGTGAGAAATCGCTTCTGGAGGCCGAGTGCAGAGATCGGCTTTCGCTCGGCCTCCAGAAGCAGGCCAAAGTTAATAGATCCCGAAGATAGAGTTCCGGATGTTTGGTGGCGCTTAACCAGAAGAAGGAACAGTTTGTCGCTTCTCCAATGTGTTTTCCGTTCTTAGAGACAATTTCTTCTCTTCTTACTTCTTCTTCATAATCAGTCATTGCAAGAAGATGTTGATTGTTCGCTGTGCAGTTTCACTTCGCCGGTATTTTATGCGACTGCCTGTTTTGTGAAGTCAACTAGGTCAATTGCACAGTAATCTGCTTAAAAAACGTTAGCAGACGTTTGACCAAAGAGCTGGGACTGGTTTGCCTGACATACTGCTCTTCTTCTTCTTCTTTATCTTCTTCTTCTTCTTCACCTTTATATTCATCTTTTCATTGATTGGTTGGTCCTTATCATCTTTGTTCACCTTCCTCGTCAGTCATCGACGATAATGATAGTTCGCTGTGCAGTTTCGCTTCGCGGTTATTTTTGTGCGAATACTGGTTATAGGAAATCAACCAATGACAACCATGTCAATTGCGTGCTTAATAAGTCGACGGAAACACACATTTTGTGAAATAGCTTATAAATATGCCTAATGAGATGAATAACCACATCAGTTCAGAAGCAAGTACAAAAGAGACAAGGATGACGAAGGGCTCAACACTAGTAAATTTGGAGATAACTGCCTCGTCTATCGAACACAGTTCTACAGATCCGAAAGCATGGGTTGCTGTTGCTCCGTGGAAGACACATACATGTATAGGTCTACATCTCAAATCGTATAATATAGCAGCATAGCATTCAATCATTTCATAGCGGCTTCAAAAGCTTGATAAGCTTAGATAAGATGTTGCTTCGACAATCACGTAGATATGTTTTCAATAACGTCTTAAGAAAACACCCCAAACTTTCGACTTTGCAAGTTGCCGTTTTAATTTCGTGGTCAACGTGACCTACACCTGGGCACTAGTGTCTGATTCATATAATAACCTCGTTCGCCTTGCGTCTCTTCTCAATATAAGTTATTTCAAGTGCCCGCTAATTATTTCTTTAATCTTGATCAGGCCCGGCTTAATGGGTGATATTTGAAGCCAGGATAGCGTCGAGTACAGGTCTAGGTTATCAGGCAAACCAGCCTATTTACCTGTTGCCAACCGGACATCCAAGATGGAGTTGATTGACCGAAGACGATAATGGTGGAAGGGATGATCATCAATAAGTAAAACTATTAGAATGCATGATGATGATGATGATGACGAGGAGGAGGAGGAAGAGGAACAGGAGGAGGATGCGGATGATGATGATGAGGACAACGACAACGATGATGATGATGACGATGATGCTGCTGCTGCTGATGATGATGATAACGACTATGACGACGACGACGATGACGATGATGATGACGATGATGATGAAGATAATGATGATATGATTATTGATCTGTTTCATTTACCGATAGCCCTAACGAGGACACCCTCGGCAGCATCCTCGAGCGTCTGAAGCAGATAAAGAGGGTCACAGAGGCGTTCAGACAATCTCTCACCGAACGCCTCGATACTCTAGAGGAAAAGGTCAACGCCGCCATCTTTGAGCTCGAAGACTTGAAGAACAAGTAACAGAGTTCTAATAAATGCTCAAGCCTCGAGCGAAACTGCGAGTTGCCTGGAACCCCACAATGTAGGAGCACCCGGCTGGAATAATTTTAGGCTTTTATCTTAATGCTTTTCAATCATAGTTTAATGTTTACGGTTTTCTGTATTTCTTAATTAAAGGCACGAATTGATTTTGTAAAGATTGAGTGACCTACGACCATGCGCTTTAACATGCTAAGTCTAACGAACCTATGTTCATGGCTACCTGTGTGATTAGTTAGCTAGACACACTGCTCTTCTTCGTCATCAGCTTTATCATCATCATCATCATCATCGTCATCATCATCATCTTCATCTTCATCATCATCATCATCTTCATCATCTTCATCATCTTCATCATAATAATTTTCTTCCTCCATGTCTTTTGCTTCTTCATCATTATTTTCTTTTCTTCTTCCTCCTCTTCATCCTTTTCATCCTATTCATCATCCGCATCTTCATCTACATCTATGTCTTCTTCTTATTCTTCTCCTACTTACTCTTTACCGTCAGCCAATGACGATATATCGATTCTTCGCACGCAATCAGCATACGGTTTCGCTTCGCGGGTATTTTTCTGCGAATGCTGGTTTTGTGAGGTCAGCCATGTCAATATATTGCACAACCGTGGCGTGTTTAAGTATAGACGAAAATAGACTTTTAGCAAGAGCTTTTAATGACGGCTCATAAGAGGAATTGATTTTGATATCCAGAGATATATGTAGGTGAGAAGAGATAGGAATAACGACAGGCTCAACACGACTTAATTTGGAGAAAACTGCCATCAAGTAACGTTCTACAGTTACGAAAGAATGGGTTGCTGTTGCCCCGGGTAAGAAACTATAATACAGTTTAATATATAATAATATTTAATATAATATTTTGACTATTATTCAATATATCTCAAATCGTATAGCAATATTGCATCCAAACACTTCATATCGTCTTCAAAAGGGTCACCCATTTAGAAAATATGTTGTTTTGACCATCACCTCGATGTTTTTTGATGTAAGCGAAAATTTATATAGCGCCCCTTCAAGATATTTACTCAGAGGCGCTATCAGTGATGGCCTAAACGATGTTAAACGTCATTGTGATAGAATAAACTCAGTTAGCAAAACAGTGAACAGTAAGCTGAAAGAATTATCAGAGGTGGTTCTACGCTCAACGTTTTAGGAATGTGATCAAAAGTCCCAAAATTGCAATTTGCAGGTTAGAGTTTTTATTTCGAAGTCAGTGCGGCGCCACATAAGCACTCTGGTCTGTTAACAAAGGCGGGGTGCTATCAGAGGCCAAAATATTCTCTGCCTGCAGGTTACAGCCGTCTGTTATTCTACAGTTGGACTATTTAGTTAGCTAACTCGTTGTAATAGGTCTATTTAGTGATTTACATTTGCATTTTAGCGGACGGTCAACTGATGGTCCTTGGTTTCGTGAAGATGACGTCAGCGGAAGTGGAACGCCAAATCTGCGCCGGATGTGTGGCGTAATCAATCCGTTATCATGGATAAACCAACAAAATGGCACATACCAACGAATCGGGTTCAGTCCTTCATAGGGCTCGCTCAACGACCCGTTCTCGTTTGTCAAAGTTGAAACAACTGGGAGTTGATGTTTTGGCAGAAAACGAAGACGTTTGCATTCTTGATTAACGATATCATCAAACTAGAATATTTTAGTCTGTAGTTGCTCTGAATTATGTCAGCAATAATGATGAATTCTCTAGACATCAGACTTGAATGAATCCCTCGCAAGGCAGGTGTCAGCCACACGGATTCTTCTTCTCCATTCTGTCTCCAGAATTTTCTTTCCTCGATTTTAGAGGTTTCAAGTTCTATTGCTGGCCTATATTATTTCTCTTCATATCTTCTTCTGTCGTCTGCGAATTCAGCTTCAGACGATATCTGCTCTTGTAATATTTTTAATACAATGTGATGAACAACCGTTTCTTTTACTAAGCTACTAAGTTCGTGTTGATGTTGTGACTTAAGTAGACTCCTGTCTCAATCTAATTGAGTTCTCGTCTAACTCGTGTTTTAAGATTTTATATATATATATCTATATAACTATTGTTGCTCAAATTAATTAGCTACGGCAGGAATCACTCGTTCTCGATTTACATGCGTGTGCCTATTTTATCAAGACTGTTGAGCTACGTTTAGACATGATGCTGAATTTCAGTAGATCGCTGGTTCGCATTCCATCGCGCTGTCAATCATGTTTATGAAAAACGAGAACTTGTTGCCTTTATTAATTAATAAATTTACGAATTCATGTTTTCTTGCATTATAGTTACAAATGTTGTGTCACGTTAATGCATTACATTTTACAAATGTCTAATCGTGGGTAATGCGATTGTTAAGGGCTTGATCTCCTCTCACCCAGACCAAGGCAGATTGTATATTGTATGTTATTCGTCACCGCTGATTCCTACTTAGGATCGGGAGCAGCTCACGAGAATAGTAGGTTTAATTTGAAATGTCTATGATACATTAATCCAATGCAATACACTGGCTGGATGATTCAATTAAATGTTGCATGTGTCGCATCCATGAAGTAATGGTTATGCTTTCTCGATGTTCACTTAATTTCAAAGATTTCTTTAGCGCCCTTCAAGATTATCTACTCATGAGCGCTCCGAACCCAGCCTCATCTATCCAACCATTCATCCACCTAACTATCAATTAATTGTATTTGAAATCCAATGCAGCCGGCTGAGTTGTAGGCCTACAGTAACTGAGGACTTGATAAACATAATGTTCATGCGGGTCGCGCGACACTATATATACGCGAACTAAGTAGTTTTAGATGCGTTGCAGCTTTTTATGTTCAAGATCTGAGAGACTCACAAAAGCGAATTAGCACAATCAAGGCGAGAGGAGACAAGTAAACAGGTTATGGTCTCCGACATATTTTTAGTTAGATCCGACCTGATGTGGCGTATTAGTATTACCTTGATGTGATAGGAACATGCACGCATACAAGCATTTGAGAACAAGTGCATGAAGAAACTGCTCAGAATTCCATGGACAGCAATGGTGACCACCGAACAAGTGTATCCAATGGCGAAAGTTGACAGCAAACTGTTTTGCAACATAAAGTCTCGAAAACTGTGGTACATCGGGCACATCGTGAGGCAGCCCAAAGACAGTATTTGAGAACAGTGTGTTGTTGGGTATAGCGGAAAAAAGCCGAAGTCGTGGAAGACCCAGAATCTGCTGGTTTGACAATGTCATGGCGTGGACTGGTTTAAAAGGCACAAGCATAATGAACATCGTACGAGACAGAAAGCATTGGACATCACTTTCCCATTCATGTAGTCAATCGTCTCGAAGCGACGATGAGGATGTGACATGACATGACATGATAGGAAAAAGATTTAACGAAGGTTTATTATGTGCGGTTGGAAAGCAAGCCTATAAATGTCAAGAGTTGCTCCAGATGTGTCCACGAGGTTGATGCTAGAAAGAGAATGGAAAGAAGGGAGACATTGGCTCGGATCTTTTCGGATTGACTTTACACAAGCAACAGAACCCGAACATTGGTATCACTCATTATCTATAATTACATAGACTTATAACTTCTAAAACAAACAAACATAATATGATGTCACGTACTTGCTCAAAATCAACAGCACTATAACATGCTGATACATTGTATACATATAATTTAAAATGTGTCATAAAATTTGATTGAGCCTCCACTTTGCACCGTATCGATCTCTCGTAACCCAAAGGTTTCGAATCGTCAACCAATTTATGTTCCAAGTTCAACCTCGATCATTTTCTTTACTTAGCTAATCCTATAACAGACGCGCATATACTAAAATTGACCATGAGACCAATGCAGCTTGTCGTTTACATGCTGGAAAGCGCTTGACAATTCACTGACTGCTTCTAATTCCTCCTCACACATCTTGATATCTAACAGCACTTCGCCTGGCAAGTGACCAACCGCTGACCTGCTTTTCTATAGGCCTACGATTAGCATGTTAAAAATTGCAATATTGCAAATTGATAACTATAATATTCATATATTATATTATTATATAAGCATTTATGTACATGGCCTATGGACATTATAATTTAATACGGAGACGCGTATTGTTATATACGATATATTGATTTAAAGTTATGGAGAGACAGACCGTCGACCTTAAAAATGTGACTGATGGGGAATTCTCAGATTATGACGTGAACATGCACTCAAGGTCTGCCTCTGACTCTGGAAATTTCCGTCAACATTACGTAACATTATATATATAGGGCCTACGTATTAAGAAAACATGAATTATTATCATCCAGAGATATCTATAAATTCCTCAATGAAAATTGGATTATTTTCGTCAAAACGTCGC
Source organism: Bimastos eiseni (assembly GCA_959347315.1). Lineage (NCBI taxonomy): Eukaryota > Metazoa > Annelida > Clitellata > Crassiclitellata > Lumbricidae > Bimastos > Bimastos eiseni. The sequence goes on from OY365814.1 coordinate 4,658,140, forward strand.
TTTTGATATCGATGAATGGTTATTGACGATTGGTTATGCCACGCAAATCAAGTGGTTAGAAAGCTTTAAAAATCATTTAATAATAACTGGAATAGATATACGCAATAACTCAACAGAAGCCTTGAGTCGTTTTACTTATTCAGAACAGTCAGCAAGGATGACCGGCAGATAAGTTACGCAGAACAAGTCAACTCAATTTGTGAGATATCTTGAATTATATGAATTATGAATTAGAGAATAATATTTACACCGGGATAGGAATTTTTTTAAATACTCTTTACTGAACTAAGTCACTAAACTAAAACGGATCTTCTATGTGTTTCATAATCTTAGACGTAGGCCTATGTTTGGTGAGAGAGAGAGACACTGAGAGAATCAAACTGACCCCAGTCAAAACCCAGGCATAAGGACAGTTATTAACGAAACCGAGTGCCCAGCGCGCGACATGAACCCATAAGTTATATGATTTGCAAAGGTTTACTTAACCAGTTTATTACTATTGCTATTATTATTATTACTTATATTGGAAGCAGTAGGGGAAGTAGTTGTAGTAGTAGTAGGGGATGTGGGGGAAGTAGTGGAAGTAGTGGGAAGTAATATGGGTAGTAGCAGTAGTAGAAGTATTCGCGGCAGAAATATTAATAATTCTACTGCATATGTCAATCCTACAGATATAGATCTCCCCAGGGACCTGGTGATTACGGACATCGCGGGTCATCACGAAGAAATCGGTGAGTTGCCGAAGATGATAATGGGGAAAAGTATGACGATCAAAGAAAATTATTAAGTAGCATGCACGTTGATGATCATCAACAATGCTGCTGCTGCTGATGATGATGATGTCAATGATGATGATGACGATGATGGTGATCACTTGACAATAATGATTTGATGATGATGACTTGACGATGCTATGCTAATGGATCTGTTTCGTTTGCTGACAGCCGTGACGAAGAAACCTACGACAGCAGCCAATCGAGTGACGCCCTCGAGCGTCTGAGGCAGATAAAGAGGGAGTTGGAGGCTTTGAGAAAATCGGTCACCAATCGCCTTGATTCCATACAGGAAATGGTGGAAGAAGCCATCTCGGCGCTTGAATGCTAAGTTTAGCGGAGTTCTAGAATATGCATAAGGCACAGAAGACGATGAAAATTGCCTAAACAGGCTTCAATGTAGTGGCTCCATGTTGGAAAAATGTTTATCTTTTTATTTCATGCTTACCAATCATGGTTTCCATAATTGAAGCGCTCTGTGTGCTTAATTAAATACCCAAAATGACTTTAATTATTTAAAGACATACACTGTAAACTACAGTGTATATAATAATATTTGCACAATAATACAGTAAAACAGTAAAACGTCATGTGAATTAGTCTTCTCCACCATTATGGGCTAGATGCGAAATTCAGTTGTGTTAACGTATAATTTATTTGGACATAATATTTTATATGCACGTATACAGGCATATCTCTAGCCCCCTCTCAATTACTTGCTTAATATGCCAGATTTTTGATTCCATATTTAATCGTTGACTACAGATAACTATTATACATTGTTGTACATTGGCGATCTTTGTGACGCGATCTCATTACTTTTCTGCAATCCTTTGAGTCGCGATCTTATTAGTCTGCGATCTTTTGTGTCGCGATCTCATTACTTTTCTGCAATCTTTTGAGTTGCGATCTTATTAGTCTGCGATCTTTTGTGTCGCGATCTTTTGTGCGCGACCTTATTGATTGATTTCGGTAAAAATAACTTGCAATGTAATTTCGTTGGCATCTGCATAAGATGGTGGAATGCCATTCCTCGCTCGCTGTCTGAGCTTCTCATCTGCAGGATTTGGTCAGTGCAACATTCGCTTATTGCGAAATCACTTGGTAAATATGAGCAATTGATTTAGTATTGTCAATTTCCAATTGAGTGAGTCTTTCGCCCAGGTTAATGTCCGGGGTCATCAGAGTCAATGGGACAACTTTAGATTCGTAAATTGAATTTTCGGGATACGGTTTCTGTCATACTTAAAATTAATGGCAACTGGAGGTCATGGGGCCACGATCGTAGACTCGGATGATGGCTGGCAGATAGTCTTATCGTGCACGAGATCGTAACAGTCTTTTATCAGCCTCCATCACCAAAAGAGCAGCTTCATTCAAGTCTTCCGTGGTAGGAACTTCGCATTATAGCGGAGTTGGCTAGGAGGCGAATGTCCCAACATACATATTCAATCAAATTTGTGTCTTCATGATTGTAGACTGTAGACCAACCACTAGAATATGTCTTTAGGTAATAATGAATATTCTATTGTCAGAAATGTTGATGTATTTTATGTAGGAACAGTGTGATACACTATAGATGAATGAATAACGAAGCATGCATTATTCTCCTATGCAATGACAGTCTTTTATATCCGCAATAAGTAAGAATAAATCGTAAAACTAAACGTTGGATTGCTTGTGATTTATTCATCAACAACACCTTGATCATTAAATGTACAAAGCGAATGGAGAAACATAATAATAGAACAGACTTGTGGGGCACTGGGAGGGCAATGACCAAAACAGCAGAGGGTTTTGAAACTGGGGTGGGGGGCGGTGCATTCCCCGCTTGTTACACCCCTAGATGGACATGATACGTTGAGATGTTCATTATAGCCAGTTGCTAAAATCAGCGGAGTCCCACCGGAACTGAGATATGCCAAGTCAACTTTCAGATCCGCCACCTAACAGAGTTGACCCATCTTCTAAACGTGTCTCTGTTACGAAAGCATTTTCCTATGTTCTTAGTATTAGAGACATTTTTGCAATTATATCGATAATATAAGTTGCGTTCTGAGACTGCCTTGAGATCGCTAGCTACGGCTACGGGAAATAAGCAGCACAAGTTATATAGTACTTTCAACCCAAGATCTACACCTCATGTATGTCAGAAAACTTGAAGATGTGTGTAGAAAATGGCATAGAGAGGATTGATTACGATTGGATTGAAATAGCTTACTTTGCTTACATAAATAACCATTAATTTCGTTAATCTGACTGACACATCTTTTGGATATTGACCTGATAAGGCCTCGTTTGGGTGCGACATCGGTCGATTCCTTGACTATTAGCATCCGACGACTCATATATTTCAATAATAGGTACATAATGTATAATATACATAATAGGTATTTTCCTAAAAAATAATAATAACCTAAGTCACGTGTTTGTGCATTGTGCATATTGTGTAGGCTACCTGCTAATATGCTCGCATGATGTATACAGAGGTTTCATCGATGAAACCATGATGAAATGTCAATTTAAATATAGAGTTATATAAATAGAACTCAGGGTTTTCGAAGACTACAAAATATTTTTAAAAACAGTAACCATCCCAAGAACGGGTATAATTATAACTAAAAGCAGTAGTCACAGGTTATACCACGGTTAAACGGTCTTAGAAAGAGCATTCTGAAAAGGACATCGGGCACATAAGCAAATTTTGATCCGAAATACAGAAATTGTCTTAGAGAATCTAATGAGATAATGATTCAATTAGGAAGGTGAGTAGGCCTACACTTAGTGAAAATTATTTCATTTTGCTACAGTGAAACAACTTCAATCAGTCGCTTAGATCAGCTTGTTATGGGCATATTCTAATTGACTTTAATAATGGCATAATATGTTAAAACATTGTCTCTTTAATACCACGATTTCCACAAGTGTGACTACAACTACTGCTTACCATTGCTACTACGCTACTTAAACTACTCCCATTACTCTCCGCGTTATGGCCGACCGCCATAACCAATCGGATAAACCATAACTATACACCGTTATTGTGAGGCGGGGGTCAAAACCCGCCGTTTGTCGGCTCCTAGTCATTGAGATAAAGGCTGAATAGGTCATAGGGGTCAAATACACAGAACATCGTTTTATGGTATGCCAACATGTATATTGTTACAAATAAAAAAAATTTCTTTCAATTTAAATAAAAAATGTTGAATTCAAATATTTAGTTTCAGAAAATGACTTTTAGTGCATGTGGTGTCTAGATCAGCAGTGCTAAAACATGCATGTTTTTAATGGCGAACGACCATTATTTGCAGAGTAGCAAAGAGATTTCGATGCCGCATGCTTGATCTCATACAGATTATAGCCATTTATTGCCCAGCAGAGTTGCGGAATAATCAAGTAATGGTTGCTAAGATCTTTGATGACACGAATATTATGAAATTTTGTCTTCAATTTTCTCAGTTGTTAAGATTATACTAATGAAAGACTAAAGCGAGTATAGCTGAAGTCGGATAAAAGCTATTTCGATTCTGTACAAAGTATTTTGAAGCAAACGCATTGTACAAATTGATTTAATAAAAATTGTCAAAAACGATATGTGATGGGCTTTGACCCCTCTCCTTCTTCTCTAAGTTGCCTGAACCTCAGAAATGGATACATACTGAATATTATTGCCAGATCGCTGAGTGTATTTACTTTTGGCCCAATGACTCGAAAATGACGTCGTTGTCGTTATAATGAGCGTAGGCCTACTCGTCATCGCCATGGCTCGCTCAATCGACCAATCAATCAATAAGTCAATCAATCAATAAGTAAGCAAAATAATCAATAAATTAATCAATGAGTCTATTAATGAAAACGGCAGCCAAATAGACAGTCATTCCTACATTCAGTCTTCTTGTTTTATATTAAGTCAATCAGCTGGAAGACTATAATATCATGTTTGCTCTCTTTCAAACTACAGAGACAAGTCAAGTCAGCCATACTCGAAGATACTCATGGATGAACAAGATCACACGTGAGTCGACCATTTATTTCTATACGATTCTGCGTTTTTCAGTGTCTACGGCATTGCAGTAAAATACTTTCTATTCTCCCTAAGCCAAACCTAACTAAAAATCAATCATTCGCCACAGGGACTACATGCGCGATTGTCTCATAATAGAATAGTATTTGGAAGTGTTTGGGGAGAGGCGAGGGGTTGAGTAAAAAAAATGATGGGTTGTTCAAGGTGCTTGATACCAGTTTGCCACGAAAACTGCCCTACATTTGCGTCTTGTCTCACACGCAATGTAGAACTGGGTGAATCAGTAAGATGTCTATTCAATTTTCGCCATTTGCACATAATTATGTACACGCATAGTGTGACATCAAGCTTAGAATTTCATCATGACTGTTTAAATTAACAACATTTCGCTTGTTGTGAGGCAGAGAGCTTCCGCCGATTCTGACAGAAAAAATGACCAAGCACGAAAAGAAGCTTGACCAAATTATTCATCAATTGTCGCCGATTCTGAAGGAAAAAACATCCGAACAAGATCAGAGATTTTCACGCCTTAATAGTAAGATATACAACATCAGCGCAAGTCTTCGGTGCCACAGAATTGGAATCGGAATCGTCACCGCTTTCTTCGTCGTAGCTCACGTCATAATCATCGTTAAATTATTCATGGATAAATAGCCTTTAGAGTAATATAGTCTGATTAAAAGGCAGATTCAAAGATTCAAAGATTAAGCCGTCAAGTAGGCTAATTACAGTAGGCTAAGGATTGGGGTGAGGGTTTAATGGTAGCAGTAGGACAAGTATGCTAATGACATTTGAGAGAATTTTGAGCGGTCAACATATCATAAAAAACATTCATTGTAATCATAGATAAAAACAATAAACTGGACATGATTGTGTTCGATCGTTTTATTAGCGATTAGTTGATTGATAAATAAATTCTTGGTGATGTCTATAACCATAGCCATAGCCACATCTTTCATAGTTTGATGTTAACTTGTTATGCTGTCCTTTACCTTGTTCACAGTTAGAGACTGTATGTTGCTTATAAACATAAGCAGAACGACCTTTTCAATTTTATAATATTCATACTCATTTTTCGACTGAAAAGATTACCAACAGCGGTATGCAAATTTTTCATGCATACATAGGCCTACACATTATACAGGCGCATGTACCTATAATTTTATACAGCCAGTCATACATCGAATATATTTAATTGCGTTTGTCATCACCTACATGTAGACTGTGAGCTTCTTCTTAGCGTTGATCAGATTTTGTACATTAAATATATAATTTGTGTTCGCTATTGTATGATTCTATTGTATGATTCTATTGTATGATTCTATTGTATGATTCTATTGTATGATTCTATTGTATGATTCTATTGTGTGATTCTATTGTATGATTCTATTGTATGATTCTATTGTATGATTCTATTGTATGATTCTATTGTATGATTCTATTGTATGATTCTATTGTATGATTCTATTGCATGTTTCTATTGTATGATTCTATTGTATGATTCTATTGCATGATTCTATTGTATGATTCTATTGTATGATTCTTTTGTATGATTCTATTGTATGAGATGGTAATAAAACAACATTAACAACACTTTAACAACGCCCTGCATTTGCTTCCCAATCACTTAGAGTACACTCTCGTCTGTATCGAACTAACAAAAACTGGTGTGCTTATAGCATCAACTGATGTCGCAACAAAACCAAGTATTAGAGTCTTAGACAGGCAAATATCCTGCAAATGAGTCCCATAGACACAAAGAGCACATCAAGCATCTGTCCTTTGTGTTCAGTCACGTGTGTCATTTCGTGAACTTTTTAGGGATGATATTGCAAAAGTGTAGACTAAGCAACCGAAACAGTTCTCTCGCCAACAACATTTCATGACATACATGTACTGTAGGCATCATCTGACGCAAATTATTAGATGATCTAATTTGAAACCAGAAGAATGAGAACGAATTTCAGGTATTGGCCATAGTTCAGATTCTTATTAACTGAGAGCTCAAAATAATGAAACTAATCTTATATTGAACAGGAATTCTGTGACAGGACAATTCGGCGACGGACAATTTGGCGCCCGAACAATTCGGCGCCGGATGAATTTGTAAGTGTATTTAGGCCAGATATTGGTATGTAGTAACTGACAATTTTTAAATGTTCAGAATGAAGCGAAATATTATTCTCAATATTATCCAGCACATGTTTAGTTATTGTAGAGTCATAGGCAACACATAGGGGCCGTGCCACCTTCTAACTAGAGAAGCCCTTCACTGTAGAAAAAAACTAAAGAATATTACAAAGTAATCTACATCGATTTCGGTTAAAGACCCACATAGTATTTACTAACGGCGATAGAAGCTGATAAATCCATGTCTTAATGTTACTGTACTCTTTAATCGCAATTACTCAAAGTTAAAATTTTAGGGCTGTTGTCTTCACTATTTTCTATAATAATCAGACATGTGCTGAATAATATGGAGAATACTATTTCGCTTCCATTCTGAATATTTTAAGAATGGCAGTTACTACATGCGTACCGATATCTGGTCTGAATACACTTACAAACTCATCCGGCGCCAAATTGTCCGTCGCCAAATTGTCCGTCGCCGAATTGTCCAGGCACCAAATTGTCCAAGCGCCGAATTGTTCGCGCCGAACTGTCCGGCACCGAATTGTCCGGGAACCAGAAATCCATTTGAAAGACCTATAGGCACAGAGGTTATGCGTTTCATATTTTGATTAAGTAATTATGATTCCAGTCATAGAGTTATGAACTCTGCAGCTTCTTTGTATTTAATTCATTGCTACCAGAAGCTAGTTGTAGTTTCAAACATGAGCACATAGCACCACCTTCTGCGCATGTCACGAATGCGCTTACAACAGAAAAACGATGGCGCTGAGCAATTGTGATTTAGGTCTTGCTGAAGTTTCCCGCCCATTAACCCGGCATCACAGGTCTGGCACGCTAAAGAATCTGCCACTGTGCCATTTAGGCACGTGACTCGCGTTAGGCCATTATTTCAGAATGCGAAACTCAGTTTGTCATCCAGTAAGTAAGTTAATAGGACAATTAGAAAGCAAATTATGTAAGTAAGTGAATCAGTAATAAGTAGGTAAGTAAGCAAATCTTTGAGTCAGGTTGATCAGTAAGTGAGTAAGCAAATTATGGCTGTATACTAACTGCTATACAGCACTCTGGTGAACAAACTACTAGACTATGTAAGCAGTCCTTGAAAGTCTGCTAACATGAATATGCTGGTTAGAGAAATAATCAGAAACAGCTCCTGTATATTCATCAAATTCATCCATATTCATCCCACTTATGCATATTCATCCAACTCATGAATATTCAGGTTGTTCAACGGACGGAGCAGTAGAGTTACCACGAGATAACCTGAGCAACCGATTTTCCCGGCTGCTCGACTGGATGGTTAAACGGTCCTCAAGAGGGCATTCTGAAAAAGACATCCAGCACGTTTGCTAACTTTTATACGAAGGACAGAAATTTTCTCATAGAATCGAAGGAGACAATGACTTACAATGGAAGGTGAGTACACTTAGTAAAAATTATTAAAATTTGCTCCAACGCACGTATTTCCGTTTCCAGTAACATTTTCGGTATCGTCTTGTGATAAAATACTTGTATTACTTATTATTGCGTATTATACTAAAACATTGTCTAATTACTGCTGATATTACAATTAATATAGCAGAAGCCACATAAACTACAGCAGTACCACTACTACTACTTCCCATACTGCTTCCAAAACCACCACAACTACATGTACAACTGCTTCCCCTTCTCCACTATCAACACAACTACTACTACTACGACTACTTTCCCACTATATACTTTTAGTCATAAGAATGGTGGTAATTAAAATAGCATTGGAACTCCTACTACTGGATATTATCATCAACTAATGCTACTAGTTGTAGTATAACAGCACTAATTATTATTAATATTGCAAGTACCTTCATTTTGCATTTAATAAGTGCCACTAGCTGATGGCAAAGCATAAGTTGATTGCGCTGAGCAATAATTTGTGAATGAAGTGTTCCTATACAGTAACCGTCTCAGAGGATGAGACCAAATCCGTACTCTTCACATTACAAGATGATTGCTCTGACCAATCGGTTTTACAGGATTATTCGCATATATTTTAGAATTCATTTATCAGTTGCCAAATACTTAATGAATTGTTACATGATAAAAATCATAACCAGATAATTATCAGATCAATGAATCGAAAATTACGTCGTGGTTAGTATAATCAAGATATCCGTCATCGACATAGCTCAATAAATCAATCAATCAATCAATAAAGCAGCCAAATAATCGTGGTCGTTATAATCAGGCAATTTGTCATCGACATAGCTCAATAAATCAATCAATCAGTCAATCAATCAATTAGTAAATCAATCAATAAGGCAGCCAAATAATCAATCATTTCTTCTATCTGTCAATTGTTTGATCGTTCTTGCGTTATTTCAATTACGAAGTCAATCAACCAGAAGGCAATAATATCGTGTTTGCTTGCTTTCAGACCAACCCAGGGACCGACAGACTACAGAGACCAATCAGGTTACCAAATCTCGAAGATATTCGCGGATCAACAAGATTTCACGTGAGTCAACCATTTATTTATAATTGTCCACGGCCATATAGTGAAATACTTTCTACTCTGTCTAAGGACTCTTAAGTCAATCTTAACTAAAAAGACAATCATTCGCCTCTACTGCCTGGAGAATTTAATAATAAATTCCCACCTGAACTGCACGCGCTATTGTCTCGTAGTAGAATAGTGCTTTGAAAGGTTTTTTCGAGGGTGTGAGAGGAAAAGGGTGTGATTGGTTTGTAGAAGGTACTTGATACCAGTTTGCAACGAAAACCTTTTCCGCCTTTTGCATCTGGTCTGCCACGCACTGTAGAACTATTTGAGACGGTTAGATTGCTTGAGTATCGTTTCGATTCTCGCCGTTTGTCCAAAATAATTTGTTCAGTGCGACATAAAAACCTATGATTTGAACATCATTGTTTAAATAAACGACATTTTATGTGTTGTAAAACAGAGATCTTCCGCCGATGTTGTCAGAAAAAATGGATCAGAAACGGGATCAAATAATTCATAAGTTGTCTCCGATTCTAAAGGAAAAAATATCCCACCAAGATCACAGACTTTATAATCTGATGTATGCGATAAACAACATCAGATATGGTCTCCGTTGTCACAGGATCGGCATCGGAATAGTCAGCGCTTTCTTCGTCGTAGCTCTCGTCATAATCATCCTTAAATTATTTAACGTCATATAACCTACATGTATGTGACAATAACAGCATCTAGTTAAAATGAATATTCAGCGATCAGATGATGTAAACCTTACATCGTTCAACGTGTAATAATAAAACAATCGTAGTAGGCCTACTAATTGAACTAAATAATTAACGGGACATTATGTTACATCGTTTCATTGTATTGCATTGGGTAAATTTTAGTCGATTGATAAAAACTTCCTAGTGATGCTTATAACCATAACCACGTGTTTTTATTGTGTGATGTTAACTTTTAGTAGTCCTTTACATAATTCGCTGTTAGATCTGTTGCTTTGAAAACTTAAGCAAAAACGATTTCCACAGTTTTAAATGTAAGTAATCGTCCGTTCGAATGGAAATACTACACTGCCATTTAAACTTTTCAACATATATAGCATAATTATATACATCATGCATACATTGGGCATACAGATGAACACAGCATATACAACCAGTCTATGCATTGTCAAATATATTTCATTATGGTTAGCAACCGAGTCCAGACTGTTTGCTTCTACTTAGCGTTAATCAGTGTTCATGCTTCACATGGTTGGAATGTGCTAGAAATAATGTTATACTTTACCTTTGTTATTGTATTGTGTGCGATAATAATAAAGCATCATTAAAACAATTTAAAGACGACCTTCATTAACTTCTCAGTCACTTTAATTGAGCTCTCATCTTTATTAAACCCATGAATACTGCCGTGAATTTAAGGTTTATCAAAGTTATTGCTGGCTTCACTAATTAATGCAAAGTTAAGTATAGGTTAATTAATAATCAATCCAAGGAGACAATGGCTCACTTTGGAAGGTGAATAAGCATACAATTTGAGACCCTATTTCAAAGACTTCAATCAATCAAAGTTTCTAAGTTGATGTGAAGTGCCAGTATAAGAAAAATAATCCTTAGCTGGTTAAATGAAGAAAACCAGTCCACTAAGCCAGTTCCAAGATAGCCATGGCTGTGAAGTGTTAGCAACATCTGTTTCTTGACCTCGGTAATCCGATTCTGCTATTATCAATGAGTACAATATTGCACTGAAATACTTTTTATTATGACTAAATAGAATCTCAATTAAAAAGCAGTCATTCGTCTTTTCCCTCGGAACATTATATATTTCCATCCAAAATCTCAAGAATTCACCCATGAACTACACGCATATTGACAACGGACATAGCGGAACAGTGTTCTGAAGCGTTTCGGCCAACGACCAATTGATAGACCAGCCGTAGCGCAATTGGATAACATGAGCGACCAACTCTTATCGGACTAATCGACTGTCCTGTCTATCGATGAGAGATCGAGCGATGACGCAAGTCTAAGAGCTGTGGGTATAGTCACTGATTATGCACGTTGGAAAATGGTTAAACAGTCTTCAAAAGGCCATTCTGGAAAAGACATCCAATACAAACTAAATCTCGATCCGAAGGAGAGATATTGCACCGGAGAATCTAAGGAGAAAATGTATCGCTTTGGAAGGTGAGTACACCTAGTGAAAATAATTCCATTTTGCTCCAAAGCACATGTTTCCGTTTTCTTAATAACACAGTACACGTCGGTCTCTCGTCATGATAAACTCTCGTATTAATGATTTCAATTATAGTGTAATAAAATTAATCCTGTCTATGAGTTGTCTTTATTTCAAATATGAAGTCAATCAATCTTAATGCACATAATATCGTGTTTACTTGCTTTCAGACCGAATCAGGGACCTTATATATTATAAGGTCAACTCAGGTCAGCCATACACAAAGATATCCGTGAATCCACAGGAGTTTACGTGAGTCAGCCATTAATATCTATACGATTCTAAGTCTTTCATCATCCAACAGAACAGTACTGCAGTGAAGCGCTTTATATTCTGTCAAAGCCAATGTAAGCTTAACATAATCATTGGCTCCTGACAAACTATTGTATCTTAAGATTTAACAGCGCCTTTTACAGAATAGCTATTCAGAGACGCTCTTGGCAAGGAAACTCAGAGGGAAAAGAAACGCCTTTGAATGAGTGAGAAGTCGATGGAGAGAAGCCAGTCATTAGTTTAGTAGACTGACATACATTAGCAAACGCCCTGTGTTGGGCCGGAGAAGTCTTAGTGCTGAGAACAAAAAGACCAATGCGGTCAACAGAGAGTAGAGAACGAGACGAATTGCAGAAAGTGGCTTTCGGAAATAGTCAGAGTGATATTTCTGGGCACTGCATGTAGCCGGGCACTACACTCAGTATTGTCACTGGCACGATAGAACAGTGTGGAAGTTGTTTGGCGAGAGAGTTGAGAGTCAGAGGACAAATCGTGATTAGTTTGTTGAAAGTGATTGTTACCAGTTTTGCAAAGAAAACTATATCCTGCGTTTGCCTAGTCCCACGCGCACCGAAAGACTTGGCGAGTCGTTAAGATGGCCTGCGTGTCTCGCGATTCTCGTTGTTTTCCATGTTGAATATGCCATTTTTACATATCTATAATTTTATCATCATTGTTTAAGTCAATTTTGCTGCGTTTATTGTGAGACAGAGAGACTTTTCTCCAAAGCTGACAGAAAAAATGACCGAACAAGACGAAAAACTTGATCAAATTATTCATCAGTTATCGCCGCTTATGAAGGAAAAACTATACCAACAAGATTACAAGCTTTCTAATCTGGTGCATGAAATACAGAATATCAGCGAAAGTCTTCATAATCACAGGGTCTGCACTGGATTTTTCATCGCTTTATTCGGCGTAGCTCTCATCGTAATCATCCTTAAATTATTCAATGTCATGTAACCAAAAGGCGTATTCAACGATCAGAATGATGTAACCTTTGAACCAATTTTTTATCACTCAACGTTTAATATATAACATTCGTAGTGCATACAGAACAAAATAAGTTACTGGACATATTGTCTTTCTTTTGATTGTAAGCTTATTGCATTAATTGACTCGCTGTCCATTGATAGGTAAATTCTTAGGGATCCCTATGACCATAAAATTAACCACAAACACATGTCTTTTATAGCGCAGTGTTAAACCTTTTATAATATTCCGTACATTGTTCGTTGTTAGGTTTGTTGCCTAGAAAACTTAAGATGAATAAGATCTTTACAATCTTACGCTGTAACTGTTCATCCTTTAGACTGGAAACACTATAGTGCAACGAAAACCTTTCCATACATATATACATACATACACCTATACGTACAGATGTAACTATGTGCAGCCAGTCATACATGGTCTAGTATTTAAATTGTAGCTAATATCATCTAGAGACTGTTAGCTTCTTCTCAGCCTTGATCAGTGTCCGTGCTTCATATTACTTGGAATATGGTAGAAATATAGAATTTACTTTTGCTATTGTAATCATTTCAAATACGCTCTTGTCATTACTAAATTCATGAGTAGGCCTACTGCAGTGTATTTAAAGTTCTATCAAAATTAAATTGATGCGAGGTTTGGCATACATGTAGGCCTGTAAGAACGCTGACAGTTCTACTTAAACTAGCTCTACTTTTATATTAGATGCTTAATGAATTAGATTATGTTAGGGGAAACTAGCTGCACATGAAGAGACTGTTCAGATACAAACTATCTTTATTAAACAAGGAATAGTTAAAGTGATAACATATATTTGGTTGCCTAAATACAGAATGACACAAATACTTACAAAGTGATAATGATGTTAGATACTAGAAGTTGAACATGAATTATTAATAAACTATATATATTATTACAGACAGATCTGACGTACTAAGATACCTGATGATTTCGGAAGTCAGACTGCAAAGTTCCTAACAGTGTTACAGCTTATAAGTCACTTTCCTCAGCCAAAGAGGAAACTGGCCTATCCTAGAACAGACTACTTTGATTGGTCAGCTACTGACCTCTCAAGGATCAGCTACTGACCACTCTAGCAATGAGAGCTGACTGTAAGTGCTAGAGCCTACGCGAGAGATTGACAGAACGTATACTGTCCGAATTAGTAAATGTTCAGCTAAACCTAATGTATAATAATGATCTCTATATATATGGTTCAAGCCTATCTATTGTAATGTAATGTTCAGAATAATCACGGTTACAGGCCTAAGTTAATCAAGTCAAAAAATGAGTGACTCAGTTTTAATGACTTCATCCACTAAAAGTTTTTAGTTGCTGTTGAGTGCCAGCAGAAGAAAAAAATCTTCAATTGATTAAATTAAGAAGAAGAAGAACTAGACGAAGAAGAAGAAGAAGAAGCAGTAGTGTTGGTAGTATTGAACCATCCCTGAGACACCTAGGATATGACGATTTAGCGACTTCTTTTTCTTAACCTCGGTATCCGTGGCCAGATGGCCGGTTCTCTCTTTCACCGTCATCTGAGTTACCTACTTAAAATCTACGATCATTATAGTTGAGTTTCTTAGATCATAATCGACTTAAAATACAAATGTTCAAATAGATTACGGTTAAATTGAATTTCTGAACATCAAAGTTTACTTCCTACAGCTACGATGGAGCTGAATAGTAATTTCCATTTGTTACTATAATCATCCTAAGCCTTTTTGGCGATATTGTAAATAGAAGTCTGCGATCAGCAAAATAATGCAAGATTGTGCGACTTAATGGCATTGAATCGTTAATCTGATGATGATCATAAATATTCATGTTAGTGACTACATGCATCTTTCTGACAGACCATCATCCTTTCTTAGTGAAACAAACGCTGAAATCAGACAAGTATACGCCCCATAATAAAATTTCTAAGCGTCTCTACTGCGTAGAGGTGGATCCTCGGTGATATATCGGATCACGACGCTGGTTTTATTGCGATGGGTATAGACCATTAGTAAGTGGTTATACCACGTTGCCAAGTATTTTTCAAGTTCTAGATGCGAACGTCTATAATAGGAAAAGACATCCGTCAGAAGCATTTAATTCGATTGACTGAACCAAAGAGAAGAACTGCTTCAAAGATTCAAAGGAGATAATAATTATGAATAAAGGCAAAAGGTAAGTACACTTTGATGAAATAAATTTCCACCAGTCAAGGTATTGATTGCATCCCAAATTGGGCTTTGACCAGAGGGTCAAGGGTTGTTTTGATTATCAGTTGTATTGGTGTTATTAGTTCAATTTTTATTACAACTAGGCCAACGGCCACTACACTACGTCTGCCTTCACTTCCCCTACTACTAAAACTACTACTACCCTACTACTTCGACCTCCACCGCCAATCCCATATCTAACGATATTACTACTAATGGTATTACAAGAAAAATATTATATAGTAGGTTAATATTATTTTACATATATTTATTGAGTGCCACTAACTGAGAAAAGTCGAACCCTTATCCGCCACTTTACAAGGCGTTCGCTCTAACCAGTCAGCTTTCGTCGTAGTCTTCGTCATAATAAACACCGATGTCGTTTTAATCGATCATAATTTACTGGTTGGTAATCTTATCTTTATGTCAGAAATTGTTCCTCAATAATTTAATGATCGTTTCACTTCAGGGAGTGTTTAAACGCCTCTTCGAGATTTTAATTTCAGGCACTTCCTGCGAACCCTACCCTAATTATATTGTAATTCTGTGATATACTGAATTGTTCAGACAATCAGGTAATGAATCAGTAAAGTAACCAGATGATCAATCAATCACATCATTGTTTATAATTGCGTTCTTTGATAAGCGAGATCAGTCAACCAGAGGCGTATTATATCGTGTTTGCTCTCTTGCAGAGATTTCGACGTACCTGTAGACTACAGGGACAACGAGTCAGGTCAAAAATGCTCTGCACTAACAATGCATCCAGACGACTTTACGTGAGTCAACCATTTGTTTCTAAACGACCGTATGCTTTTCAGTGCGAGCATATTTCGTCAATCGCTGCGGTAAAACCTGTTGATCAGAAGGGATAGATTGATGGATGGACGAAGGGAGGGAGGGATCAAAGGAATGAAGGAGGAAAGGAAAGAAGATGATTGATCGATTTATTGAGTTTATTGATTGAAGAGAAGGAAGAAGTGGGATGATTCAAGTAGGATTGAAGGAAGGAGGGAGGAGGAAAGCAAGGAATTGAGGATGAATTAATGGAAAGGATAAGTAGGAATAAAGAAAGAAGTAAGGAATGAGCGAAAGACAGACGAAAGGAAGAAAGAATGCAAGAAAGAAAAGAAGAGGAAGTGAAGAAGAGATGAAATCAATGGTGAAAGAAGGAGAGAAATGGATAAAGAAAAGGAGGAATAAAGAAACTATGGAATTAATGGACGAATGAATCAATAAAACTTGATATAGCGTCTCTTCAAAAAAACTATAACCAGAGACGCTAGAGGAAGAAATTAAAGAAGGAAGGCGGGAATGAATGAATGAGGGAATGAAGGAAGGGTGGACGACTGAGATCGCAGCCTGAAGCGGAATTCCGACCTATCTTAATTCCACGCATTGTTGGCAAGATAAGATCAAGTTTCAGTTGGCAGAGGCCTATACGAGGTATCCACAGCAGCCGCTTATTATTTGCTGAATTAAATTTTTACAAAATAACTAGTTCAGGCAACACGTGACCTCTGGTGTATAATTTTTTTTTCTTTGTGAGACAGAAAGTTTTCATCGCTGCTGATAAGAAGCAGAACAGAAGAACAGGAGAAGTTCGACACCATAAGAAATGAATTGGGCAACATCAAGCGTCAACTTAATCGCATCGAAGAGAAACAGAGTTGTTGCTGTGGTTGCTGTATTTCGTGAATTAGACAAAAGCAACGACAATGAAGAAATTTTGTATTGATGCATTAGGCATTCTAGTATTTTAGCTCAGCGATGACATATTCTTAATATTATTAGGTGTTGTAATAATTTGCTATTCTTCGGAAACTTCCGAGTCCTATCATCGTCATCATCAGCAGTGTCTACTAAGTTCTTAATAATTATTCGTTGTTTCACCTGGTGCATTGTCTGAATATTTAAAGAAGACGAATAACGGGCTAAATGGTTTAATAATTTTACAATATTGATAGTCATCTTTTGAAACAATAAACACGCAAATATTGGCCTACAGATTTTACGAATACATAATCTAATCTTATCTAATCTTATCCTAAATTCTTCTATGAATCTAAAACGTCATTATCATTAGCCATCTAGACGGGTCATAGATCAATCAATAAATCAATAAATCAGTCAATCAGTCAATCAGTCAATCAATAAATCAATCAATAAAAAAATAAAAAAATAAAAAAGTAAAATAATCAATAAATCAATCAATCAATCAATCAACCAACCAACCAACCAACCAATCAATCAATCAATGTAACTTGATATAGCGCCTTTTCAAAAAATTCACTCAGAGGCGCTCCCAGTCCAACCACGGTCAAAATAGATAGTTTTAAGAGAAGAGTAGAAGGAAGATGAGGAGATCCTCGGTAAAAACGATACATAGATGCATGTATCTCCCAATTATGCAGCTAAGTATATATATAATTATATATATATATATATTCATGTGCATTTGTCTATGCTATCGCGCACTTTCATCGTCAACGGTGTCGGTGCTTATAGCATCTGACGCACATTGAATCAAACAGCAGATAAGTAGATTAGATCCTTTAAATCAGTTGCCAATTAGTGTACAAACAACATAGTAACTATGATGGTTATCATTATTAAGCAAGTTAATCACTGGCGGATGATTCCATATCAATAATGATAGGCCTATAAAGTGAATGACATCTTGATGACAAAAATAAGCAATATTATTATGCACCTTTATGCAACGTGATAATGGTATTCAATAGTTTTCGCCAAGACTTGGGTTTTGATGTGCAACATTTTACACCAACGCAACACAGTGGCTCGACAAAGCGATGCCGCGTCAGCCCAATTATACGCCAACTGTTTTAGTATATCAGCTGAAATCTTGATATAGGAGTTCCTCAACTAGACTGTTACACTATTAGAGCTAGAACGAATCAAACAGCTCCAATCACAATGTCAATGTTGCACTATTGCTACAGTTTACTTGCATTAAAGCTCACTCGCATTAAAGTTAGCACTCCAAACTATACATAGGTGCATGTGGTAAGATACAATATCATGGATGATACCATTTCTTGGTAGACCTACATGAATCATTCCAGCATTATTTATATGTAGGTCCACAAAGTATGTCATCATTAATATGGAATCACATGTCGGTGATCAATGATAACCCCAATGTTAACCATTATTAATATACAAACACACACGTGAAATTTTGTAGGGGATTTTTCTGCCTAGACAAAAGTTGCTACAAAACCTCAAACCCAAAACCAATGACACACAACGTCAGAAGATTTTAAAGAAATCAACCGCAAACAGTGTTGTCGAATGCGAGAAGAACTTTATAGAAATATTCTTATCGCACGCATTGATGGGAAACAGGAATATGAGGCGTTGAAGTATTCAAATCGGTTGAATTCAAGGCAGAGTGTGAGGAATGAGAAAAGATGTCTTTTCACCAGAAAAGTCTCATGAAAATACTAAACAGACGGCGGTAAGAAAACTGATTAATTAGACCATCAATTTTTCATGAAATATAGCACAATCCAGTGCAAAACAACTCAACGTGATATTAATCTCTTAAAATGTTCAGAAGTGAACACACGACCATACGACACACCATCAGTGGTGTTTAGTGTAAAATTAGGCAAAGTGGAGAACTTGCTCAAGGTACAACATGGTGATAAGATACTACTTTGACGAACGTATGAGTCAAGAAAATTCCTTACGTATAAAGAATATATTTATTAACCCAGTAGTAACAACCCGAACACAACGTGAAAGTTCCTCCAGTTTGGCGTCTGACAACCTAAGAGCACACGGTAAGCTTACTTGGAGGCTTTTATTAAATCAGTCATGAAAATAGTCCTAACTTTGATCTCAGATTAAAAGTGCCTTTTAGAGCGAAGCTAGGCTTATATCAATTACTTCTATATTATCAAAAATCAAAATCAAATGGAATAAGTTCTTTAATTGGGTTAACTTGTAGCATTTTTATTAGTATGCATCCAGAAATTAGGCCAAACTTCGTTTAATGTTGCTGCAAATTAAAATTTATCGGGGTTCAACAAAAGAATTCTATTTAATTTTTAATGCGTTGAGTCAGTCATGATTAATAGTGATGGAATGGAACGAACTGCGAGCAATTTAATGAAAAATATAATTTTACCACATTTCTGTGGTGTGTCTTAGAGAGCTAATCATTTAAGCTCTTTTACATCGCCAAAACTTTAAAAATATTAATTACTGCAATTTAAAAAAAGAAGGGTTACTGAGAAATAACTAATTGACTTAAATTGTCAGAACACCATTCCTTTGATCTGAGAGATCTGATTAATTAAAATTTTCGAATCATTGTAATTACAATCGTGGTGTGGTTACCTAATTAAGATATTGCGGTTGTAAAAATTAGATCGCTTATTTCGAAGTATTCACAGTGGAAGCCTTTACTAAGAGAGAGAGAGAGAGAGAACTCATGAAAAACCTCACACGCAAAACTCGACCGTCTTGCCTATACCACTATTTTGTACGTGCTTTGTGCATACGCTCACGTACAATATGCACGCAATGCAAACAGCAGAACAAGACCAGCATCTAATGACCCAGTTAGCATTCAAAATCAATGCATGACAACAAATGAAACCGATAGACACAGTCATACAGACATGCAGGCATACAAACAGACATATCGTCATAGGACCCTATACACATATGGAGAGTTGGAGACTAGTAGAAACCAATGGAAACAAAGACGTGATCGGCGTGCAAAGATTATCGCAACTTCAAACTTCTAAAGCGCCGAATGAATGCCAAGAGCATGGCACCAGTTTATTCACGAGTGCTGCGTCAAGTCAGAGGCTAGACATAAGTCTTTGATCGGTTGTCAGAGGGGGAGAGGGGCGGAGTAGCTGATAAGGCGGGGGTGTATTGGATTAGTCGGGCGTAAATTCTTGTGAAGCTTGGACTCCAAATTTCGGTGGAAAGATATGAAACAAGAGAGAGACAGACAGACAGACAGACAGAGAGAGAGACAGAGACAGAGACAGAGACAGAGACAGAGACAGAGACAGAAGGAAGAGAGAAAGAAAGAGAAAAACATGAGTCATTTAGCAACATGATAAATAGGGGCATCAGATGAAACATGACACGAGATAGAGTGACAGAGAAACACACACACACACACTCACACACACAAGAGCAACGAGACCAGATAGAGAAGCAAAAGACATCCTTTCCGGAATATAACACACACTGAAAATCGAAACAATTGTTTTGCGCAAACACACGGCCGGAAAGTTAAATTAAAAATTCCGGCTTAATTTCCCTCGAATTTTCCGATGGTTGTACAAACATAAACAGATCGAAGCTCCAAATCGCCGCTCAACGCAATTTATTCCCCTCTCTGCTATTTCCGATCTAAAGAAAGTCCTTCGTGGTAAGTGAGATTACATCCCCTTACGACATCCCTCTACAGTTTACCCAGCTTTGGACCCCGTTAAACCAACCAGTCTATAGTGGCAAGTCTAAAAGTCCTAAAGTAAGTTTTCCAAGAGCTTTTCCGACCGTTATTTCCGACATGAGAAAGGAAGGATTTCCATGGTTAGAGAACACCTTCTTCGTCACAAAAAAACCTACTTATTACCAACAGGGCTTTAGACGAATTTTCCTAAGTAAACTCAAACAAAACACCAACAGCAGAATTTCCGTGGTTTTCTATAACCCGCTGATTATAAACGCTTTATTGAAAAATCTTGGTTCACGGGAGACCCTCTAAGAAATTTCCACCATCTAGTATTTGCATTAACTCATGTACATGCGTCCCGTGGTTTTGGTCCAACCAATTGGCATTTAGGGAAAACGTTAGGCAAATCCAGATGGTAAACCCGCTTGTAATACCGGTCGGAAACTTCATGGTTCTCTCTGAAGCTGCGCCCAACCACCGCGGGTATAGATATGAAATCATCTCATTCGCATTAAATTTAAGTGTAAGAAACACGCGAGGTTATGATGTGGGGAAGGATTAACCAAAATGCGAGGTTTAAAATAAAAATCCCTATCATCAACTCGCTCTAGAAGCTACTGCGCAATTTCAAAAGGTTTTTCCAAGTGAAATTTTTGGTCTATTATTTACTGTGGGTATGCTGACGAAATCAGTTCGATGTACATAGGCCTAACCAGTAACCAGCGCACAGTGGTTTCTCTAAAATTCGATCGCTAATTTAGATTCGGTATCCATTTGTTAGCAGTCTTAGGTCAGCAAAAACTACAATTTCGTCGATAAACTAGGAAACTACCGGAGATTCTACCATCCTTAAGTCGTCCGCACGCTACTATATAAAGCAGGAACGCTTAACCTAGTCACGTCAGTTCAACAAACGCTGTTCTATCCGCAAAAAAACATACGCAGTTTCTCAAAATTTTCGGCGATAGAATAGATAAATAAAACTCACGAAATGGGAGGTTTGTTTTCATCGACTAGGTAAGTCGTACTTGCGTTGATTCTGTCTCCTTTCTTGCGTAAATCGTCCATAATCTTTATCGTAAATCCCTGAGTCATCATGGAATGAACTCCGCAGTAATGGCTGCCGTGAGCACAAAGACAATTGGACGCCATAAGACTTCTTGTATTGTCAAAACGCTTGTGATGCATATGCACTAAAAATACCTGTCCCTAACGTAAATTTGTTTAATTCAATACTTTTCTGATACCATCGTTAGGAAAATAATAAGTTTAATCGAGATTTGTTGTCGATTTTGGTTAGCATCAAATTTTTATGTTAATGTGGAAGGTCGCTGTGTTCATTGCGCTTGGTAACCATAACCTTGTGCCTAGATGCGCTGGTCTATAATAACCACGGCAATGAGCGAGCCTGAGATAATGGTTTCAACAGACAATCACAATCTGCATTTTGAGAAAATTTATTCGAAATATTGAGTAATTTTCAAATGCAACAGTCAGAGAATATTGATTGTTATCCAACAAACGAATGATAGCACGCAACTGGACTTTATTCATTTGAAATGCATTTTTCCTACATGAACTCAATTTAATCTGCTAATTTTGCTGCTGTTTAACAACTTTTACCCAAAAATTTTAATTTTAATTGCGGACAACAGCTTCTAAAGCGGACTTAATGATACATTCGATCGAAATAGCGCTAACCTCAAAGTGCGCGTTTTGGCGGCAATCGTTCGCCCTCTAGCGAATAGAAATGATAAGACTGATAGATTAAAGTTAATTCGAGAGATGGCAGAGTAAAGAGTGGCAAAAACATTCAATTGCGTACTAGGACTTCTATTTTTAAATGGACCA
This sequence comes from Bimastos eiseni, assembly GCA_959347315.1. Lineage (NCBI taxonomy): Eukaryota > Metazoa > Annelida > Clitellata > Crassiclitellata > Lumbricidae > Bimastos > Bimastos eiseni. Next base: position 4,680,554 of record OY365814.1, read on the forward strand.
CGTTTAGTGAGTTTAGATTTTCAATTGCTATAAATTCAACAAGGCACAGTTAATGTATCGATTAGCAACCTTCGTCGCTCCAACCTTAATTCGTATGTATGTATGTATGTATGTATGTATGTACGTATGTAAGTATCTATGTATGTATGTATGTATGTATGAATGTGTGTTTGTATGTATGAATGTATGTATTTATGCATGTATGTATGCACATACATACATACATACAGGCACGAGTTTAATATCAATCGATCGATCAATCAATCAATGAAATTTGATATAGCGCCTGAGTCCAACATCGACCAATGAAGACAGATTTCAGAGTCGGGATAGAAATGAAAAAGAGTTCCTTGGTAAGAGCCGAAGTCCAATTTGAGGCCATTCCAAGCAGTCGGAAAAAGGCCCGATACTGTATCATAGAGATCAGCGGCTCTCCGCTCTTTCAATATATATATACGTATATATATATATCGTTCGTTATATCGTTGTTGTACATCGTTCGTTGTATCGTTATATATATATTGTATATATTGTCACCGGCGTTGTCAGGTGTGTAGTGCTTACGCTTAAGCGGTGCAGTTCTACAGGTGCGTGCAGCAATGCAATGCATTGATCTAAAGACTCGTTTCGCTTTTCAAGTCAATAGAGACGTCGTCGTCCATTATTTACTGGTCAATTGGCCGCTTAAGGTGCGAACTACGCCACTGTTTGCAGTGCCAGTCCTAAGTAAGGACAAAGAAGGAGGGCGACTCTTGTGATCTATGTTATCGTTCGACTTAAACTAGTACTACTATCTCTCATATATATTTCTGACACTGCTTGCTCTCTGACTGTGCCCGTCCCGAGCCTGAATGAAATAGGGGGCGACCTTAATCATCTCCGTTGTGACACATCGTCGCCACACAGACGTAAAGTGGTGCTATATAAATATATTGTTACGAATTCGATTACAGAATCGAACAAGATCTTCTTGATATGTTTGCCTGTTTTGAATGAATGACTTCGGCAATTTCCTATTTGTAAATATGTAAATATGTTGACTTATTATTATATTAGTCAAATAGACTTAGTTGGGTCATAGTTTCAGTTAGACAGGTAATCTATGGGATATTACAATCAGGTGGTTGATTTTTGATGAACCATAGTGCATTATGGTAAATAGCAATAATAATAATGATTATGATAATAATAATAATAATAATAATAGTAATAATAATAATAATAATAATAATAATAAGGGAGACATAGGGTATCAAGTTAGTTATGAAGTCCTGTGGTGATCCAGAGGGAACAATGATGATCTGAGAGCATACCCAAGCAGGCAAACACACATACACACAAACACACATACACACATACACACACAAACACACATACACACACATACACACATACACACACAAACACACATACACACACAAACACACATACACACACAAACACACATACACAGAAACGCAAATAAGGAGAGTGAATAAATTAGAGCGAATGTCAATTTCATTTCAGGTCAAACACTGGTACGAGGAACCCCGACGGGCCTTCGAACTACGGAGGGGGCAGCAACCAACCCCAGTCAGGCCAAGGTTCAAAGGACGGCAACAAGAGTGTCGTCACGCAACGGAGGGCAGACCAGGTCGACCGGAACTTCATCTCGTAGTTCGATCCATCCATGCATGTGGCGAGTGGATGGAAAAGATGAAGCCATGTGACTTTCCGATGTGTGTGCGTGTGTGGATGCCTCGGTCCTCTCCGTTGTATCTGTTTGTCTCGTCGCTTGACTGGCTGCCGTTTCCTTTAAGGAGGGAATTGCATATATCGAAAACGTGTGGGTGTCTTGATCTCGTGCATATTGTTCGTTTCGCAGGAGAGAGGAAGTTTGCATTGGATGTAATACGTTTTGATGATTGAAAAGCTAACTCAAAAGAAATGGCTTAAGGTTTCAATTGCACTGAATCATATATATATATATATACACAAATATATATATATATATAAGTATATATAATTCGGCCTGTATATGGCTACCTATATATACGCATATATACGATGTATATATCATATGATATCATATTTATACATATGTATATTTATACATATATATACATAAAATATGGTCTTGACATGTAGTTACTTTAATGGTGTTTGTAACATTAGTGACACAGTAGAGTTAGAAAGCACTCGCACTTTGTCGGTAATGACGTTTTATTATTTTACCTTTCGAACATTTATGTCTACAATGTGATCTTGAGTTCACTCGGTGCATAATTTAAATTTTAAGTTTTCGTTTAATTAAGAGAGATGTTCAGCCTACCTACTTGAATCAAAACTGTGACAAAAGATTTTGAACGTCAAGTGCTTTATCCATGCGTCACCAATGATAACAGGTCTATACTCTTAACACTCCTTTCAGCCATGTTCCCGCCACTCCCTCAGAAATTTTCTGCTACACAAAATAAGAAAAACTGTAAGACATTACACACAAGGCTGCACTGGCTCCCCCTCCAACAGCGAATCTCGTACCGTATCATCTCTTTGGAATGGCGGTCCTTGCTAGGTCTCGCCACTGCCTATCTTCCTGATCTCTGTTGCTCTACTTTGAGTGTACTGGGTCGCCGCTCTCTACGCTCTACTGAGCGAGGCATACTCATTGTCCCATTTGCCCTTACAACTACCAAACAGAATCGTCCCTTCTCAGTGGTTGGCCCCTCGCTCTAGAACAGGCTCTCATTGATGTTGCGGTTGTCACCAAGGGTCCACTCAGACTCATTTTATACGTCCCTTAAAACTGTTTTGTTTAAACGTGCTGGAGTCGGGAGTGTTCCTGAGTAGTAGCCTCGAAGGGGCGCTATATAAATCTCTGTAATGAATGAATGAAAGACACTTACTTTACTAAGTTGTTCAATAAGCTTTTGTCTAAAATGTCTTACTCGCGTGAACTGCCTTACTCACAAAAATCCTACGCTTACGCCATCCAGCAAAAGCAATATAGAATACCATTCGACGAACTACAATAATATAAGTTACTCCGATCAACTAAATTACTGCGGTATCATAGTATTAGCAAGACACACTAATTCTAAAGACTGAAACTGACTCCTTAACTTCTCAACGCAAAACCATTTGCGGACTATTTTTAGTTTTTCATAAAACCTCCATTACGAAACCGAGAATTCTAGAGTTGACGTAGCAAACCATACAACCATGGAAATCCTAGGGCAGTGCAGCTAATAGGGTCTCAAGAAATCGATTCTGTATTCATTGCCGTTCAGAGTAAGGTGGCTGGCGGTCTACGCGTTTGAAGTAGTTATGCTGACGAGACACTTTGCACGCAATAGAACTGTCACTAGGCAATTTATATACGTACATAGGCATATAATTATATACATAAACACACGTATTTATAATATATAATACAAAAATACATAAATATATGAATATATATTAATAAGTACCCGGAGCCTATATATCCGTGCGTGTATGTGGGCTTGTGTGTGTCAGTGTTTGTGTTTGTTTTCGTATCTTTGCGCGTGAATAGGTATGTGCGTGTGCGAGTTTGCGTCTGCAGAGAGAGAGGAAGAGACATAGAGAGACAGACAGAGAGAGAGAGAGACATAGAGAGACAGAGAGAGAGAGACAGAGAGAGACAGAGAGAGACAGACAGAGAGAGAGACATAGAGAGACAGAGAGAGAGAGAGACAGAGAGAGACAGACAGAGAGAGAGAGACAGAGAGAGAGAGAGAGAGAGTGAGAGCGACAGAGAGATAGAGAGGCAGAGGCAAACAGATACAGAGAGAGACAGACAGACAGACATAGAGACACAGGGACAGAGAGAGAGAGAGACATAGAGAGAGACAGAGACAGAGAGACACAGAGGCAGAGAAAGAGAGAGGCAGTGCGAGAGAATGAGAGAGAACGAGAATGTATATTTATGTATGTATGTTCGTGTGTTCTTGTGCCTGTAAACATCATATAATTTCTTGTTCTAATTAATGTCAATCAAATAGATATCTTCAGCAACTATAAATAAACCCGACAAGAGAGATAATCGGACATTAATACTTCAAACTATTCATCCGGGTTCAAAGGTCACACGCAACACACCAAACGAATATCCCCAACATCAATAAGAGCTTATCAGAATGCATCAGTACGTTTGTACGTACGTAAGTACGTCGTATATGTATGCATCGTTTCTTTAGATTTAGATTTATATAGCGCCTGACTGAGAGTATCCGTTCAGAGGAGCGCCCACTCTATACTTAGGCTAATTATAAACTTATCGACAGTCGTAGCCCTACCCTATCGACACAACTTGGCCCAGAGATTCTGAACATCCATCTGCGTTGATTGGTTCCATGTTTCCACGTTTGCCCATCACTAGTGACTCTTTTCAGCTAACCGTGCAGAGTTTTACAAAGTGATAGTTTATTTATATATTCGTTCATATTATGTTTAACATCATCAAGGCCAGCGCAGAGAATGCATCTGACGGACGCTATATAAATAAGCGATAACAGTGCATTTTCATCCCACAAATTATATTATGTATATATGTATGTATGTATGTACGTATGTATACATGCATGCATGCATGCAGGAATTTATATGTGCATGTATGTGTGTAAGTGCGTATGCATATTCGTGCATGAATGCATTAATGCACGCTGGCATGTAAGTAAATATGTTTTCATAGGCATGCAGACATGTAGGCTTCACACATATACGCTAGCACGTTAATGCGTTTTTACGTATGCATACATGTATATTCATTCGCTTCTTTTACGTGGTACGCAGCTACATCAGTTATTATTCAACCGTTCGCCTTTATAATATACCTGAAGGTCAACGGCCACATCACTTTAACCGAATGGCTAATAGATCTGCTGTTGCGATGGCTACGCACACGGAGACCTCCGTGCGAGAAGCCAGCGTGGCTACGTGTATAGGGTGGACGAGGTGGGGATGACATATTGATGTTTGGATTCAGTTGACGTCAGCGTCACGTGGTCACTTATTTTGCTGACGAAGCATAACCCGTTGACTGAATGCATGGGTATTGGTGGTTAACCTCCGGTTCCGTCTCTGTCTTTTTGTCTGTCTTCGTGTCTGTTCGTCTGTCTGCATCATATTAAATGAATAACAATAGTAATCATAATACCACTATGAATAATAATAATAATTTGTAACTCAGTTATCATCTGAGGAATCAGAACTACTTCGGAAAAAATAGTAGTTATAATAATAATAATAATAATAATAATAATAATATATCAATATTAACAATGATGATGATGATGATGATGAAGATGATTGTGATGGTGATAAATGATAATGATAATGATGATGATAGCAATGACAATAATAATATTGATAACGCTACTGATAATGCTGATGTTAACAGAATAAAATGATGATAATTATAATGATAATGATAATAATAATAAAACGACAATGACGATGACGACGACGACGACGATAACGACTGTGATGACGATGACGATGACGATGACGATGATGATGATGATGATGATGATGATGATGATGATTATGATGATGATGATGATGATTATGATGCAGAGAATAATATACTACGAACACGTAGACTACAAGATAATGTTTTGGAGCTTTTCACTGGAATTCCTACCCATGACAAAAAAGAGGCCGTTCTCTAATTATCAGGGCAAAAGTATAGCGTGATAAGCAGCAGCTATGAAAAACCATGCATTCTTTGTGGTAGGCCATAGCGTTTGGCATGACCTTTCTCAGGAGCTACGTTTGATCCCGAAATCGTCTAGTGGTACATTTATGGCCATTTTAAAATTTATCTTTTTGTCCGAGTAGCTACCCTGAAAGGGCGCTGTATGAATTTGTCAATGAAGGATTGAATCGCAAAATAATACAGAAGAAATAAACAACAGATAAAGGACGAAATTTCATTCGCTAGATGGCTAGACCTAACCCAGCAGTTTCGATAGGTTGTATTGGTTTAGAATGAGAACATAGTTGTCGAAGTAAAAGATGGGCCTATGTGGCCGCTTATATCTACTTGGTACAATATAATACCTTAAACAAATCAACGATAGATTTGAGCGTTGCAAATCGATTCGTTTACTAAACACCTATCCATGCTGATCGGTTCCTGCTATGCATACTACCGACTGAGGCGTCTTAGAGCCATCAGGAGAACTGTGTCTTCCACTGTGTCTACGGCCATATATAGTGTATGCTTACATGTTTGTTTGTTTTTATAGTCATCGATTACCGTAATTCATTAGTAGTCGCCTACTTGGGCGCCCTATGGCTTGTCTGTCCTCTGTGCAACTTGTCTAAAATGCTGCAGCCATGTTGGTTGCCCCTCTTCCACGATACTCACATATCGACAAAATGTGACGTCACGTCATCACAACAAACATCAAAAATGCGTCGCAAGAATCATTATTATTCCGCCAAAATTAATGCACAGGCCACTGAGAGTCGGTGAAACAAAGAAAATGGAGAGTGTGGGGATTGGATATTATTTATTACACGAAGTTTGAAGTATTTTTATAGTTAAAATAAATTTTTTAATAATTATAATAAAATTCGCGTTACGTTCTGGACATCTGTATATCAGAGATGTCAGAGCTTTGTGACGTAATATTTGAGGAGGTCATGGCATGTGTGACGACGTGTGACGAAGAGGGCGTGTTAAAAAATCATTCAAGATTGCGTGGCGCCATTTATGGACGGCCCTTAATAAGTTAACAATAATAATAATAATAAATAATAAGACAGGTGGATGTATGAGGCGGCGCACGTGTGGATAGTTGTTGCATCCCAAGCGATGTATTTGCCTCTCGCCCACGGGATGAGTGTCGCTCCATCCGGTCTCTTTCCGTCGCTCCGGATCAAACCTTGTGGCTCCTTCGAGGATGGAACGTCTGCCTTTAAAAGGGCTCTCCAGACAATATCATTCAAGGCGAAGTGTCGGGCCGCTCTTCCTGTCGAATGTCTGCAAACAAGACCGTGATGTCCTCCCGGGTCAGTGGTTTCTCCACACTGGCATTGATGCGGCGCACAGATGCTAAGTCCCAGGCAAAAGCCCACCGCCACCCTACGGCCTCATTGCTCAGACCAAATCAGCAAGCGATGACGGGAACAGTCGAGAGCCAATCTCGAGAGTGGGGTGATGTCATCGCGCCCAGCCTTGCCCGGCTGAGTGGGTCATTACTGGAAGACAACACTGCAGCTTTGTCGATGTTAATCAAGGGTCTGTCCCAGACCTTCTGACTGGTCAAGGCCGATACCTCACCATCCGGGAGTGTTGGTGTGCGGGCCTCAAGGATTTCTTCCCTATGATCGTCGAACCAATCCTCCGAGTCGAGAATGGCGGCAACGAGCGACCTGGTCGATGCAGCTGAGGCTATATAAGCATCGACACCAGTCTAATTCCTAATCCTCCGTTTCTTATCGGAAGTGTGGCCTGTTTCCATTGTATATCGCTGAGCTTGATGTTAAGGATGTTTTCTAATCCAACTCGCATTTCGTCGTCCATCTTCTCTAGAAGGGGTGTCCCCAGCAGGACGCTGCACGTAGGAGGTAGATCAGTTTCGCCGCCCCGAAGCATGAGCGTAGCAGCATAAGTGCGGCCTGAGCATGGATGCAGGTCAAGTCCTTCAATGCCAATTCCAGAGAATCGCTATGTTTGAGAAGAACTTCATCCAGCGCTTGTCCCTTGAACAGCGGAGCGCCAAGAAGAATCAGCGAATCACGCTTCATCCTCCGGAAGTCTTCAAATTCCAAGTCAGTTAGTTCGATTTCAGAACAGTATTCACATTTGTTTCTGTTCAGCCGAATGCCGTGCGAATACTCAAGTTCATTCATTGCGGCCAGGTCCTCCTGCACCTCTTCCTTTCTGCCCCCAAGCGAGATGTCGTCAAGGTAGCCTAGTCTGAACCCGGAACGGAGCGATTGGAGAGTCGATTGTAGCGGCAGACAAAATAACAGGGGGCCCAACGGATCCCTCTGTTGAGGTCCCATCTGAGACTGCACCACAAAGGAACCAAACTGTAGTATGGACTCCGCCGAATAAGCTTCATGGATGAAAGCATATAGCTCAGGTATTGTGTCATAGACTGCCCGCAGCATGACATCTCTTCGTAAGGTATTTAATGCATTGACAAAGTCCAGCTTCACAAAAACGTGATCCCGCGGTATATCCGTGACGAAGCTTCTTGCAGAGTGAACCGCTGCTTCACTGCCGCCCGGTGTTGCAATGCCCATCTGGTATCAAAGACACGACACACATGCCCAGGAAGTGAAAGAACTAAGTGAATTAAGTTCCATCTTTATTCAACCAACTGCGTATCCGCACTCTGGCGAACAAGACATTTATAACTACAGCATTGTAATTTAAACCTGGATTCAACATTAAACCAGACTGAGGAAGAGTATGCATCTAGTGGACGTCTGGAAACTGAAGCGTAACGATGAGGTCGACCATATTGACCTCGTCAATATGGTCGACCAGATGGTTCTTTCCAAGGATAATCAATGCGATCAAAGACGGTCAGTAACAATATAGAAAGAATTGAGTGATGTGGTAAAACATCTGTATCGTTGGTGATAACATCAAAAATGGATCAATTTAGCTGAATTTTGGGAGATCGGTTGATGCGTTGAAAGGTAAGAAAAATGAACCTCGTGAAGCTGCGCAGATTTCGGAAAGTTATCCCTTACGTTATGTTCTGTTTTCAAAAGAGCATTTGAACCAAGCTAACGATAGTCCATGTGAGCCTCATTATTTTAGATGTTGCCATAAAATCTAGTGATTAAACGCTACCAGAAGCTTAGGCCTTGATAATGTACATAACGCATACGTACATTCTTACATACATAATAATTATATAAGTACAATACGCATTTACCCATCTATACACAGAACTCTCAACTCAACTTTCTGCACTCAAAAACGTTCAACTATATTACGTCACATTAAAAACTGTGATAAACGTTATGTGTGCAATAATAAATTGCAAAATAGACCATTGTTGAACCAGGTCAATTCAGAAAGATTCCAAGGAGTGTATATATATATATATATATATTTATATATATATATATATAGCTCATCTCACACAATCAGACCAAATCTATATGTAAGTTGTTTTATTATTATTGTTATTGTTATTATTGTTATTATTATTACCGAAATTTGATACCGCCCTTCTTCCAACATCTTTTGCTCAGAAGTGCACTCATACGCCTCGACGTCGCGTATTGCAACATTGATGTTTAAGATTCTGATCAATCAATGGGTAGGTTTTGAATTTCGTTTTTTAAATTGATACGATGTTGACACCTTGATTAAATCAGTTAGTAACATATTGAGGCTTTGGTACATGGAACGGACGAACAGTACCCACGCGACAAGATCATCAATTGAGCCGATAGACGCGTTCAAAACGACGAGCTTGAAAGATAAACATTCTCCATCAAAACCAGAAAGAAAGAGGATGTAACCGAAGTGTTGCTGGACGGCCCGAAATATATATTACTACAATATTTTATATACTTAGAATATATTATATATATCTATGTATATCTATATATGTAAATAGGATATATATATATACAGCCAATAAGATCCTATTAACGCCAGATAGACGGGGCTTATTGTGAAAGTATCGGCGAGTGCATTCCAACACGTAATCGATTTGAATTTTAATGTTTCTTGCTTTTGAGCGTGGGTGACTAGGCCTGTAGTTGAATTGGAAGCAGGTTTCTTAAATTAGGCGTGTATGGTGACGCATTGTCACATGTATTTATATTGGAAGTGATGAGGCTGAGGGCTTGGACGATGTGCATCGTTAACCACATTGAGAACTATTGTAAAGGGTAGGCCTATGCAGAGTTGCATGGGTATCGTCTGCGCTTTATGATCAGATACAGTACAATAGTCGAACACAACACTTGAAGAGATATTATTAATATGTTTTGACTTTGCCCTTTTTATAAGCGAGTGTTCATTGAAAATAACACATTGTTGTATTTTTTACTTTAATATATTATTCTGAGTTTATACAGCCTTGCAAATGTAATGTACTAAGTTATTGTATTGAAAGTCAGCAGGCAGCTACGTTTTGATTGGCTTGGTGAGTAATCTGTTATTAATGCTAAATAAAGGTTCAAAGTCTAATAAGTGACCAATTCGTGTAAAAACTAATTGTCGTAGAGCCAGTAGAAACTAGCAGCTATATACAATGAGCTGTCCCGGCTTTCGCTTTCCGATGGTAAAGAGTTTTAGAATAATGGCAGTTGAATGATGCTAACCATGGATGGTTCGTTGAATAGGCTAAATTATTTCTAGTCCAACAAAGCAGTGTGTCTTCATAGAGAAGCAGTTGGTCTTTGGTTAGTTAATACTCATTCCACGACTGCGTACTGTTTAGAATATTTCGCAGAAGCGAATGTCAAACATTCTGGGCCGCAACAAATAATGTGTTGTTTTGAGGATGTACAAAATTGTCTACATGATAATAGACCCAGTGGCGTAGCGAGGGAGCGAACCGCCCCAGGCAGCACTTATCCTAGGGGCGGCATTTTCGGGAAAAATTTTTTTTTTTTATAAGCTTGCACTTTTCAAGATTCTTGCTGCTCTTGTCTAAACCTAAAGCTTTCTTGCTATTTCTCAACTTAAGACTAACATATACGATATACCGAAGGACCATCAAATGGCACCGAGTGTTAATAGATACGCTGCAAAAATGCCGCCCCTGTTTATCTTGCCATGACTTTCGCACCTAAAATGAAATAAATTTTGCAATAATTATAATAATGCGCATATTTTTAGATTGATGAAAAATTGTTCTTTCCTAAGTAAAAGTTGGATTAATTAAGGACAATCTCTGCTTAAATATAAACTTGATTTATGAAAAAACTTGCAAAATGCATCAGGTGTTGATGCAAAAAAAGTTTTATGAAACAGAAACTTGAGTAATGAAAGACGTTTTTGCCTACATTGAGTGATGAAAAAGTTAATGCAAAGTTGGATTCACATTCGAAATCTAACTTAAATGGAAGTTGGATTTATCAAAAAATCTTTCTTAATTAGAATCTGGTTGATGAAAGAGTTATTCCCTAAACAGAATTTGGATTTAAAAAACTAAAACTAATTAAAATAATTTAATTAAAACCTACTTAGGACCCACAATTAGAGAATCACAACATTCCAATTTAGCAATTCTTTTCAATTGAACGCTCTTTGACAAGCACAATTAACTTTGGCAAGGTTATTAGTAATTTTGCTGCAGGCCGGGAAACCAGGAAAAGTAAATTTCTAAATTGTAACATTTGACAGGTGTAATGAAAGTATGAGACCGTACCGTATCCGTAATCCGTATGATAAGTTCATTCATTCATTCAGTACGAAAATTTATATAGCGCCCCTTCAAAGTTACTACTCATGAGCACTCCAATTAGTCAAAGTTATCAGTTACTAATCTATTCTAAGTACCATACTTACTATGGTCTCACTATGATTAAGTTATTGTTTAGGCCTAGGACTTTCTTTTCAATACGTATAGAGAAAGAATAGGCCCTATGATTTGTATTGTTTAATTTTAATTTTATGGGGACTTTTATAATTTTCGATCTAGCCTGCAAGACGTTTATTAACTTTATTATGTGACTTGCTTTATTTGTTTGTTTTATAACTGGTTAATTTCTTAAAGCATACAATCTTGTTCTATTTTCATATCTTTATATCTAATGATAATGCATTTTAATTAGTCAAAGGACGTACAGCTTTAATTTTGAAAGTGCATGCTGATTCTGTTACTAACTGTAGGCCCTACAATTATTTAAATACTGAATAGAATAATCATTATGTATATGAGAGCTTAATGAAAGCACTCAAAACAGGCGTCCTATGCCTATTTCCTTGTGCATATCTCGGGATAGGCCTATATGTACAAGAACGAAGTGATGGAAAAATAGGCAGGGGCGGAATTTTTTACCTTCGCCTCAGGCGGCACTTTGCCTCGCTACGCCACTGAATAGACCAAATCAATTTCCCACGGCCTACTACTAAGTTTTACCTAAGTGTTTAATATAATAGTTTGTGCTTCTTATTAAATCAGTAGCCATTTTTCATCTGTTGTAAGTTCTTAGAAAGATAACTTTATAATTAGAAAAGCGTTGCGTAATTGGACAGAATCAACTATAAAAAAAACCTCATCGTGTTCTCTGTGTAGGCCTAAACATGAGAACAATGGAAAACTGTGCAGAAAAAGGCAAACGAAAGGAAAACGAAAGTAATCCTCATTGTCTTATGTTTGTAGGCCCAACGTATGAGTGCATGCAGCATGTGTACACACATGTGTCTCTGTCTGACTGTATATGGGTATGTGTGTATGCCTCAGTATGCGCTTATGTCTGCGTGTTTGGTTGGCTGAAGGCGCATAAGTGTTCAGATCTTCACGAGTTTGCCTATCCATGAACGCTATTTATTGGATATGTGCGTTATACATTTAGAAATAAAACGAGCATAAATACATAAATGCAGTGCGAAGATTTCTGTACTAGGCTTTTACTGTTCATCCTCTACACTTCTACACTCTTAGCCATTGCTTCTCGCCACGGCGTGGAAATCTACCTCTATGCTGATGACACTGAACTCTATCTACATCTGCAACTAAACGAAGTTGCAAATGCTACAGAGCGACTTCGTGCCTGCATTGACGACATCTTGCGATGGAGTCTGTCTATGCGTCTCAAACTTTGCCCGGTCAAATCCGAACTCATCTGGTTTTACCGCTCCTCTAAGCTTCCTCAGAGCGCTGAACTCTCACTCTCTACATCCTCTTCTCTACTCTCTCCATCACTCACTGTTCGGGATCTTGGAGTCATTCTCGACTCAAAACTTTCCTCAAACCTCAAATTGCCGCAATCTCCAGGTCATGCCTGTTTCATCTCCGGAGAATCCGACAACTTCGCTCTGTCCTTGACTCTGCATCACAGAAAACACTGATACATGGCCGTATTCTAACACGACTTGACTACTGCAACTCAGTACTCTATGACCTCCTGAATGCACACTGCTTCCGCTAACTAGATTACTGCATCAAGCTTCACGATTGTGCCTTGGACTCTTCTATCGAGAAATATTCAAATTCAATTTTGCAAATGGCAATTGTCTAGGAAGACGCAAGAAAGAAGAAAACGAACGTGGTTCTGAATACCAGAATTCTGATTTGCAATTTTCTTTGTCTTATAATAAAGGTAAGTGAAATAAACAACTAAGTCTTAATTATTACTGTCACTAGCAAAGGGCATCGATTATGCTTACCAGATTTAGACACTACATTGGCGGTGTCTCTCCGGTTGTGTGCCGTACTACTTGGTTGAACTGTGTCGTCCGGTCTCGGACCTACCTTCACGTAGAGCTTCTGGTCTGCAGAGCTAGCTCGCTCGTCGCTAATGCTGAGTCGAGCTTTCTCAGTGGTTGCTCCATCCACGTGAAGTGGTTGCCCTCCTTCTTTCCCCTTACAATGGCCTACCTAAATTTAAGTAAGCTGCCAAAGTCATTTCTTTACAGCCGTGGCTGGTCTGGGAGCTCCTTTGAGTTTTTTGATTGAAGAAGTGCAATATAAATTCTCAAAATGAATCAATGAATGCAACAGCAAATTAATAAGGCTCGGTTTGTCCAACAGTAGGTGAAATCGGAAGCTTGTTTAATAAGGCAATGCCAGCGGGTCCTAAAAAGCCCGGATAAAGGCGGAGAACGACGCTAATGATGCTTTTTGCTATCACACAGTTCAGTTTAACTGGAAGTGTTACATGCACCTGTCCATTACCATCCTATTACTGCTTGCAGTCTGGCAATTCCAGTTCAAATCCTGGGTAAAGGAAGAGAGCAAACTCAACCAACTTGTGCGCCAAATGATAACTTTCTCCTGTGAAGACTGAATAAACATTCACAATAAAATTTGAGAGTAGGATAATTCCAGTTTCGACATACGCTCGGAGATGTTATCAAGTATTATGTGTTGCACTGTTGAACTCTGCATTAGACCATTGAAACCAATCGCTCCTGGGCTCTTTACAGCTTGTCCTCTTATATCGATCGTACAATTAAGCAGCGTCGATATAATGCAATTGACTATTTCGAATCAGGTGACCTGTTTATCATTCGCGTATCAAAATCTGACACCTTTATTGTGGATGGACACCCGCAAGGAGTAGGCCTACTGTCCAGCATCACTGACCACCTGACTACCAACTCGCTCCCTAACTCACACCAGTCTGGTTTTCTCCAAGCGGCACTCAACTGATACCCTTCTCACTTCCATCTTGAACAAATCAGCTTCTGACATCTCTTCTGTCTCCGCCTCCAGGATATCTATGCATTGTTTGCCTATACTGGCCACAATCTGGTTCGGTTTAACCGACACTGCTCTCCTCTGGATTACTCAATGCTATATCTCTTCTCCGCTGAATCTAATTTATTTAAAATACTTGAAGAGGTTTCCAAGTCTTTTTCTGTGACATATGAATTTCAGCAAGGTTTCTTTCTTGGGCTCCATTTGTTAATTCTATACATTACTCAAATTCAACTCACTCATCAAAGCCCTCCTCCCAATTTATATTAATTCATTTATAAATTTATATTTCGCGCTTTAAAGGTACGCCGTAACTAATCAAAAGCGCTTCCAACTTCAACCTTTACGAACAGGCAAGTTATAAAATTTACCATCGCAAGATTTAGGGAACAGTCGTAACTCCAGAGGAAGACCATTCCAAATCCGAATTATGAAAAACAATGCCAGGAGACAAATAGAAAAGTTGCTCACATTATAAGATAAGAGTATTTTAACAATTAATTGTCCATATTTTTGTTTAAAGAAGAACATCAAAAACAGCTGAATGAAACAGTTGAGCCGATTGACTGTACGTCTTATTCAACAGTAAGATTGATTACTATTAATCTAGGACGAAAAGTTATATCAATCGCATGCACTAATTTATTATTATCAGAAATAGACCTATTATATATAACTTAATGGGTGCCTTGCATGACAGCTTATTTCGACCTCTGTAATAACTTGTCACCATCAGTTCATACTGTGCTTTTTGCAATCATAAAGTTGCCTAATGCTGTTGCCAGTTTTGAAATCAAACTAAAATAAAAAATAATAAAAATTATTATTGTTATTTTTAATTGGCCGAGGTAGAAATTAGCCAAAATGCTCGATAGGACTAAGGCTAAAAACTTTGTTAATGGTTCTCGTTCCCAACGTGCTGGTCAAAGGACCCACTAAATGCTACGGCGTTAAAGCGTTGTGTGCAAATCGACAAGCGCTGGAATAGATGGATTTACTCTAGGGGATCGTCTGTTGCTTACGTGATGTGATTTCCCAACTCCGACAGGAACTCAAGGTCTGTTTGGTTGATGGGGCCAAGTGATTCCATGGCCACTGGAATGAACTCGTGCGTAGCGGAGAGTATTTGATTCATTTGCGTTCAGCCTCTTGCCATTATTGCAGCTCAGGCCTAACGGTTCCTTCGAGCTCGGAACATCTGTCTTTGAGGGGCTCTCCAGATGAAATCGCGTATAGCAGAGCATCGCGCTACCATTCCCATAGATCTTCTGCAGACCAGTCCATGATGTCCACCCTGGTCTGCCATCTCTCTGCACTGGCACCGATGTGGTGCACAGAGCGTTAGTCCTTGGCGCAATCCTGCAGCCACTGTCACTGCCTCGTTGCTCAATCTTAGGCCGCAAGTGGCCAGAGGCAAGGGCCCTAGCCAGTCCCTTGCATGTGGAACCGACAACGCTCTGAGTCTTGCCTGGTTGAGAGGGTCGTTGATTGCTAACCAGATATTCCAGATCTTGTAGCTGTCTATAAGATGCCTATCCCAGTTTTTATACTTATCGGGGCCGGTTTCAACACTGCTGGAAGTGAGTCTTTGGCTCCAATCCTCCGCGACCAGGATGGCACCCACGAGTCCGGTGGTCGACGCAGGTAACGCCAAATAGACTGATGATGCCAGCATCGCTTCTCGCCTGGTCCCGATTCCTCCATCTCTGATGGGGAACGACGCTTGCAGCAAATGCATGTCACTTAGCTCGTTGTTGAGGATATTATGCAGCCCATTCCTCATCTGGTGGTCCATTCTGTTAAGTAACGGATGATTCCAACACGGAGATGTTCGCAACTTGAATGTCATTTTTTGGTGCTCCAAAGCACAACCTAAGCAGCAAAACTTTGTGCCTGGATATCCACCACATCCTTCAGTACCCGGTCCAAGGTCTCACTGTGCTTTTGAAGAGCCTCGTCTAAGGCCTCCCCTCTGAAGAGCGAGGTGCCGAGTAGAGTCAATTCGTCCCGCTTCCGTTCTCTGAAGTCTTCGAATTCAACGTCCTTCACCTCTGTCTATTCAGAGAAATTCCGAGTGTGGACTCCAGCTCTGCGATCATTATGAGGACCTGGCGAACTTCGACCACTTTCCCATCCAAGAAGAGGTCGTCCAGATATCCCAGTTTGATTTGGGACTACAGCGTCTGCAGGGTCGTCTGTAGCGGTAAGCAGTTACTGTAAGTGGCCTAGGGGGTCTCCCTGCTGCGGTCCCACCCAGTGGCGTAGTTGCCTCTGTGGCGCCCTGGAGCGAACCATGCCCATGCGTCCTCCCACTGAGCAAGGTCCATTCTCAGGTACTATGCGTTTATGATGAATTTCGTTCACATTTGAATTAAATGCTGCAACCGAGTGTCCGTTCGATCTTGTTTTAAAGTACATGCAATTTTGTTCTGCGAGAGAAACTGTATTTTAAAATCTGTTATTTTTAGCTGTCTAGTAGAAAATCTGCACGGATGTCGACCGAAATATTTTTTTTACAGCGACGGAAGAGGCGCCCCTCAGCCATTGGCGCCCTGGAGCAATTGCTACGCCACTGGTCCCATCTGAGATCGCACCACGAATCTACAAAACTGTAGCGTGGATTCTGTTGAATAAGCCTTTGCATGGATTCTGTTGAATAAGGTATATATCTCTGGTATGGTGTCATGGACAATTCTCAACATTACATCTCTCGTCATGGAATTGAATGCATTCGCGAAGACCAATTTCACAAAGATTTGTTCTTCTTGCATTCTGGAGACGAAACGCCTAGCTGCATGGACAGCTGCCTCCCCTCCTCCTGGAGTGGCAATACCTATTTAGTGTGGGGCGTACAACTGTCCCATCATGTTCACAGCATACTCGCTGGCGCATTCGACCGCCAGCCTTCGTTACGCATAACTGATAACTATTGGCTAAGTGCGCCGATTTGTTTGGATAAGGCGATAAAAGTGCCACCAAATAATTATGATCTCTCGTATCTCTAGTGGGCATTTGCCTCGGAGCATCACGTCAATGAAGTCCGTCGTGGACTGGAGCAATATGCACCCCGACTTTCTGTTGTTTATTAGGTCGAGTAGATGTTGGGGCGTAGTCCATCCGACCCCCAGATGAACGATCTCATTCTCGACTTCTGTCACCGAGACTTGAAATGGACTAGTTTGTGCCATATTCGGTAGGTCCGCCATTTTGACCTCCCAGCAATTCGGAGGATGTTTCTCTTGTACGATTCTATGGTCGCTTCGACATGGCTTACTTGGCTACAGAGGATGCGCGATGCGGCCCGCACGTTGCCCTCCTCCACCTTGGCGTTCAACGCTGCCAAAACCAGCTTTCTAGAGTCTGCTCTCCTAAGTCTTCCGAACTCAAAATCCGCTTCCAGTTTCTCCATTCTCATAAAGTCCTGTTTCTCTATTCGTTTCTTGATCACGTTCGTTACGTTACGCCTGCGGCATGCTCGCGGTGGTTGGGCCTGGACGCTGAAGCCGAAGCGCAACGGCCGGTTCCAGGCGACTACATCACTGAGGTTGCTGCTTATGGAGTTTAGGATACCCTCCGGGGCCCTTAAGCAGGCGAAACGCGCATGCTTAGAGACATGTTTCATCACTCCACCGTGTATCAGATGTCGTTTTCCTCTCTTGCCACGTTCGTAGTGCACTTGGATCCGGTGGATCCAGTGGGGTCACTATCCCCCAGTCCCTCATGAACGCCGTCGGTCGATATAGTCTCGCTCCGATCATCGGTTCGTGACTGGGTCAGCGATAGTTTTTTCGAGCCAGAGCAAGGGCTGCTCCGCGGCCCATGCAGGTGAACTGTGCCGACACGCTGTTGTTGCTGTCTGACTGATAGGCATAGGCTCCACATTCCGCTAGCCTTGTTTACTCGCTGTCTTACAGGTGCAACAGGTGCGTCATTCGATGATTGGCTGGTCCGTGATTGGCTGGAAAGTCTTGGCGTGCCTCTGACTCTCATCATCGCCCATCTAAACCTGACCCTCAAAACTTATCAAAGCTGACCTAAAGATGCCATTCCTGGACTTGACAGCTCCAGCGCGGGATGCCACCGGTGTCAAGAATCGTGCGTCTAATCCCAGCAGCAATATTTAAAATCAGTGAAACTAAAATTATCAACGACCATCTGCGGGGACCGCGAATCGCACATGATATTATTATTAGTATTTGTATTATTATTATTATTATTTTCCAGAAGAATGCATTTAATGAGAGACTCATATAGAGCATGTTGTGGTCTGTCACTGCATCTTAGGTGCATCTTATTATTATTATTATTATTAACATTGTAATTAATATTAACAATATTGTTAGTATTATTAATTTTATAATTTTTGTGTTTGCAATCGAGGTAGTTCTGATCCCTTAGGTGATATAAATATTGTCCGAAGACAGAAGAAAAAATAGGTGATTATTATTACTAAAAGTTTTATTATTACAACTGCATGCACTATAGGCCTACATCACGCTGAAGCACAAACGTAGCCCGACAACAGCAGATAATGTTAAAATAGCTATGAGTGTTGGCATTCTAAAACCAGCCACCTACTTGCTGCCACTCAATGTTCGGTTAACCCTCCACTTCCCTCTCGTCTATCCTACCTTACCTATTGAAATAAGATAATATCATTATGGGCTTCTAGCTATAAATCCATTCGACAAAACAGACTATTGTGTGGCACAGTGGCCGATTGGTTAGAGCGATCAGTGTAAGGCTCAATGTGCGCTGAGTGAGCGGATTCGACCCTCGTCTGAGGAGTCACTGTGTAGAGACCTTGAAATTTGAGCAAGTCCTTCGCGCAGAATTGCTCAGCAAACACTATTGGCCAGTGCACTTCTGACCAAGAATTTTTGGAAGAGAGCAATATCAAATTTCAGTTGTAGGTATATATCACATAATAATTATGGGTGAGTTTATTGTCATCATGAGCATAACTCACTGTCAGTAACCCATAGACAGTTCCTCCCTTGTGCCTCTGAACTTAAGTTTTATTTTACAAGAAGTTTAAGTCACATCGAAAACCTTTTACTCCTAAAACTGTTCAGCTGTTCTCTGTACAGTTTGAATGGACTAATCTCTAGATCATTAAAAAACTACGGCGTTGTCTGATTCGCTAAAAATCTATCATAATAAAATTAAAGTTGTCTATTTCATTCTGCCGGGAAACATGAGAAAATGCTTTCTGATTTCTTATTTCGATTGATGTGTTAGTGTTAAATATTTGTAACTAGATATTCAATTAATTACGCTGCGTCATGCATTGCTTTATTGACCACCCTAATCATTATTTAGCTTTATATTCATGTAGGACCTGAAATTTATGAACTGGTTGTCATGCATAGTTATTGTAAATTTTATCAAATTATTCGGTGGCTATATTATCAGGATACTTAATCCCGCCTCAGTCTCCTCCTTAGTAGCCACTGTTAATGCATGCTGCTGCTATAGTCATAATATATCGGTAACAGTAATAAAATTTATTGATCTATTGAACATCATGAGTAATCATTTAGTTATGCTGTTATTTCTGATTCCATTTCAGTTGTACGACCTTCCACTTGAGATATTGGACATCATCCTACAAAAATCCTATCTGCATTGGATATTAAATTCATTCACAAAGCAAACAGACGAGGAAATAATTATGGCTCTCATATCAGTCGATGTTTGCTTTTATCGAAGAATTACCAGAAGTCGCTTCAAGAATGCAATCTGGCGATTCCTGAAAAGTAAGATGTCTTCTTAGTAACCCTACTTCTGTCAAACTTATTTACCAAAAGAGAAAAAGCGATAATTGATATTTTATGATCCGAAAATTCCAATTGCCATCGCGAATAGGTTTGGTTGTAATAAAGTTCAATTGGTTGTAATTACCCAATACATTATGTAGGAGACCCAGAGAACGATTTTTCAGATTATTAAACACCACCCTTTGTAATCAAATTACGGCATGTTGTTATCAAACGGTATTTTATAGACCAAGTGTACGCTATACATTTCTGAGTTATGAATCACAATACGTGAAAATTGAATAAGATTTACGAATTTATACGACAAAGATATCGTGACTTGAATGATGATATCCAAATTGAAACAATTTCATTGCATCTACTTAAAGCCAACATGATGTTTCTAAGATGACCCACGTTGGGTGACGACAATTTATTGTGATGTAACATAGCAGTTTAAAATTATCAAAATGATTGACAGTTAGTGACTTTTTAGAATTTTATGGACAAACCAGAAAAAGATCTGAAATCGTTAGAAACAACAGAAATTATCTCTTAGAAAATATTCAACGAAATGACGAATTGATTGATTTGCTGTTGTCTCTCAACTGCATAACGGAAGAACAAAGTCACATCATCAAAAGACAACGTTCAAATCGAGATAAGAACACAGAGTTTTTGTATGTCATGGAATCTTTCAACAAAAGAGAGTTTACAAAATTGATGAAGTGTCTTCGACAAACCAATCAAAAGACTGTGGCAAGGATCATTGAAAACGGAGGAGGTTTACAATTCAAAGCTATCCAACATAGAGTGACTGATAATAATTTCCTCCATAGTTGCTATACCTCATAAGCATTATATATCATTACATTAATATCGCAGAAAGACTTTGAAAAATTTAATATATTTAACTATGGTCTGTCATGGTAATTCATGGTATTTAATAATAATATCACGGAAAGACTTTGACATATTTGATATATTTAACTATGGTCTATCACGGTAGGCATATGGCCCACGATAATGCTACTTAAAATCACCTGTAAAGACTAATTTCCACCTATGAATTCTTGTGTTTTTTGTTTGTTTGCAGTTTTGCTAAAAGTTGAAATGCAAAATCGTGTAGAAAATTCCATTGAAACACAGCTGGTTCATGAAAACCTCGAAGACCTTCGAAACAAAACAAAACCATGGTCACTTCGGACAGATAAACTCATCAGTCAACTAAGGGATGAAGGAATAGAAATCTTAAACTCTCAACTTGACAGACGGACTGTTGTCATTTGGATCTGGTGTCATTCACAGTCAGCCCTTGAACATACTCATAAGTTGTACGAATCCAATCAGCTGAGAGATGTCTTATTTGGTGTTGCGAATATTCTGCCGTCTACTTCTGAAGACATCCTGTCGAATGTGATTAACATTGACAGCATCGCATTCAAGAAATCAATTGGCAAGTTCTCAGAAGTGCACTCACCTTATAAATCGTTAGGCAGCTTAAGTGTATGAAGTGGTTGAGATAGTACTGGTAACATGTATCAGCAGAATGTCGAAATTGAACAAAAGGGCTGTAAACGTAATTATTTTATGAATAGAGTTATCAGAACTGAAAACTGAAACTCCTAGACACAGGCTGAATAAAATTATGTTTGATTATATAGACACTATAACTATAAGGAAAAAACAGCAATTGTTGGCAACTTGTATAGATGGTGTTTATGCAGCCTTGGATGGGTGACACGAAGAGACCAGAAGAAACCACAAGGTGATATTAGAAGATAATTATTTGCACAGTCAAAGTGGCAATGGTGGAGATGAAACAGCAATATTGAAAGCAAGTGAAGCAGGCTGAAATAAGAAATTGAGATACGCAAACTGAAATTAATTACAGTAACAGGTAGTGAAACTTAAAACAAAATAACACATCAGCGGTTAGACAAGAGATTTAAAGGTCCGTAACGAGTGAAGGAGGCAGTGACAGATAGTAAGACTACTAGGTAATCTCAGAACAAGAGACAGACAATGGAAGTTCGGCATAGGTTTTCTTGAAGCAGAATCACAGTTCAAGAGAAGAATAAGTTTGAACAGAGGGGCAAATGATACCACCAATATATTTAAAACTACTGTAAAAGTAAGTCAGATTCTGTTCAAATATGAACGGTGGTCGTTGTTATAGTAGGAAGTGGTGAAGATGGAAGCAGTGGTTAACACCGAGGCAGTGGTGAAAGTGGCAGTGGTGTTAGAAAAAGAATCACACCACAAGCAGACAATTGCTAAGCCTAGAGTAATTTATAGTTTATAGGCCTAACCCTATTATCTCAAACTGAGTTAAAACATGCGCAAATAAAATGCAAACATGTACAGAATTTATTGGACTACAAAGTGATATTTTAAACTAAAATCATAATGATGGCTACAACAGACGAATGATGAAAAGTTGCAGTTGAAAAGTTATTGATGCTAAACAATGACAAGTTAGTCGAAAACGATCAATTGACGTCATAGAGGTGAAAGGCAGTTTGAGTTTTATATCGAATAGGATTAGCAGATGAACAGAGTGTTTCATAAATACCAGTTCGTAATAGCTTCGGCGGTTAAGATGATTAGGTAGGCTAAAGAAGCTTCAAAATGAGTGGCATAAAATATAACTTTTTAAATGATATAAAGAGACACCCATAAATGATGTCACGCGCCTAGGGACAGATTGGTTGCGCATTTGTGACGATTTGTGACGAGGTAAGGGGGTCGACGAATTGTGACTTCACATCATTGCGTCAAACATCAAAATGAGTAATTTAATTTTAAATTATCTCTTAGTTAATCAAGTTCAAAACATCAAAGTGAGTAATTTCATTTTAAATTATCTCTTAATTAATCAAGTTCCACCTAATTAACAAGTACTGTTACTACAATATAACAATTCTAATTATGATTATTGCATTCTTATATCGTGGACTGTTTCATTTTACACTCGGTGTCAATTATGGGCTTTTGAAAGTGAGACAGCCATTCAGTACCACACGAGCAGGAATTAGTTGAATCGGCGAATCGCATTAGGCCGCAATCGAAGACAATGGAGAGAGTGTGAATTAGATAGATGAAGAAGAATTGGATCTGAAAGGAATATCCACTGAACAGGATGATGAGATCCAAGCTCTCCCCGTTTATTTCACGAAGGAGTATTTTGCTTCTCGGAGGGAGAATGTAGAAGCAAAAAGTTTGGATTGTTTCAAGTTATTGTTATCAAACATTTTTTAAATGTAATGATTCTACAAGAGCCTTTCATCTTGAGGAATGCGCAATGAGTGTAATAATTACACTTTCTTCAATTTTTATTCGTTTGATAATTACTTTATTTGATAGATATTATAAAATTTGCATATAGCATATCTGAACATCTGTCTTTTTCGGGGGTGGGCCACAGCTTTGTTAGGTCATATATGATAAGGGTTCATAACATTTGTGACTGCATACGACGAAAAGGATAGGGTCAAAGGATAGGGTCAAAATTCGTCCAAAATTGGGTGGCGTCATGTATGGACTGCCCCTGAGGTAACATGCCTTAACAAATCTAAATGCGCTAAGTATTATTTCTAACTTTATTAAGCATACCTTAGTAACTACATAATTAATGGCAATATGAAATATATTAATAAGTTTCCGTCTGAGTTATAGTTTGTGAGTCGAAAACATTGAACGACCGACCAGTTGTAACACGTTTATCGATAAATTACCTTTCGAGCTAAGTAGGCCTAATCCATAATTGTAAATAATTGAAGACGAAGCAAATAGGCTGCTTGACAACTTTTACGAATGATAAACAAACACGATTTAGTTAACAGTCAGTTGTTAGGATGTAGGCCTATTACCGAAAATGTACTTCCATTTTAGTTGGGTATTCCATTTCTGTCAATTTCACTGAGAGAATAGACATCGAAAGACATGAACGTATCTGTGGAGTGACTAAAGCGAGAAATGAGATTTATGTCTCGTGTGGATCATACCCAAATGTAATTTGTGTCTTTGAGGATCGGAATCCTTTTCGCCTTCTGGAGAAAATCGAGGTAAAAGGTATTAAACCCCATGGTGACATTTTATTCAGTGAAAATCAAAATTGTCTCTACGTCGGCGGCAGCAAAGTGAAGGACTTTTTTAGTAGCTTGATACAATCCAGTGTCTGGAAAATAACAAGAGAAGCGATCGACAAAAACAAAGTCACCAAATGGATAACCACCAATTATAAATCACGAATTCTCTTAGTGTCCAGTGATGGTCAGTTGATGATGTTCGATCACTATTCGTCCATTCTGATGATTTTCGGATCAGACGCAGAACTTATTCGATCCATTCAGCTACCCAGTGACATCGAGATTCTTCATCATGCCGTGGAAACATCTGTTGGGAATTTCATCATCCTTCACCAGTGGATCGAAGCGGAAGCTGGTGAATCAATTTGGAGACCGATGAACTTGAAATGGATCGTCAGTGAATTGACCAAAGATGGACAGATGGTAGTCCGTCGTTTTATTTCTTCTAATGAAACACAAAGAATATATATTCCTGAATGTCTCTCGATCGATTCCGACGATCGAGTGTTTGTGGCTGACGCTCGGGATGGTCGAGTTATTCTCTTGGATTCCGATCTTAAATGGAATCGGATTATTTGTCCAACGAAAGAGGAGACAAAAGAAAAGTGGACGCGACGACCCCAGAATTTGTATTATGATAAAAAAAAGAAACAACTTGTTGGAGGTTCTTCTACACAAGTCTATGTTTACACTTTAAGTTGGAAATAAACTAAATTTTCAATCAAATATCCTGAAGCATAATATTCCTTGTAATATAATTCGATTTGGCCGCAATTTTTAGGTTTGTAATGGTTGACTGAAAGGAGTGTTTTGCTTCATAAATCATACCATATTAAATAAACAGTCAAGGATTTATCAGATCATACCTGAGATTATCACTATGTCAGTTGATAATATTCGCAAACTGCAATAACCGCCGTGAATACTTGCATTGCAACAAACAGAAATATTCCTTAAAATAACTATCATACATCTTGGTGCTGAGTTTTTAATCACATAATGAAAGAAATAATGCAAATTGCTACATCAATACCTATCTACTTAGAAGTCATGCAGAAAAAAAACTGGTCTTGTTATCATTGACTTGCCTGACTAGTTTTGGCTTACCTGACTTAAAAAGTGGGAGATAAAAGCACAATATCTCAAGAATCATCGTAGAATGTCGAAGAGTTTCTTCTCTTCCAGCATCAAAAAAGTATTACAAGACGACTACAGGCACGTAGGAGGCGGCATTGCATAAAGCCGTCTTGGCAATCGTTGTTAGTATTAAAAGATTTGTTTGTAGAACTACAAATTTCAATCATAGGTGGAAACTTATCCGCAGTAATCCACTAAAGCTGATCATACTAGTCGACTGAATTCAAGTCATGGTCTTTATAGTTCTGATCATTTGGACCATTATGTACCATTAGACCATTCATATGATATTGTTTGCTGACGACACAAATCTATTCTTCTCCCATGCTTCCTATCAGACACTCATAGACACCCTCAACATAGAGCTGGATGGGGTTGCAGAGTGGTTCGCAGCAAACAAGTTAACTCTAAACATCGATAAAACTAACAACATTTTGTTCCATTCGCATAAAAAGGTCAAGCCAACTAGCTTAGACATACACATTAAGGGCACCCTAATAAGTTAAGTGGATAACGCGCGTTTTTTGGGAGTTTACATTGACAAATTCGTAACCTGGAAAGCTCATATAAATTACATAACTAAACAAATATCTAAAAATGTCGGTATTCTTGCCAAAACTGCCCACAAATTGTCTATAAAAATCAGGAAAAAGTTGTATTACACTATGATTTATCCATATTTGACCTTCTGTAATCTAGGCTGGGCATCAAATTACGAGTCTAGACTCGATAAACTGACAATCTTACAAAAAAGGCGATTCTATTCATTGGTGGACTACCCAGAAACTCTCACACAGCCCCTATATTTCGCGACCACAAACAATTAAATATAACCCAGATCAGAACTTTACAAATTGGACTTTTCGTTTACCGTTTTAAAAATCATTTCCTATCTAGAACATTCCAAAACTATTTTTCGTTAGGCTCTGAAATTCATTCCCATGATACTAGAGGCTCTTCCGGTTATCGAGTTCTGGCATCCAGAACTAACGCAAGAAAATTCTCTATCAAGTCCACTGGTCCGCTGGTTTGGAACGCTCTCCCTACTGAAATTAGAAACTCTCCTAACTATTATCTGTTCAAAAATGCTCTTAAATTCTTCGTCATAAACTCTTAAACTCTTACTTCTTGCAATCTAATGTGTCTAAGTAATCTCACTCGCGGATTTTGCTAATCCTATAAATACACAGTTGTCTATTTTACTTGAGACAGCTATATACAACCTTTCACTTTCAGTCTTCCGATAATTGTTTGATGTGGTAGGATTACACTAGATAAGATTAGTTAAGCTTATTCTGATTGTTACCTTGTCACAATTGATTAACTGTTAATCTATTTTGAACCATCTGATGAATGAATTAAGACATTACTTACTCGATAATCGCTTAATATAAGCCGCCATCCAAAACGATTATGCCATTTGTTGAAAGTAGGAATTCCTTCCAAGCGGGAATCATTCCCATTTGGAACTCCTATTGTCCATCTTTTCCTATTTAGTTAAATGATTTACTTTATTAGTTAGTCATATTTAATTTTAAACAGATGAATGTTATTTTGCTGTGTAATGAAATATCAACGATGGTTTCAATAAATTCTATTCTATATTCCATTCTATTCTATTAGCGTCTCTCAAGCTAGATGACCAAGTAGACTTGTATCAGAAATATCAAGAGATAACGATCAGAATAGACTGTCTGAAACCAACTGGAATCTCCGTAACCCATTTTCAACTCTCCATGAATGGCGCTCTAGGAACTTAATTCGCTGGCGTCACCGATCAAATATGAGATCACCCATCGCTAAGACAGACTGGATTCCACCACTATGTGTTGCGTCATTATCCATCAGCGATGCCTTAACGACATGTTTGTAGGGAAAATGCAAGGCACTGGCCTTAGCAGTTGCCAGACTCGAGTCTGTAGCCAAACACGACGCTTTTCTTCTCCTCAGATGTTCACTCAGTTCCCAGAAACTGATATATACATTAAGATCCTGTTCATGCACGGGACACTCTCTACTAGACAAATTTGACGCCCTTCTTCCAAGCGGTTTAGAGGTAGTTCTCAACATCGCCCAACCAATCGAACAACCAATGGCATCAAGCATCATTACCTGTACAAATGGGAGGATTAGGAATTCGTCGAGTGATCTCGCTGGCGCTTCCCGTCTTTTTCGCTTCCGTTGCGAGCACCCGAGCATTACAGTCCTCCATGTTGGGCAGCACCTGGTCCGACGTCGACGAACTGCTTGAGAAGATGGAACATCTGTGGTGCACCGAGAGCCAAACGATGCGTCCGGACATGCAGCACACAAGCAATCAAGCTGGGACAAGGCGCTACTGCAGAAGGCAGCCGCCGAGCTGAGCATTGCCCAAACCGACCCATACCATCAGATGCGCTTCAAGGCAGCAGCAGCGCCGGAGACTGGTTCTTTGCCCTATCAGTCACTTCATGTGGACTTAGGCTGGACGACGAAGCGGTCACAATTGCGGTGGGACTCCGTCTTGATCTGGGATGCGACGGCGTTTGACACCGTGGCTCCATCATATCTCCAAGCGAAGTCATCATCGGCAGGGGTGTCAGTGGAGGTGTTAACCACCAGGAAGAACTCAAGTCCAGTCAGCTGGCTGCCACCTATCTTTTTGTTCCATTGCCCTCTAAGACAACGGGCTCAGTCAACAACGATGGAATAAGGCAACAATCAAATGACAGATAATATTTATATATCAGACTCGGCTTGCAGTTCAGCAGTGCCCGTCCCCAAGCTTGGGTGAAGGATGAAGATGACGCTAAAGACCTATGTTATGACACGGTGTTGATAAACCACAACTAACCAATCAAACAGATAATTTAAATCGAATTGTCTTTACCATCCCGACATAAAATGAGCTTTATAGGTTCCTCCTGAAACGATGATGACTTGGTTATCAGAATGACGTCTAAATATTCGCTGTTTACGTATTGCGGAAACCCAAAGGAACTGCGTTTGACTCTTACATCATTGCACCAACTTGCCTGCCATAAACACTAAGAGAAGTTTAAAAAAATTTTTAATGAGATAATTATATAATTAATATCTTTAACGACATCGACATCCATTCTAGACATAAGATACCATTTAGCCTTGAACTTAAAACATTAAGGAAATAGCAATAATATGCTATTCCCAGCCAGGATAAAGCAGAAGGGCGACATTAGTAATCTTTTTTGACAACAGTATCGTTAAGGGGCGTTTAAGGAGATCTTCCCACTGACGGGATCGCAGTAGGGGTCTGCGGGTACACCCGACCCACGGGTAAACCCATACCCGACCCGCACCCGCGGGTACTGATATGGCATCTGTACCTATTTTACGGGTCGGCTAGGGTCGGGTACGAGTACAGTAATCACGGTTACGGGTAAACGCGGTTTTACCTGTGTCAACGTAAAGTTTTGGGGTTACAGTGACACCGTTAAATATTAAGGTGAATCTTGCATAATCAAAGACTTGATTTACTATGGGTAATGCGGCACATCCGAAATCCAAGTGCTATATGCCTGCAGAATAGAGATTGAGAGGACGATAGTCAATCGCAAACAGCACTCTTTTCTGACCGTCAGCTCCCTTGAGCAAATATACAACGGGACTCGCCATTTCGCTGGATGAAGAGGGTATTATGTCTAAGTGCAACGTCTCTCTTATCTGTCGTTCTACTACCGAGTTTAGCACTTTCAGGATCATATAAGCTCGCCAGCGTCTAAAATTTTGGGTCTAAAATCAGGTGAAATCTTTATTGCATGTTCTACCGGTGGACAATATCAAGGTCTATCAGAAAAGACTTCGGAAAATTGGTCTAACAGCCCGAAGAGTTGGTGTTTTTCGTCTTCAGATAAGTGAGATACTTCATCTGAGTTGATGAGGTGGTCGGACAGGGTCTGCTAGCTGTGAGCTATTATCGATCGTCTACCCCTACTCAACCAAACTCTTCGTCTCGATCAAAAATTACAGCACAATAATTATTGTTTACAAGTGCCCGATCAATGCGCTCATTGAATTTATTATTTTGTTCGCATGTACATGTCGGTTCTTGTTCAGTTCCTTGCAGAGCATTTCGTCGCAGATCATTTCGGCGCAGACAATTTCGTCACATTTTAAAAAACCACACTCACCCTAACCCTTACCCTAAACGACCCTCACCACGTATTACCTGACCCTAAACGACCCTCACTACGCATAACCTGACCCTAAACTATCCTCACCACGTATAATCTGACCCCAAACGACCCTCACGACGCACACCCTGACCCTAAACGACCCTCACCACGCATAACCTAACCCCAAACGACCCTCACTATGCTTAACCTGACCCTAACCGATATGCGACGAAATGAATTGCGACGAAATTACCTGCGACGAAATGAATGCGACGAAATGAACGGTCACCGCATAAGTCTCCTTTTACCATCTGCCTCCATTACATGTATATCTTCGAAAATCAAAATGACGCCCTCATCGCCATGGCAATTGATTCCCGACAATATATAATAAGTTACCTATCACGGTCCTTATGTCATTAAATAAGGATCGATACCCGGTTAGTGCAGGAAAAATCTACCTCTAGTCACCCAAAAGTTTTCTGTTTGGGTAGCCAACTTTTTTTACCCCATAGCTCAGCGTACATAACCTTTAAATACAGACTATTATAGAGTGCTAAAACTACCATTTTTTAACATCATAAATATTGTAAATAAGTGACCCACATATGCATGCAAAACATCTATCGACGTAATGTACAATGTATGTGCCTATTTTGACGCTAATCTTCGTCGATATGAATTCATCGTTATAAAATCTTTCGTCCAGACTCACTATTCGAACGGAAAATGAAGCCTTCGCACAAAAGAAAAGACGCAGATGACTGCGAATTCATCGATAAATTCGACAAAAGTTGTCGATAAATCACCGTCGACGTTGGCCACACTGGCGATTGTAGAGGACGAATGGACGGACCCTGCGGAGACTGACAGCGATTACTAGGACTCGACACCCACATATCCGTCCAAAGGCGCGTAGTATACACCAAACAAACAGAGCGATCCTCTCTCGACATACACTGAATCCCAAAGAAGCATGACGTCATAAGACGATATTATCTTTTGTCTTCGAAATGATAATGACGTCATCATTGCCATGGCAATAGATTCGTGACAATATATAATACGTCATCCAATAAGGGGTACTGTAGTGCTTGGTATATGTTATAAAAGACGCTATCTTTTAAAGACATTTTTAACAGCAAGCGGCAGCAGTTTGTCTTACAAACAGTTATTTGATCGAATTGCGGAAGGGAGGCTTCAGAGCCTGTACGTTGGCGTCCACGTCGACTGAATGATTTGTTTCATTCCGCGAGTGATGTGTTTGCCGCAGCGCACCTCGTCAGAGAGTTCCAGGGAAGCATTCGAATTCTAGTCGTTTTCAAGTGCAAGATTATAATTAATATACAGGTCCGATTCAGCAACATTTTTTGATAGAGCAGTATGAATGAAGCACATTCTCGAGGGTTTAATTAGCAAAAACCTTTCTATACCAAAGTTGGGAGACACGTGCGCTATAGCGTGCTGGGGCGACGCGACATTGTAGTCGAGACTTCAACTCTGCGATGACCTTAGGAGCAATTTATGTTAGTAAAATGCGCGATCTATTCAAGACTTAGTCATGAACCCCTCAGTGACAGTTGGCCGAGCATTCCCTCACATCTATCTTACTTTAGGTTTAGATTCCTAACCATTACTTAAATCTGTCGACCGGCGAAGAATTAAATGGCTGTTAGATCACAAGAAAACTTATTATAACGCAACGTACGTAAATATGTACTTGATTGAATCGCTTGCAAACGCTCTGCGGGCACACCATAATATGAACAATCAAAGAATGTGCACTCACAAAATAATCACAATAATTAACCTCACAACAGACATTCTAGGAGCAGACCTAACTAGTGCAAATAGAATGCCAACAATAGTAATTAAACTCGCAATAGGAATAGAATAAGTTGTATTGTATAATTTGTGTGATAAAACCACACCGAGTTAGTGCGTCAGCACGCGGGATCTCGTGATTGTGCGATCGAGGACGAGGTGAATAGGTAACATTCTTTAAAGGAGGCAAGATACAACCTAGAACATGGTAAAAGGGTTGTGTAGCACAGAAGAGAAAGGAGGAATCTGCACGACCGCAGAGGTCGTCAAAAGTCACCTGGATGGTCAAGGGCAGAAACTTGATCCGTATCAGTTTCCTAATACTTGAGACCCCTTCTCTGACCCGCATTAGCAAAGCCTGACCATGCAAAGGAAGCACAGAGGAGCGGGCGAACGAGGTGGGCCGAACTATATCATATAAGCGCGTCCCCGACAGGCCATGAGCAAAAAAGATGTGTAGTACATTATTACACTACACAGAGTGATTGTCTGACCTGTATATAGATCCGGTCATTATGTGGGTCAAAGCTAAGTTTATCGTTGATGGTTACCCCTAGTATAACAGATGATACCAACCTTTCCGCACCTAGTATAAGGGTAGGTTGACAGCGATGCCTTGGGTTCGACACCAACATATCCGTCCAAAGGCGCGTAGTATGCACCAAACAAACAGAGCGATCCTCTCTCGACAAGATGTAACCATGTGATGTTCAACTAATTATTATAATCTTAACTACAATACTCTAAATCTGAACAATAATAACATTTTAGCATCATGAACACTGATGGACATTGCTAGATTATAAATTATTCTGTATTGACAATTAAGTCAATCTCTATATATTAATAACTGTCATTTCATCTATAAATCGTTAGATCAGTTTTAGCTATGCTGATCATTCCCTCATTGGTCAAAACTTACACAACGCCAAACTTTCAGTTGCACGGACCGACTCCTAGCCTAAGACAGAGTATTTAAGTTAGTATAAGCCCCCAAAACTAGGTCGTTCGTTGCGGGCCATGATTTAGGAAGAACCAAGAACTCAGTGACGACGGCCGGAGCGCAGACCAGGACAACTGGAGGCTAGCATTCGACTTCTAGTTATGTCATGGCTCCAGATCGCTAGAGCTAATATATTGCTTAGTCATTTCAACAGTAAATATCATAACCGATTATATCTCATAACTTCATCAACCGAACGACAATGCATATATAATTGAGTATTCTTAGTTTTATCGCTGAAAGGCATTTTTTACGAACATTGTAATGCTTCATGTTAGATAAGATTCATCGTATTACTTTATGTACAGTTTAGAATTGCTTGTATTTTATCATTAGTGGAATATACATTCTCATTCGTGACTAGTCTTCCCCGATATATATGATGTAAGGTATCGTAACAGTCAACCAGCGCTATGATCTAGTGAATGCAAAAAATTATAAATATTTATGACCTGCAAGGTCTGTTACTCCGCCACTGCTGATATTGTGGCAGTGCCAGTCCCAAGCCTGGATAAAGGATTAATAGGTGTAATAATAGCATCATATAGGCATTTAGATGTCTGTGACGCTTCCAATGCAGGCGTCGGCTGCTAAATATCTATCCTGACAATAATATATATATCTATTGATTGGCATCACAATTGGATATCTATTTACATTATGTCACAGTGTCTCAGTCTTGCAGTTCACGATTATGTACCCTGCTGTCAACGCACGTCTGTCCAGTCGTTTGCCATGTGCGTCATACACTGCCGTCTCCCAGCATCTTTGGCCCTGTTCAGATGAACTACCCTAATTGTCCCCTCTGGAGCAACTACAATTGACAAGGTCTAACCTCAGCCCAAATTCGGAATGGACGATTTGACAATTTAAACTGGATCGATCGCTACATGTAGGTCTTTTTGATGCGATAGACTGTGGTTATGGATCGTTGCTTCAATAGTGAGTAGTTGGTATTCGTCCTGGACATTATTATGTAACCAGTAGTTCACTATATGTCTGGTTAAAGACGAGAGGCAACGAATCGGTCGTCTTTACGATGTCTTCCAGACTTAACTTAACTAGACTCTATGCTGGCGGGCTAAGGTTATCGATACCTACCCGAACTGCAGCTCTCGGTAAGTGTGTAAAGCTTGAGGACTCATGCGAATTTGAGATTCTGGTTATCAGGCTGTATGCTTTATTTTCTAGCTACGGTTTTAATAAACTATTTTTCTGTTTTTCCATTCAACTATTTCTTATTCTTATATGAGACATCTTGCTACCTAGAGGCCACATATAACACTTTGCATATTTTTCACTGCGCCGCTCAGCGAAATAGACATTTTATTAAGTTGCTTAACTCTCGAAGAAAAATTAGTCCACAATATACTTTCACACTTTAAAAAAGTCAACGTCAAATTTAGATTTGCATTCATCCATCGCTCCGTATGTTCATCACCTGTAAGTGTCCAATGCTTTTTTGACAACTTTCTTCCATTTTACTCGGTCCTGCACTCGCCTGCTAAGGACATGTATCTCCTCGTTGAACTATTTTAGAATGTAACACCAGGATTGGATTCACTTGTAACTATTCCAACCATTACAACGTTTCTCGACGATAAACGTTTTTACAATGAGATTATAAACTAATCTCGTTTAGAGAGACTTAGATGAAATTTCTTTTGACCCGTGCCAACTGCTTAATGCATACAAGCACATGCCTTACGTACCGATACACCTACCTCACATGCATACACAATGCACACTTTGATGTCGTCCATCCATTATATGCATGGTCGTTCCTTTGTTGTTCGTTTCCCATCCTCCCAAGCATCACGTGCTTCACCAGTCGTTGGTTCTCCATTCTGCAGATGTGTCTGTTGCTCTTCATTATCCGTTGTACAGTTTTCATTTTCCTTCCTATTTTCTTTCCGACCTTTTATTTGTGATTTTCAGTTCCAAGCGTATGCGCAAGGAATTCGTCGTTAACATTTCATCTCAAACACCAGTAGTCTGTCTCTGTATCAACGCATCACTAAACACCCTTGCTCGGATGAGTGTCCATTTGGTTCAAATTTAGATATACTTACGTATAAAGTAAAACATGTCACAGCTCAATGGCATTGCATCCAGGACACAAAGTGTGAACTCATTGTGC
Organism: Bimastos eiseni; assembly: GCA_959347315.1. Taxonomy (NCBI): domain Eukaryota; kingdom Metazoa; phylum Annelida; class Clitellata; order Crassiclitellata; family Lumbricidae; genus Bimastos; species Bimastos eiseni. The sequence continues at coordinate 4,715,001 of OY365814.1, forward strand.
GAGGTTATGTTTAGTGGCATATTTTACAAACAATCTTACTTTGAGTAACTAGGCCTACTATTAACGATGTCAATACTAAGAAAATAAATAGTTAATAATGCAACGAGCTTATTGCTATCATCATCTTCCCAAACCACGTGTATATTGTGTGGACATTTCTACTTGTAAAGCCTAGTCGTTAATGGAAATAATGCAGCGAGTGGCTGAGGATAACATGCAGTCTATTGCGATGTGTTAAGCAGTCGACTACACTTTTGTATTGCGTCAAACCGACTTTATCTCATTTCGGCTCAGACCACAATGGCATGGAACGAAATATCAAATGATTATGCTTGACCTTCCACTGCTGATTTGCAAGTTTTCCTCGTTTGCTTATTGTATTATTCAATTCAGTATGTTTCTGTTTATCCCAACAGAAGAACATGTGAGTCAAATGCATATACATTGATAATCAACAAGATTATGATGATCATGTGAGGTCATTGTGTGGTTGAAGTGCGTTTATAAGCAATTGATTAAAAAGTTAATAAAATTATACAGTCTTGCATGTGAATTTATTTGTTATTTGTGAAATTGCCATTAAGGGATTGACAGTTCCTGCAGTCTGGCTTCTGTTTTCTTGGAATGCAGTTAGCAGCGATATAGCAAGACAATTCAGATTGAAATCCATAATATTAACAAATTAAATGAGAGATGATCAGCGCACACACTTTATCGAAGCGAAATTATTAGCAGTTGATAGTTGAAAAATTAAAATTAACGAACACTATCTAATTAACATTGTTAACGTTTCCTGTTCCCCGGGGTTTTCACTTAACAGTCTGTGCTGCGAGAGGCGCTCTATAAATGCTTAGATACGACACAATAGGCCTACGATACGAAATATACCTCTACAAGTGTCAGCCTAGCAAAGAGATAACAACACGGCAGAAACCAACTGTCGAGAGATACATAGTCAATAAACCAATTAGCAGTACACTATAACCACACAGGTCAAAGGTCCCAATAAGTTGTTTCAGAACACATCAACCTTTATTATTTATATTGCTACCTACTTTCTCATCTGTAGTCTTACCAACCAGCGTGTCATCCTTGAAACCCGAAATTTTGTGTCTGCTGCACGCAACATTGTGTATGCATGTGGGGTAGGTGTGTTGGTACGGAAAGCATATGCTTGTATATGTATTAAGCATTTGAAAATCCATGTGGCACGGGTCAAACGAAGTTTGATCTAAGTCTCTCTAGACGAGACTAGTTTATAATTTCAATGTGAAAACGTTTATCACCGAGAAGCGTTGTAATGGTTGGAATAGTTACAAGTGAATCCAATCCTGGTGTTGCATTCTAAATCACGTTCAACGATTCGGTGATAAGGATAGACGTCAGACGATTCTCTATAACTTAAAAGCAGCTGGGCTATTTATTGAGGTCAAGTTCCTCGTAAAAGTTGGGATACATGGAAGGAAGTCGACGTGAAATCACATCCAAATTTGCGTATTCTGTGTTAGGAACATCGACGGGATTTTCAGGGCCGCGTTCATAGCAATTGGTTTCTTCTCTCATCTGTACTAGCTCGTGTCCAGTATCAAGGTTTGTGTGACCAACGTTTGAACCTGAAACTGTACAAATAAAGCGAAATATTAATAAGGCTCGGTTTCCTTTTATGATGCTTTAAAAAAACTAAATGCAGATAGTGCCTAAAACCCAGTTTCTTTTTAAAATCCTTTAATGAACAATAAGATCAAAATTGCGATCTTTTTGAAATTAATATAAATGTCCATGCTAATCATGCATGTTCAGTTTCAACTTAAATTCATAATTCAAGGTAATTGGATGCTAAATTGCCTATCTCAGTTGATCAATAGAAATTTATTAAAGTGGCAAAAGGTTTTTTTCAAAAGTTTAGATGATCTTTTTACACTGAAGTCTAAAACAGGATCCCTGTTCACATTGCACTGAATAAGGCGTATGTATACAAAATGTTCAAGGAAATGTCAAACAGTTTCTGTTGCTCTCTTCTACTCTAGATTCTTCTTCACACAGAGCCTATCTGGCATACTTTGTCTCTGAGTGATTTCTTAGTCAGAATTAGACAATTAAATGATATGATTATATTAAAATCAATACTTACACAGGAACACAATATAATAGAATCCTACATACGACAGAACTACCCACCTGTGTTTGGTTTCTGTTGACGACATCTGCGAATAATGAGAATGACTAAGATGATGATTATGGTTAGAACCGCTGCTCCAAGTAACGCTCCCAAAATTATAGCAATTAGCTTCAGCCGATTCGTGTCATCGCCTGTAACTAGTCATCGAAATAAGAAAACCGTTAAAAGTTGTACACTGCTATGAACACTTATAGAACCAAGAATCGCACTTTTCAATGTACCTCATTTACGAGATGCATTTGGATCAAATTGATTCAGATTCAACTGATTTATTAGTAGCTTTATGTCACAGTTCTATTGAGCAGTCGTTCTTATTCGGGATTCTAACTTAAGATGAGTCAATTGTTTATTTTGCAACTTCAATCTTACCGAGGTCAAGTCACACGGCGTTGACGCATCAATAAGTCCTCAAGGCTGTTTCAATTGTCAAAGCACTTAGGTAGTAGAATATTTTGCAGCTCATGAAGTACAACGAAGATCAAAATATTAATACATGTCACATACGAAAAAACGGATGTGTAACTAGATAACTTAGTTTGCAACATCTGTTCAGTTACTCAGCTGATGGGTTAGTTATGAGACCGACGGTGGTTGAACTTCTCTCTGACAAATTGAACACCTACGAGAGAGTAGCTGTTGATATGAGCAGTAGTTTTGATGCGATAGAGTTCGTTAATTGCAACTAAATGTAACATAAGGTCAAGTACTAAAAATGACATGTTTCACTTTTTGCTGCTCCATGTTGCACACCAAGTTGAAGTAAACCGTTTTAATCGTATCAAACATTATTAGTAAGACTTCTTATACTGGTACCAACCAATGCATAACTAAGGCATGGATTCCTAGATCTGTTAGAACACGGCCAAGCTGCTTTTCGAATTGTTGGGACCACCAATCAAAATCTTCAGCATTATAAAAATGGCGCGACAGAAGTCGCATATTCGATTAGATTTGAAATAATCTTAAAAGGTGTCTTGCAATTCTGTTAATGTATTGATATTGAAACATGTTACTTACCCTGCAGATTTACAGACTTTGATTGTCCATAATATTTTCCTCTGATTATATTCGATGCATTGCATGTGTATTTGCCACCGTGGTTTACGATGATAGTTGGTCCGTTGGTAATATTACCATTGCTTTCATCTGTCCACGTGTAAGTCGCCGGGGGATTGGCAGCAGCAAAACAATTGAGCAACGCAGGAATTCGAATCTGATCGTTGTTATCACCAGTTATTGTCATGCTATCTCCCGTTGGCCAATCTAAATGAAACGATAAATGAAAGCAGGTCAATTTTATCCACAGTGATAAGAGCTGGTATCCATCGACGACATTTTTGCAGTGACAATTTGTTTATGATATGATGGAAATAGAGAGACTTGACCAATGATCAGAGCTTAAACGTGGATTGCTTGAGCCTCAGATTTTAATACAGCAGAGAAATGGCATCGCACACAAGTAAAATACTACTCAAAATAATTCAAAAAAGAATTGAGAGCACTGAAAGAGAGCCTCTGGACAATCAGGCAGGGTTTAGGAAATCCAGGGGAACGCGAGACCATATTGCCAACATGAGGTGGATAATGGAAAGACAAAAGAAATACGGACAAGAAATACACATTTCTTTCATTGATTACAGCAAGGCATTTGACTACATCAACCATGAACTGGTGTGGAAAACTCTAATAGAAATGGGAATACCAAAAGACTTGATACAACTACTAAAGAGTTTGTACAAAGACCAGGAGGTGGTGATAAGAACAGAATTTGAAGACACAGACAAATTTAAAATCAAGAAAGAGGTGAGGCAAGAGTGCATCCTGTCTCCATTTATATTCAACCTGTATGAAGAGAGGATGAGGAGGACGGAAATGGAAGAGGTAACTGAAGGAGTAAAGATAGCAATAAGGACGCTGAATAATCTAAGATACGCGGATAACACAACACTTACTGGCAGGAAAGAAAGCAGATCTGGCGAAAATGATAAGAAGACTGAAGAGAGAAAGTGAGAAGGCAGGCCTATACTTCAACATAAAGAAAGCAAAGACAATGAAAACAACTGATTGGGACAGTTTTGAGTTAGACGGAGAGGAAATAAAGGTGGGAACAAGCTTCACGTTCCTGGGAGCGTTAATAGCAAAAGAGGGGAAATGTGAATCGGAAATAAAGAGAAGGATGACGATAAGGAAAACTGCAATGAACGGAATAGAAAAGATATGGAGGGACAAACTTGTGAGCTTAGAGAGAGAGCAATGATCTTCCCTACAGTACTATATGGTTGCGAGACGTGGATAATGACAAAGTACATGGAGAAGGTCAACGCACGCGAAATGTGGATATGGAGGAAGATGCAGAGAATCTCATGGACGGAGAAGAAGACAAATGAAGAGGTGACAGGAAGATTGGAGTTGAGAAGGATGAGAAGTTACAACAAACAGCGTTGAGAAGGAAGGTGGGATTTTTCGGACATGTTATGCGATCAGATGGAATGGAAAAGGAAATGATGCTGGCGTGTGGAGGAGGAAGGAAAAAAGAGGGCGCCCAAGAAAAAAATGCATGAATGAGATACACGAAAAACTGGAATGAGCCTGGAGTTATTAAGGGCACAACTTCGGAAAGAAAGACAAGGAGAGGGTTGATCATGACGGTGGCTAGATTTAAGAGAAATAACAAGGTAACAAGGTAGAGAACTGGTAGTATAGAAGAAAAAGATACTGACCAGGCGCCTTGTGCGCGTCGACAATGGCATAGCCAACAAGATGTTATGAATAGAGATTAACATAAAATCTACATGCTACAACTTTTATTTGCAATTAAGTCAAAATTTATAACGAAGAATTGTAGTTCGATTAAAAGTAAAGGGTTAACTACTTACATTAGTTAATTCTTCTACGCCACAATTGAATGATTCGTTGTAGATGAGAATGAAAAGTAGATGTTCCATACTCACATAAAACTTCGACGGATTCAGTGTTGAAAGATATCTCGACAGAAGAGTCGCCCGATGCATCAGAAATGTTTGAAAATAAATTGAAAACGATGTTGCACTCATAGCTCGGAATTCTGACAGCCGGAGCTTTTACCAGCACATAGGACGAAGTATTGGAAGTGTCTGTGCTAGGGACAACATTTCCCAGCGATGTCCAATAGGTTCTCAAAATACGCAACATAACAACTTTACTTCCACTGTAGTGAAAATAAGTAAAGACTGAAGGACTTAAATACCAGAATGTGAAAGATATATTGCAGGACATTTTTATCTCTTCGTCTCTTATTAGATCCGTCACATTTTCCGAGGAATTAACGCCTTTGAAAAACCGCAGGTCAAGATCTGCAAAATTAAATTATTATTAAGTAATCGGTTATAATTATGTCTAAAAGTTATGATTAAGTGGCGATAAGTATTTCACCAGATAAACGCTAGGATGTTCCAGTGTAACTAAAACACGCCAAGAGTAATGTAAAGATTCAGAATTATAGAGTTCTAATAATAAGTGTAAAGCAAATGCATGTTTGACAATGATAGGCCTGCTTTAACATGCCAAACCTACCGCTATAGACGCCATTGAAACAGAAGTTGCTTTCGAGATGGGTCACTGAGCTTGAGTTTAATTATTATTCGGCGTCTTATAGTGATGAGTTTAATTCATGCGTGCACTTTCCTTCCAATAACTTCTGGTGCGGCATTTAGATGGCATAACCTACATGTAGGTGCTCTGTTAAAATGTTGCTAACTTATACACCGAGCAGTGTCGCATATCAGGTTAACTTTAGTTTCATTTGCATACCAAATAACTTTACGTAAAATCTTAATGTTCATGCTTGATTTCCTTGTTTCCTGTGCTTCGAATTATCTCAGAGAGTTGTACGTCTCAGTTTTAAATACAGGCAGTAGATTTTTTCCTCTAGGTTACCTGACTGTTTTTCTAGCCAGAACTACCATAACGCAGCAAAGAAGCTTCGTTATATGTGGGACAACTTCCTGGAATGTGCTGCTCATCATCTTTCGACACGAGTTACTTGATTTTCTTTACTTCTTTCCATGAGCGCTAGATAATCAATATTTGCGATCCTTGCTTTCCTGTCGTTAAGTCGGGAACGTCTATGATCTCTAGCGAAGATGCGTTACATATGATTATGATTGCAAAAACAGTTCTTTTAGTAGGCCTTATTATTTCCTAAGTGTTACACTTTAAGCAAAGATCATATAATTATCAGGATTAGTTGAATATCGTCTCAGAGGAGAATCGTGAAGCGGAACACAATTAAATGGACTTGGCGATAACATCTGACCGTGAAATAATAACATGCTTACTGATTGGTGATATGATTGCTCGTCTCGATGCTAAGGTGGAGTCTGTGCAAACCAAGCTGCCTGTCAGAAAATTTAGGCTATACCCGCGTGTAGTCACGATCAGATTGCATGATCCTGGTCCCAAAGTTTCTGCCCTGAACCAGAAACTATAAGGCACTGATGTTATTATTCCGCAAGTCGAGTTTGTCATTGTATAATTGATTAAATCGAAGTTGATTTTCCACCAGGGAAGATACTTCGTTGTTGAAGTACAGTTAAAAATTATAGGGTCGAACGTGTCTGAACGAGGAAACGCAATTGAAGGCTTCGTAGTAACTCCTCCGTTTACAGTGTCTGCGTGCAACACAAAAATTAGTAGACATATTTTAATAAAAACAGAGAACATCAAAGTATCTCATAATATTACTAGGCGAGATAATTGTCAGCATTAAAACGCAATAGCAAATCTAATTATCTATTTGAAAGCTAAGCTCAGTTCATCAGCATATCCAGGAACACTCACACGTTCCATAAGTTTTTAAGAGGATTTAGTTGCCAGCAGAATAATCCTAATTTGTAGTAGAGGAGCAATAGAGGCCGGTTTAATTGATACTTTATTTAAAAGATAGAGGCACTAGCAGTCATAGACAGGCACACATGTATGCATTAGGGTGGTCCAGAAACATAAAGTTTGAAAATTCATTGCTCCACAAGGCTGCTCTTGTTCCATATGATATTAGTGAATTATCTGCCATGTTTTAACCAAATTGAACAATGTTTACTAGTAGCAATTTTGGCAAAATTTTTGATTAAACATCAAAAAATTCAAGAAATTCGCTTTTCAACAGTGCATCGAGTACACTTATCATCTTTAAGCAGATAACATCATTTAAAATATGAATCAGTCCATAATGTCTATTAAATTACTGTAAAATCAATGATTGAGTCCTACAGAAATTGAAATATAGCAAGAAACTTGGGAAAATGCAGCAATTCTTGGTTATCTTCAGGCAGAGCATGTGCCCCTATTGCTTCCATGTAGAAGATGTGTCCTTGTCTCGAAGCACAGTTTAATGAGTTCATGCTGCCACAAGTGATGCAGTAGACACTGATAAACAGGTCTTCCTTCAGCTGATTCATTTATTTATTTTGAAGGATTTATATAGCGACCTCAAGAACATCTACTCAGGAGCTTAAAACCATGTTTGAAGCAAAAAGGCTGTTGCATATACAAAGAAGATGGCTAGAGCAACAGTCATTGTCATCTTAAAACTTTGCACAATTGTTAGTCTCTCTTCTAGATGGTCAAGCATAAGGTTTTAAAAATGGCTCTACTAGTTGGTAATCTAGATTCAAGGATAGTCCTTTCAGACTTCCATACTAGCTACACTTGTGGTGAACTTATGATCATTGATTGACTTCTACAAAGTTGACTAATTTCTATTGACTAATTCATTATCAAACATAACAAAATTTAAAATCGAGATTAAGATAAAAAATATTCGTTAAAACTGTTTTTGATAAGTATATTTTATACTTGCAATTGACCAAAAATTGTTTTATTTATAATATCTACTGTAAGCTATGATGTGGTAGTTACAACCAAGATTTTTTTATTTGAATAACAGTTGCTGAAATTTAATAACAAGTTGTTTAATGTTGTTTAAGTTTAAACAAGTATCAACTGTTTAATCTGATTGTAAAATGTAAATAGGCCTACTGTAGATATTCTTTCATTTTGCATTTTTGTCTCTTTGAAGATAATTATTATTGTGATTGCAGTTATAATACAATCAACATTTGATGAGTGGTAACTGAATACAATGTTGATTATTATACAAAATATCAAATATTATAGTCATATTAACAGTTAACAGTTAAACAGTTAACATTCACATTGAGTGAGAAATTACACTGGCTAAAAATGTTAAAATTGGAAGTCGAATATTCACATTGAGTGAGAAATTACATTGGCTAAAAATGTTAAAATTGGAAGTCGAACATTTATATTCATTTTTCGAAAGATGTTATTTTATTACTACCTCTAAACATTGTCGAATTCAGTTCAATTTTTGCATTAATATACCTATAACCATATGGAATAAGGGCAGCCTTGTCGAGCAGCACTATTTTTTTTAAAAAACTTTTTATACCATGTACTGTTGGACAACCCTAGTATGCATGCATTCGGATATATATACTTCAAGTTAAAGACCGTGGTCGCTAGGAATTCTCTGGCGCATAACGGTCTACGGGTGACGGTGTACCATACGTAGAGTAGCCTAGCTATGTATTTCTGTGCCACACGCTTCTGGACGAGGATCCAACGCTCTGCCGTACAACGCCGTCTGCTTGTCCCAATGTCCCTCAGTCTCGAAGTTCCACAATGCATCACGAATGGCAGCTTCGCTGTGGTTGAGAATGTCTTGCAACGTTAATTATACTTCTCATCTATTTATTTGTCTTCATTTCTTCATCGATTGACGACCCTCCTGGTTTTGATTGTGCCCCTGTGTCACATGTACCTGGTCGAGTGCGTCTACATGTAGCTATCTAAAAGGGCGCTACCTTAATTTATGCCCATTAAATGATTAACATTACTATACAAGTGCTAACCTAACTACGTACATTTTAACATTTTACATTTTTACATGCACATTGCACACATACTGAAAAATACATTACATTAATCAACACGTGCATAATTTTATCAAGCATGTATACAATGCATACAATCATGAATGCGCACTACATACAATACCTGTATACACACACATAATGTGTGCATATACATATGTATATGCATGCATACATTGTATTTTTATACATAGGTTAACACATACGTTTTGTGACTGCTTTGATGGCAGGCGTCGACTAAATGTTATAGCATTAAAATGTTATAGCATTAAAATGTTTTAGCATTAAAATGTTATAGCATTAATGTGGCCATATAGAAAATACGATAGTTCGACGTTCGCCCATGGCTGACTCATGAGTTTGGTAATTTTGCGGCCAGCTCAGAATTATTGAAGCGTTTCAACTCACTTCCATTGTGTACATGGATGTACAGACAGTTGAGTTTTACATTTCTAAGCCCTCAATATATTGTCTATGATGAGTTTCTGAACTATGTTATTGCCTCAATAAAGCACTTGAGCACGTTATAACTGAGATTGGATACAATGTGGACTGCAATTGCAGCCATTATGACATATTTATATAACGCCTCTTAGTTCCACCTAAGAATTGAAAACCAGAATAAAAACCAAAAGCGCTTACGAATTAGAGATAAAGAAAGACCAAGAAACGTGTGTTGTAAGATGTTAGGCAACCTATCGCAGAATTTTGTACCGACCACATCGAAGCTTCTGTGCTGCGCTGTGGATGTTATGGTACATGTACTAATAAGGCAGAGTACAAGAACTTTGCCGAGCACTGTCTATGTTTAGAACAAAGTACCAAACTTGATTGGACAGAACTAGCTGCTACAGAAGGAGGGCTACAATACGTAGGCCATTCAATCAGCACAGTTCAAGGTCTAGGTATGGCCAAAGAGCTGATGGTCATGAATAGTAATTGAATTAAAGTATTGTAGCTGGTTACAATCGAATCTTTTATTACCTGATAAGGAAGCCAATGTAACGATATAAATGCAGCGGCTATACGCTCAACTCGAGGCGTAGATGAATACACAAACATTATACATACAGATTTCACAACCCAACATTGTGCACACATGTAGCCTACACGTAGTTATAATGAATAGAAGCGATGCAATCTTGTGAACTCTGAATATCAGATATCTCGATGAAGCAACCATTAGACAACTATATTTTGATCTTTCAGTTTTAAACGCTTTAAACAATTTGAATAGGTTTCTAGGTCGCGTGAATTTATTGCGCGTGCAAAAGCGTAAATAAATTTATAAGTGTGTTCCAATATGCGTGCACATAATGTCGGAGTTCATTTTACTGTCGTGGGTCGTTTAAATAGCAATTTGAAAATGTGCTGCAAGTCCTGATGCAGACGATATCAGCGCCACATAGTGAAATCAATTAATCGTATTCGTCGAAACGCAAGAGGTTATAGCAGCAGCGCCTAGCGAAGCGAAATAAGTCTTTCAGAGGGTAAAATTGAAGTCCTAATGATGAATGACTTCAAGACAAACATTTCAGTTTGTTTGTAACACTAATTAGAAAGACAGTATCGTGCATGCTAAGCATCTTGACATTATGTTTGCCTTTCACGATAGATCAGTTGGTTCCTCTCGTGTTCCCATTGCGATTTCAGTTAATTCATAGCTTACCATTATCAGTTGGATATTATAAAAAAATACAGTGGTTATCAAATTATTTCTGTACTTGATATCTATCATAATTTACCTGAAATGATCGTGTAGGTAAGGTTGAAGCCTGTATCGGTAACTGAATCATCTGTGTGAAAAGAGACATTAACAATGCTGCACGAGGATATCGTCAAAACTGCAGGAAAGTCAGAGCCACTATAGCGTGGCGATCTAAAAGTGTTTTCACGTTCGCACGTGATCTACAATATCACAAACAGAGCAGACGTGTATTAAAGTCAGAGCAAAAGCTCTGTACAAGGTAATGAGTGTATACTAGATCTGCGGAACTAACGTCCATATATAAGGCACAAACGGTTTTTAGTGAAATAATATTCAGTAATACATTATGTAAGTTCAATGTCCAAACCTGTAACTTTGTTAAGGGAACTAAATATGGTTACTGCAGTTGCATACTGGATATTGTAAAATCCATTTTATAGACTATTTTTAAACACCATTAATTGGACACAGCATATTAATTGGATTGTTTTGTAATCATGAATGTATGGCTTTATTAATAATACTTCGTCTGGTAAGTTGATATTAATTCGTTTATTTTGTAATCCTAAATGGTCTATAATCCTATGCTATAAATGATGTACTATTAATATTGAATATTACTTGTTGACATTATATAGATAGTTTGAAATTGTTTTGATGCGTTGTAAATGAGATGGAAAAAACCTTGATGGGAAAAAAACTGAAATAAGAAAAGAAGTCAAAAAAGAGCCTTCATGAACAAAAAAGAAGCCATATGGCCACATGAATAAATTTTACATGTGTATGTGTGTATTTTGTATGTATATATATACATACAAAATACATTTATATGTATATATATATACATATATACAACATGTATGTGTATGTATGTTATAATGTTGGAATAAAATGTAATAATCATTTATATGTTATAAAATATCTACAACAACAATAAAAATATGTCGAATTTTGCTGTCTCAGCAACTTGTCATGCAGAAATGAAATAAATAACACCATAAGAGAGAGAGAGAGAGAGAGAGAGAGAGAGAGAGAGAGAAACAGAAAGACAATTAAAGAAAGACAACATAAAGATAGAGGATTAACACTATATGCGAAATCGAACTGAAATATAACCTGTTCTGAAGACGTCAACAACCTGTGTTACTATAAGATGTCGTTAAACTGTTGAATAAATATAATTTAAGAAACACGGCGCGCTTCAGACGAGAGTGCTTTTCTAAGTGAATATCAGTATGCATCAGAATGAGAAAGATCGTTTCCTTGCAAATAGATGATCAATTCAACACTTCTCTACCTTAAAGATTTTGTGAATTGCATGATTTTATTTTTAGTAGCAATGAACCTATTAGCTATGCAGAATAATTGCACTTTTATCTGGTTGCTACTGGAATTGAATTTCTTGACCTTTAATATTAGAATAATATAGAGTTCAGCGCTGACTTCATAGTGTCTGGGGCCGAGGGGAGAAGCAGTGTTCTAACGTCGCATGCATGTACTTGATTTAAATGTTCATCGTGCATGCTTGCATTATGTGCAAACCATCCGCAAAAAATATTAATGAATAGGGGCGTTACTGATAATTGCCTTGGCCAGTCAGCAACCTTCTGATCTTTCGAATCGATTGAAGCCTGAATTGTTATAGTCATCATATGCAAAGCATAATGGGAACTGCAGAATAGACATTGAATATGTCGCTATCTCTTTTGAATATTCAACGGAATTAAAATTTCTCGCAAGGCAATGATTTTGACGCCAAAATAAATATTCTTCAAACAGGAATCCATAAATTGCTTTCGTCAGTTTTTTTAAAATCAACGCCACTGTAAATCAATGGACCAAGAAACTCTATATGGGCCTAAACTAAACTCCTTAGGCTTAATTTCGTTTAATTTAATAGTTCTTGGGGATTGTACGAATGTCATTTTGTTGCATTGTACTTTTGAGACGTTCCAATTGTAATTGCAGTATTAAGTTATCCGTTCATCCATCGTGATACATTTTTACAGCGCTCATATTTACTATATTATTAGTGTTATTGGCCTGTACAGCGCGTATTTCAATAGATGTCTTCTCGTCTAAGATTTTCTGGCCACGGTCCATAGCACCACTGAATCAGAATATCAGTCAGAACAGAAGATTCTTCATGAATTGATTCCTAATTAAACCAGATTGTCTTGGAGGTGTCAGTTCATTCACATAAAGATAGGTGAGCAACTGATTTGCAACAATGTGATCGAGAATTTTATACAGTAAATTACATTGGCGATAGGTCGATAATTACCCTGGTGACATCACTCTTATGACGCATCAGTGTATGTATAATTTTAAATGGAGGTGACATTGAACGAAACATTGAATTAATTCCGCTACATAAGCTGCTTTAGACATTGTAAGACAGTGGTATGTTTATCATTTGTTATTATATCCGACTAATTAGCTGGCATAATTATGTGGCCCTAATATGAGTAAATTAGATCCATTTTTGGTACGTCCATCGTATCCCTTTACGTAGCTTACCATTTCATCCACTGCTTCTCTAATGTTCGTGTTTAATAAAACACTATTTAAATAAAAAAAGTCAACAGATTTCTGCGAAGTGCACATATCGTCTCTGCTTCACTTGCTGTAAGACTGCATCAATAACAATAAAATCTTACTTAAATTTAATTGTACTATATGAATATATAAGAATATACTGGGCATTTACCATTAAAACGTCGATGGCGCCTACTTACCGTTACCCAATCACAGCACGACTGGGTACTGAATTCCAGTAACGTAATGACGATTGTTTGTCCAAATGGGACTGTAATAAAACTATGACAATCCAGGTTATTGCCGTATGCCATCGGAAAATGTTGAGATGAGATTTGTCCAGTAGGTCCAGAGAAATATCTATCTTCACAAGCTGCACAAAGATACAAGCAAGAAAAAATGAATTACATGTAATGCACTTGGGAGGCCAGAATTGCAGTTGTAACCATGCAAAATGCGAAAGGCATCAAACTACTCTAACAGCGATTATGCAGTCAATTACTGTGACGGGTAGTTATACCTTACGATCCATGAGCTGACGTCACTGATTTTATTTTAGTTAGCTACTCCTACTAATGCAGGTTGCTTCTTAATAGCATCGTCTTCAATGAATGTCTTAAATTTTCAATTAGTGTAATCTCCTAACTTCGTAAGCGCTACTTGAAAGCCAAATGCAGGACACTTGCTGTAGGACTGCATCAACGATATTAAAATCCTGCTTAAATTTAATTGTGCTCGCCAGAATATATTCAGCATCCACAATTGAGCATCGATACTTACCGTTATCCAATCACAACACGACTGGGAGAACAGAATTGTAATTCTAACTATTAAAATGGGTCGATGCTGCATTCCAGTGCAAATTCGAGACAATTCATCCACTGAAACCGTTTTTAAATTTGAACGCTCTGCGAAATAGAACCGATAAGAACACACAATATTCAAAAGCTTCAATCGCTAGTGTCTACACACACCGTGACACACGCAGGAGTTTGTTCCTTTCTTTAACAGGTCACAAAGTCATCTCAAACACGTTGATCAAGTTTAACTTCTCAATACTTTTAGCGTTCGTAACTTCTAAATTGACGGGCGGTATCAACCATCAGGAGATGCAATATGGCACTATTTGTCAGGAGATGCCGCAGTCTCCGACAGTAACCGCACTACTGATGATTGTCACGTCAAATGGTTCACCGACAAATAGTTGACAATAAATGGATCACGGACAAAAGGTCACGACCAAAAGCTTGTAATTCGCCCATTGTATTCGATAAAATAGGGCACCACGACAAAAGAGCGTCTGAATAAAGAGCGCCGACAAAAGAGCACCGACATAAGAGCGCCGACAAAAGAGCGCCGACAAGCTAGAGCACAGACAAGTTTAAATAGAAGCTGGACTAATGAAAAGAATTCTAGCATAAATGGAAACTAGATTAATGGAATAAATCATGCTTAATTAGAAGCTGGATCGATGAAAAATGCTGTTAAACTATAAGCTTGATCGACGAAAAGATTTCCGTAATAAGAGGTACTAAATTGATATGAATAAAATCATGCTTAAATGGAAGCTGGATTGATGAAAGGCATCGTACAATCTAGCTTCTAGTTAAACAGCGTTCCTTTTGTCAATCCCGATTTCATTAGGATGGCGTTCATTTCATCAATCAGGTCTCTAGTTAGACAGATTATTTTCATCAGTCCAGCTTCTAGCTAAACAAAAACAATTTCATTATTCTCGCCTCCACTAAAGTAAAGTACTTCTTCTCAGCACACCAGCTTCCGCTAAAGCCTTCATCTAATTATGCTAAAAAATGATGGTGATAATTTTGCCAATATCGGCTGTGTTTAATATGCAGCCTCCTTTTCATCAGTTCAGCTTCCATTTAAGACTGAAACTTTGCATCAATCCAACTTCCAAATTAGTAAGAATTATTTTCATCAATACAAGTGCGCCCTTTTGTCGGACGCTTTTTTGCCAGACGCTCTTTTGTCGGACGCTTTTTTGTCTGATGCACTTTTGTCGGGCGCTCTTTTGACGGGTCACGATAAAATAGATGTTGTATTTATTACGATAACCTCCATCAAGGAAGGAAGCAGCGAAGGAGTGGACCGTGAGTGCAAACGAGGGCATACAAACTCGGTGAGCAAGTGGTTTGGCAGAGTCCGTGGGTGGACTTATAAGTCTTAAATTGCTGCATCATCAGGTGCGATGACAAAGTAGGTAGTGCCACTCAGTTTGTTGTGAATCCAGTAACATATTGGGGTAAGCCGAACTAAGCGCGTAGTATCTGAAATTGGAGGGATGAAGGTCGCGATGAATCTTCAAGGTGAAGATTGAAGTCATCAACGATTAATAAACTATCCATTACTATATGTAAGTTTCTTGGAGTACCAAATTAACCTCCACAACTCTATTATTAAGATGAAGCATCAATTTCCATGTGCATTTTTTCTTGTCACATACAGTTAGACCTTCATCTCAATTGTGTCGTCGTATAACTTGGCAAGCTTGTCCTTTCTGTGTCTCTATTATCGTTGCTTTCGGTGAGCATCAGCGAGTGTTGAAACTCTCTTAAACGGAAGATTATATTATTCCTCATAAATACATCATGAATGTAAAATCGTTATATATTTTTCAAACCTTGATATCAGTCTTAATTTACCTGAGATGATATTGTACGTAAGATTGAAACCCGTGCTAGTATAATATCCATCTGTGTGAAAATGCACATTTACTCGGATGCACGATGATATCGTCGAAACATCAGGAATCTGTGAGCCGGAATAGCGCGGTGATATGTAGTTGTTTCCAGATTCACACGTAATCTATAATAACACCAAAACACAAACGTCTTCTAGTTGGATCCAACACGTGCCGAAGGTTGGATCCAACTGGAAGACAAACGTCTGGAATTTTTAGCCAGTGAAGTGATTTCAGGATTGGTGTGATGTGATGATGCTTGGGCGTTTTAGTGACGGCTCTGGCTCCAGTTTTGGATAAGTTGTAGGCGTTTGATATGCATTGCTTCAAGGTTGAGGAAAAGGGAGTTGCAGTGATCGAGCTTGCAACGGCAATGGTAGAAGCAGTTTTGAAGTCGAGCATGGGTTGGATGCGGCGGAGGTCGCGAATGTGCATAAAACAGGAATGAGAGAGGTTTGAGATGAGGTTGGAGAAAGAGAGACGAGGATCGAGAGTGATGCCAAGATTTCGGTTTGGGGCATCCGAGGTGAAGGGAAGGGATGACAAGTTAGTGGGTAAGTGAATTGCAGGGTCGGGTATTTTCTTGATTTTGTCAGGGAGGCCAATGAGGATAAATTCTGTCTTGGTAGGCTTGAGGCAGAGGAGGTTAGATGACATCCATTCGGAGACTAATTTTACTACATTCAGTAATTGTGCAATGGAGGTGAAGAAAGAGGTTGGAGAGAAGGATATGTAGAGTTGGGTGTCATCGGCATACAGGTGGTGGTCAACAGAGGAGGACTGTATGAGATGACTTGATGGTGTGGTAAAGAGGATGATGAAGAGTGGTCCTAGGACGGAGCCTTGAGGGACATCACAAGTGAGTGGGAACAAAGGTTGCAAACATGGGTTTGGACGCTTTACAGAGAAGGATCTGGAAGATAATCAGGATTGGAACCCGATTGCTGTATAAGAGAGCAAAGGGAAATATCGTGGTTATGTATGCGCTGGAGGATGTATACACATAATGTGCTTGGCAGAACGCCGAAGCACATGATACAGGGATTACTGTCCAGTATCGAGGTTTGGCTTTCTGCATAGATCATGACAATTGAAACGTTCACGATTCTCGAGTATGTAATTGAGCCTAGTGCAAATATAAATTAAACGACCGACCTTATCCATTCTCCTTCGACCCAACCACCAATTTGAACTCATCCAGATCAGTAGAGATCTCTACATTTTTCAGACGGGGTGTGTCTGAAACCGACCACATAGCGCACGAACAAGATTGCATTTAAACCGGGGGACAAAGATGCATCTTTGGCCTTTCCACCACTACGGCTCTCCATTGGGTAAACTTTTTTAAGATTTGGAAAAGGGTGCAGCAAAGTCATGGTCTCTAGCCCTGACCAGTGACCCATAAACCACGGACTGGGTGTGGATGCTCCACAACCACTACGAGGTGAGCCGACTCTTATGCTCTGCGGGCTTCCATTGCACCGAGGCCCAAAGAACTTCATTAGCGCAATCATGGAGCCAAAGAACTTCTATAGCGCATTGAATTAAAGAGCTTCGATAGCGCCATGGCCTGAAAAAATGGGGTTCACGTACTACTGAAGAAGAAGAAGAAACGAGAACAAGAACAGGAACAAGAACAAGAACAGGAACAGTGATAACAAGGAAGAAGAACAAGGAAGAAGAACAAGAAGAAAAACAAAAACAGGGATCATAATTATGTACTTCGGGGAAAAAATTATATTATTAATGGAATTAATAATAATTATCAGTTAGCTTCTATAAGTTTGGCATTATATTCACTTTGGCATATCTATTCTCATTCAGCATACAAATTGGTTATTGCATTCGCTCTTAAATCTTTATACCTACCGTTACCCAATCACTGCCCGATTGGGTATTGAATGTTAGAAATGTAATGATGATTTTATTTCCAGACGGAACTGCTATATAATTGGTGCAATCTAGGTTATTGCTATATGGCAAAGGAAAATTTTTTGATGAAATTTGTCCAGTAGGTCCATTGAAATACCTGTCGGCACAGTCTGCAAACAGATACAAAAAACAATTGACATCTAGCATATATAGTCGATTGTTCGTATTCGCATGTGTATCCCTTTTTATGTATCGATGTTCAACGCATGAGTCGTCAGCCCATAGCTCACCAAAACTAATAATTGTTTGTGGGTTTTGTGAACAGTTAACTCCACTTGAAATCTGTTACTACACTTTTGGAAGTATCGTTACTACTGACCCGTCAAAAGAGCGTCTGACAAGAGAGCGCCCGACAAAATAACGCATCTGTAGTGATGAAAATAATTTTTCCTAATATGGAAGTTGGATTAATGAAAAGATTCATGCTTAAATCGAAGCTGGATTGATCAAAGTGGGTCTGCTTCAACAGAAGCTGTATTGGCAAAATTATCAGCATTAATAATTATATTATTGAGCATAATTAGAAGAATGCCATATTGGTAGCTGGTGCAATGAGGAGATTCGCGCATAAGTTGAAGTTGAAATAATGAAACGTATCATGCAATTCAATTCATTTTTATTGCAGCAATTGACACCAAAATTAAATAACATTAGCATTTGTCACTTAGCAACAACAGTGAACCCAGATAGATCAGATCACTAGTCCCGCTAGGTATGGCCACCCAGTTAATTATTAACATAAAGGCAAATAAAATAGAAATAATGATTTCAGAATCAATAGTTAAGGCGGTTGCTTACACCCAGAAAAGACAATGCTAGGTCTACAAACATAAATCTTAACACCCAAACTGAACTGTACATGTAACTATTCGAGGTCAGAATTGCTTCATCTAGAATGCAACATAGCCAATTATTGACAAACAGCAAACGTAAACATAAATGAATGAAAGAGAAGAAAAAATATAAAGGAAAAACATTGAAAAAGACGCAACAATCTACAGAAAATAGAATAATGTCATCATGTATAAGGATATTAAGGAATCATTCATGCTATAGTTCTATCAGTTTTTCGCGCAACGATTTTTTAAATAAATGTTAAGTAGACAGCTTAAAAATATCTGGAGATCAGGGGTGTAACAAGCAGAGGGCACCGGCCCCGCACTTGCAAAACTGGGAGGAAGCGCTCCCCCTTCAGTTTTAGTGCTCAGTGCCCCCATGTGCCCCAAATCGGTTCTATTTTATGTTTATCCAATGTCTTTTTAAGAAGACTCATGTTTAGAAAATCTGTGCCCCCATTTTGTTGGCAAAGCGGAACATGAATTCACATATCTGAAATTTATTAATCTGATAAATTTGCAGAATACGAAAATCTTTACATAGTTGTCTGATATGAGAGTTGTAGGGAGCGCCAGCGACAAAGCGGACGTCAAAAGGTGAAAAGAACAATTTTTTTCTTTCAGAATATTTCTTTTCTGACCCAACAACTGGTTATAGTTGGTAAAAAACAGAAACAGGGAAAAAGTTTCAGCTTAATGATTAATCATCATCAGGTTGCACACGATGTCCGAATAAGTTCATCTTGGTGTCAAACTTCGGATGTTCGTTCTGGGACTTGGTTCGACTGCGTATAAATCCATCCCTTGCTTCTGCACCACATGCTGCCAATGACGTTTCTGTCACCAGTCTAACGTGCTTCTCTACTGCTTGAGTAAGGCAAGGAAGCTTCAATATCTTAAACTGTGAACCGCTTCTGGTCAATGTTTTTATGTCTTCGTCGCCGAGGTTCAAGGTAGCCGGTGGTTCCAATGGATTGTCACAGCTAATCATCTCAAAATACTCCTTTGCTTTGAATTCCAATTTTGGAACCTCTAACTTGCATTTATTCCTCTTCCAGTATGTTTTTCTTGCAATAAGTCTTCTTCGCAGGCCAAGTTCTCGAACGTGTTTTCGTTCTTCTTCCGGCATCGCCAACAGAATGTTTTCTGAGTGAGTAAAATAAGAGTTCCTCTGAATAACTTCGTGAACGATTTTCTTAAACTTTTATTGAACTTTTCTTGATCAATATCGTACAGGTCGTTTGCAAAGTCGGTCACGTGTAGGTCTACTTTGAACGCAAAGCGTTGTTTCCAAGTTTCTCGGCTTGACTCCTCGCATTTCGACATGGCACCAAAAAGAAACGAGAGGATTCGACTTGATTTGGTATAGCGCCGGTGAATAAGCGGGTCCACTGACGAGGCTTTTGTGGGCGCTGAAAAATTTTCGAGGATTTACATTACATTACATTCATTAGAAAAATTATACCAACCAGGCAAATAAGTTATTTTAGGAAGTGCTAGCTATCATACTGTTAGAAGAAGGTAGAGATGTATTCAAAGCATACACAATGTATGTAAACACTATTTGTTTACATGTATATCTTGATTATGTATGTGTCTGTCTCTCCGTGTATGAATTTCCACACTTCTACGGCTATTCACTTGAAACCTTCGCCATTCGCTCAAGGAACACCTCGGACACCCAGTAGAGGGTTTGGTGAATCCCGCCGACGCCGTCCTCCTCCTCTCCAAGGTCAAGAACCTATATTTACCCGGACGAATGCCGGGTGCCCCAGCAAGTAATGAATAAGTCAAGTCTACTACAACAGTCCATTTCAACCGAGGCATTTCTAGGACAGGCCATGTTTCTGCCTATACGCGTGATGTATAGCACTGGCTTCCCATCCCGCAGGGCATTGCATTTCGACACGCCTTTTTTATTATGCCGTTGTCTTGTTGGGACTGCGCCTGCTTACCTTCAGGAGCTATGCTGCCTTGACTGCTGCCAGTTCTCAGAGGCCAAGGGAACTGCTAAGTGCTCCAGGTTAGGATTAGCTATGCGTGGAGAAATATCAACCGGACCCGAACTGTGGATTGGTTGAATTGTCCGTCCCAAATTGATAATCTCCTCTGGAGAGGTCGGTTGAATAACAAATGAGTTAATAGGAGGTGGTGGCAGGAAATTACTAAATGAGTTTTTGGCAGTGGGAATATTTACAGCGAGAGACTGTCCAATACCAGTGAAATAAGCAATAAATTTCTCTGCCATCTGATTGGCATCGTTTGTCCTCGTCCCATTTGCAGCTATGAAATCAATATAAGTAGAAGAGGTATCATCCTTTAATTCAGAACGGATAATACTCCAAGTTTTTCGGGCTTTGATTATATTTGGCGGAAGCGGGAATAATGAAAATTTCCTGTTAAATTAGAAGCTGGACTGATGAAAAGAATTTTGCTTAGCTAGAAGCCTGATTGACAAAAAGAATGCCGTAATAATGGAAGCGGGATTGATGAACAGAACCTGCGTGTGTTGAATGTGAGCTGATGAAACTTATTCTGTCTGACTAGAAGAATTATTGAGGAGAGGAATCCGTTTAAATGGAAGCGAGATTGATGAAAAGTAACTGTTTAACTAGAAGCTGGAGTGCGCGATTCCTTTCATCAATTCATCTTCTATTTCAGCATGATTCTTTTGATATCAATCCAGCGCCCCTTCTAACAGAATTATTGTATCGATCCAGCTTTTAGTTTAACAACATCTCTTTCATCGCTCCATCTTCTAACTAAGCAGGATTCATTTGACTAATCCAGCTTCCATTAATTTTAATCAAGCATTATTTTTGCTAGTTCGGCTTATATTTCAAATTGTCTGGGCGCAAGTTTTTTCGACGCTCTTTTTTACGTTCGCTCATTTGTCGGGCACTCTTTCATCGGGCGCTGTTTTGTCAGGTGCTCTTTTGACGGGGTGCCATTATTAGGCTATTGTTCTTTTCTATTAATCTACTGCTATGAATTACGCCTACGATTACAGAAATCATGGGATTTACAATTCGACAATGCAGGATTGCGCCTTTTCATGGTCATCTACCCAGGCGAGTCTCCCGTTGGGGCTATGCGCTCTATTAGACAGGGTTCCTGAATGCCACACCGGAAGCAAAAGGACCGGCCACAGGTTAATCGCAGTCACATCAACTTTCAAAGAGTTTTTCAACAGTCCTAACTAAAGCTGATTGAAGGCATTCATGTCAAGTTAGGACAGTTAAGGTGATTCGGAGTTTGGTTTTCGAAAAGTACACATGGATCTCGAAGAAAGATTTTGCTTTGTGGAAACAGTTATTTCCGTGATTGTGTTATTAGTGTATTGTCTGGCTATATTTAAGACAGCAACATTCTTGTTTAGATAGAGAAGACCTGAGGTGCCTAGCAGTAGCATGGTCTCAATCCAATTTCTGTGAATAAGCTGGTGCCTTGCGTTTGACTTTCGAGTGGCGCTTTTGAAGTTTGAACTATTACGGCTACGATTACAGAAATCAGTGAGATTCGTACTGCCAAACGTATAGGACAACGAACGATTTTCGCAAGCATACATTTACACACATGAAGGCCTATACGTACATCGAATAACATATCTAATCGATGATTTCTACAAAAGTAATGTCGTTCAAATTAATTCAATTCCAATAAAATACTTATGATTGAGAAAAATAGGGCAGTGCATTCGAGTCTCCCATTGAACGTAACTGCATTTCTAACATAATAATTGTTTAAATAATCTTTGTGTTCTTATTGTGCCCTCAGTTTGATCCATCGTGTATCCTTAAAAATTAATTGAATGTTCAAAAATAAGACTAATTATTATGCAACCGTTGACAATCGTCACACTCTCATATCAGTTAGAATTTACCTGGAGTTATATTGTACGTAAGACTGAAACCTGTGCTGACATTGGAACCATCTGTGTAAAACGACACATTTACAAGGTTGCATGTGGATGTCGTCAAAAAAGCTCCAGCAGCCTGATATCCCGAATAGCGTTGCGGTGCAAACACCGTTGCAGATGTGCATGTAATCTAAAATACCGCAAACACAGCAAATATCCGCTGTACACTGAAAATACACCTCAACAAAAGCATATATCGTTTAGGTCCTGGTCGACTTTAACGAAAAACTTAAAGTTTCATGGTTATTGCGCATGTGCTTTTATGCGGCTTTGCTACATAATGGGAAGAATAACTTGCTTTAAATCAATATTCTGAATTGAAACGTTCGTCATCTTTGAAAGTTTTGCAAAAATCGTGACATTTATAGCAATTTATGTTTTCATCAATGAAGAAGATATAAGTTTCATCTGACTGGATTTGGTATTGGTATCCTTGGCTGCATTGCAATAGTAGAGGTGGAATACCGGTTTGAAAGCAGTGAGTTGCAGTAGTATACACGTAGGTGTATTGAAAAAATTGGTGAATGAATGAGTTTAGGTGATTTAAAAAATGGTAAGTAGCATGGTTTACTTCAGAGAATTCATAACCAGTACCCACATGGTACAGGCCTATTAGGGGACCGTGGGCCCAAGGTTCATGGAGCTTCACAGGTAGCCTAGTGCTGTATGCAGCCACCCATTTGCCCGGTGATGGTCTCAGAATCGGAAAATCCCTCTATGAGCTGGAAAGACCATCACGGAGAATTCGTGGCCCATACATGTATGGGGCCTTTGGATCACAGGTAGCGGCCCACGAAGTCCCTGGCCAGAGACCATGGGCCCAAGTTCCATCGAGCCTCACAGGTAGCCCGGATTCCCCGTGATGATATCTCCAGCTTCATGCGAGAAATTTTCAGCTTCCGAGACCATCACGGGGAGGAAGGGGTTGCATGCAGCACCGGGCTACCTGTGAGGCTCGATGGAACTTGGGCCATAGGGTCCTAGGGTCCTGAACCCTAAAAGACCTGTACCATGTGGGTACTGGTTGCGGATTCTCTGAAGTAAACCACGCTATTTACCATTTATGAATTCACCTAAACCCATTTATTCACCAATTTTTTAATTCATCTAGACTACTGCAACCCACTGTTTTCAAACCGGTATTCCACCTCTACTACAATTCATTTGCAGGTTTGCCATATCATTATTCTGTCCTCATTCAGCCAGCGGAATTGGTGCCAATAGAATGAATTCATCAAGTAAACCATCTATTTGCGTCTCAAAATCAAGATACTTTCTCTTCTACCTACTGTAAGCTTACCGACAATTCACATACAGCTTACTGCGCAAACAAAATTTGTTCCATAATGCCGTAGAGCGAATGGATTACTATTATTGGCAATTATTGGGCAGCTATCGTCTGAAGCACACATTTACCTTAATTCCTGTTGGATTGCTTCGACCCTAAGCATTGTATGCAACCCATCCTTAACTTGGTGTTTGCTCGCAAGACATTTTTCAAGATCAACCCGGTTTTGACATTGGAAACTTTGCTACGTACCGTAACATAATCACAGCATGCTTCGGTATTGAATGCCAGAAACGTAAGGATGATTTTCTGTTCAGGCTGGACCGTGATATAATTGTAACAACTTAGGCTATTGGTGTATGCCATTGGATAATTCGGTGATGAAATTGTTCCAGTAAATCCATAGAAATTCCTACTGCCACATTCTGCACAAAACACAAGTAATGATAATTGGATCTATAAGAAAGGTACACATATAGTTATTTTCAAATTACATCTGCGATTTATATCAAATGGAAAACCGCAATATGACAACAGGCACAGTACGAACAGGTTGTTACATGAGTCGAATTTAATTTCCGGCAGCTACGCAATGCCTATACGTAAATCAGTGTATACATCTTATATAGCCAATGCCGTTGAAAAACGAAAAGAATGTAGCCTATGCTCAACCTTAGGGATTCGAACTTGGTTGTTCTGCTCTGCACGCCAGTGGCTAATTCCTTTCTGTGGGAATGTGCGAATCTTCCCCATCTGCCTTTTCATTGTCGAGCATGCCGTTTGCTATAATTATCTCTAATTATCACGTTGAATTGAGCAACAAAGAATGGTAGTGCATTATAGGGCGGGTGCATATTCTTTTGTGGGTGTTGAAAAAGGTTCGAGAATTTACTTTACAGTTAATGTCTGACAAGCTTGCATTCCTTGTGGATTTGATATAGACTCATCTTGTGAACAATATCTACATGTAGCCTACATCTTCATTGTGTTTATCATGTACAGCTGCAGCATCAGAGCGCTTTGTTGACCAAATTCCAAAATTTCATTTGTTGGTATTCAAAAAGTGATTTTGATTCACTATTTTTTTGCACTTTTTCAGCTGACGAATAAAGGTCTTCTCTTTTGACTTTATTCTAAACACCTCTATCAAAATTGATATTGAATGCATCCAGGAAGTCAAAGTCCTGTTTCTTGTGCTTGACGTCGAAAGGTTTACGCTTGTTCTGACGATACATTGCAGGCAGCATTTAGCAATGTAATGTCTAATGTCATAATAGCATGCTCAATGTCCTGCAACGACCGCAACATAATTTCTTTCTATCGAACCCAAACAGCGGTAACACACTTAAGCATATATGAAGACAAGACGCGTTTACAGAAAACGGAGCCCTAGGCGCAAACATTTTTGGGGCCCTTCTGAAGTTGTACACTGAGTCTGAGGTCCGTCCATAAATGACGTGACGCTCCTATGGGAGGGGTCATACATCTGTTATGATTTGTGACGGAGGGGAGGTGAGTTTGAGATATGTGACGTCACGTCATCACATCAAACATAAAAATACGTAACTTTATTATAAAATTTCACTCAATTAATCAAGTTTTACTTAAATAACAGTAAGCCCTAATTGCTGCCACGATTTAACAACACCAACTACCAAGTAATTAGGTATTATTATAGTTATAATAACTGCATTCTTAATTTTTGAATTGTATACCTATAAGGCCTACTCTCGCTGTCGATTTTGGCGTTTTGGAAGTGAAACACATGTAGATATCAATAATTAAGCCAAAACGCATCAGGCCACAGAGAGTCGCTCCACATCGGTAACGTGAACTAATCATTCTAATGGACGTAATTATAACTAAGAAAATGGAAAGAGTCTAGGCTGGATAGACAAAGCTGGATCTGAATGGAATATACATTCCTCTGGACATTTGTTTTTGTTTCGGGAAGGGTGCAATGTGACTTCATATTTGAGTGGGGTATGACTTTTATGACGGCGTTTGATGATGGGGAAGGGACGTAGTCCCAAATTGCCTGATGTCATTAATGAGACATTAATGTGCAAAATCTCACAAAATTTAACTGGAAGCCGTTTTTGTTGTTTATGCTGATTATAATTAGTCATTGAAGCTAATGTAAAGGAATTTAAGATTATTTGATATTATTATAAAAACACAAGAATATTTATCAGCCAACTTCTGGAAGCGTAGAGGCTAATAACACGCAGCTTACGCTCTTACCAATGTGGCTACCGAGCCAAATGATATTGAAATTAACGAAGCAATTATGAATTACTACGATGCACTTGTCATGTGAATGCTTAGTTGCAAAAAAGAGAACATAATTATTATATTTAAAATAATTCAAACGTGAGAGATGTTATTTAGTAGGAAATGTTTGTATTCATTTGGGGCCCACTGAGATGCTATTTTGAAATGAATGAAATTTTTTTCACTCATTATGGGGCCCCTATGATGTTATTTTGCATAAAATGTTTTCATTCATATTGGATGTTATTTTTCTATTTAATATTTTCATTCATTTGGGTGCTCCTGAAATTTGAGGGCCCTAGGCGCGCGCCGAGTGCGCCTTTAGGTAAGCGCACCACTGTGTGAAGAGAAGAAGTTCAGGAGATACCCGAGATTGATTCTAACCACCAATCCTAAGGTAGACTTAGACTTCAAATCGCCAGATGACCTTGTTAAAATAAGCAGTAAGATCTTCACTGCTGTCACTTTGACTAATTAAAGAATATTATTATTATTATTATTATTATTACAATTATTATTATATGTTTTTTGCCCCGAGGTATACAATGTTATTATTATTATTATCATCATCATCAGTAGTAATAATAATGTCATTATTATTGTTATTATTATTATTATCATCATCATCATCATCGTCGTCGTCGTCGTCGTCATCATCATGATCATTATTATTATTATTAGTAGTAAAAGTAATATTAATATTAGTATTACAATATTGTTAAAGTTGTTTTTTTAATATTTAAAGAAAATTTAATATTATTATTATTAATATAATTATTATTAATACTATCTGGAATTACCTAATCGATGGTGTTCGCAGACTTACATTGCTACTCTAATGAGGTGCTATATTCATAGCTTGTAAGAAAGAATATCGGCTGCTGTCATATGTACTATGATATTGACTTGCTTGCCGACTGTATATATGTAAGAGTGACTATAATACCTATTATGTGTAAACCCCTATATTATGTATGTTATGATGAACTATAGAGGTATTGGACTCTGTTTAGTGATAGGACGTTATATTTAAACTCGTACAGGTATGTACAGCTGCTGGCGTCTGTTTATGTCAATGTAGGCCTATGTTTTGATGATGCTAATGAAGATCAGTCGAACCCTATATCAATTGGAGAGGTGACAATTCAAGTGAGAAAGGGAAGCTCAAGATATAGAGTTCACAGTTGTCATATCACATTTCCAACATATTATTCGAAAATAAGCTTTATTAAAAGAAAGACACTTCAAATTCTTAGTTTGCTTTAAGCTAAACATGACGAAAGAAACGTTACTGGTAGTCTTAGTATTGTTACAAAACTCACCGCAGCTGATTGAGACATCTTCACCGTGATGGCAATTGTTAGTACCCCAGGTAGGATGGACGCACTGTCCGATGCCAGCTTCTGTTCCATTGCAAATCACGTCATCCAACCATATTGGATCTGCTCCAGCTCCGTAGCGATTACCAATAAATGCACCGATGTAACTGGTTTTAAAACAAAAGCGTATTGTAAATAAGCAAATTATGCGATCATTAGCAGAAGCACATGAAATGACTTCCAAAAAAATTGCCGTTATAAAATAGTGGCAGCAATAAGTGACCTATATAGCACCGATCAGCAGAGTGCGAGGAACGAGACGATGCCCAGAAGAGCTTTCTCTTATAGTTAGAGCGATATATCGAGCCTTTGACCCGCTGCGTTTTGAATACCAAATGAGGATTTTGTAAGGGATGAAGCGAGAAAATTCAGCTATGTGCATAGCTGAAGAATATAAGGCCGATCTTAGTAGGAAACGGATATTAGAGTGCCCTAAGAATCGAGTTACGTACAACCGCATGAACTACGGTGGTGGAGACAAAGGGAGAGACCTTTCCTATGATGGCTCTGAAAGTAGCAGAAGTGGGTCAGGTTCGATAATGTTCCATGGACGTGAGAAAGGAATCAAGTGTGACGTCCAGGTCACGTACAATTGAAGAGTATTAGCAGTGGCGGCTACACAGGGAGACCAGCGGGGCCATGGCACCCAAACTGAGCTTGTGGTCCCCGCTGGCCTCAGATTTTTTGCCGATATGCTGTGAAATATGGTATATTTTGATTTGATATTCACATGCTCAGATATGATGCATAATGAAATTCTGAATTTATTTTTCCTGGGCATTCTCTAAGTCACGAAGTACCTACTTGCATAACGAAATCTGAAATTATTTTTTATGAACATTTCCATGGGTTAACTTTGGCACAGTGGCCGATCGGTTAGAGCGGTCAGCAGCTCAATGATACTCGATGGGCTTAAAACCTAATATCAGTGATCGATTAAATGCATTGGTATATGGTAAAGAATGTTGCTGGGGCGAAATGTTAAAACAGCAATTGAAGGCTTGAAGCTTGATGCTTGTTCTTATTACCAGACTTTAAAATTGGGCTATTCTGGTCAAGGCACATATTGTATCAATTTAATTCAAATCTTCAAGTATTGATTTATCTGCAGCTGCCGACGTTGTCAGAAATTAAACTGCCTCTTTCAAAGAAAATAGAGATGAAACAGGGGTCCTTATAAA
Source organism: Bimastos eiseni (assembly GCA_959347315.1). Lineage (NCBI taxonomy): Eukaryota > Metazoa > Annelida > Clitellata > Crassiclitellata > Lumbricidae > Bimastos > Bimastos eiseni. The sequence continues at coordinate 4,743,868 of OY365814.1, forward strand.
GGCATTAGAGCAAATTAATAATTGTTAAATTAAGCTAGTATTTACTAAAGCTAAGCAACGTGTCTGACTATCCATTTATTGCCCATCCGTTTTTCCAGCTCAGCAGCTGATGACGCTGTGGGACTTTCTAAATTTCTCATTTTTCAAGTGAACACACAAACCCTGTTTAGGCAGAACATTTCTGAACTAGACAGACGATTCTCTGACCATTCACTTACTGTCTTGACTGGCATTTATGCCAATGATAAGTTTTTCTTTAAATAATTATAATGATGACATTCTGTCTCTTGTACTCTTGTACGACAGTAAAGTTGAAGACGTCAACCATGAAATTCCACAAATTGGGAGCCTGTTAAAACGTTCGAGTTTATGTGCAACTAATATGACCGCAACGACAGTTCTGGCATCTATTTTGAAACCATACAAACTTGCTTTTCATGAAATGTACAGGCTGTCGAACATAGCCATTGTTTTACCAGCAACATCAATATCCTGCCAGAAAAGTTTTCTGCACTGAAATTAATTAAAACATAATCTGCGAGGTACTATGTCTGATGTTCATCTAGGTAGTCTTACATTGTTGTCAATTGAATCTGCCCCGTGCAGAATTTTTTGCAATGGATGCCTTTGTGTACGAGATTGACTCTTGACATGACAATCGTAAACTTGTTTTTCAATAAGTGTATGTATTGACTAGGGTATAGTTAATGTTTTACTTGTAAATAAAGTCCTTCTGTTTTCCAAAGTGCTATAATCTACAGGTCGTTGATGTGAAGAATTCATGTTGCTCTATATTGTATAATACATATAAAATTATATATTTATCTGGTCGATGTCACTTAATGTGGAGATATACATAGCACTCTTCGTATCTTCCCGTCAAATGTCTGCAAACAAGACCGTGATGTTCACCCGGGTCAGCCTTTTCTCCACACTGGCATTAATGCGGCGCACAGATGAATATTATATTATATTATATTATATTATATTATTTTTATTATTATTATTGTTATTATTATTATTATTATTATACCTTTTAAGTTTGAATTCGCTTTGTTTTAATAGATCCTTCCACATTCTGTTAGCAGTCTATACCAGCAAGTACATTAAATATCCTAACAAGATATTTAGTTGGGATTGACGTTGAGGCTATCGTCTACTCACACTGTTGAAATCATTAAATTCTCTAATTGAGCTACTGATAGGCTATATTTGAAGGTGCAAAAACAAATTCTAACGTCGCACAATTACATTCATAGTCGTGATGACTTACCCAAATCCCAGACTGGCACATGCCACTTTTGCGTTGATATCTGTAAACAAATCATCACACACTGTTCCCCATCTTCCTGAATATAGTATCTCCAATCGTCCTTCCTTTGAGTTGTTACCAAAGACATTGTTCAATCGCACCCTTTGAGTGTTCCCTAAAATAGCAATCGTTTAAGATCAGAAAATCGCTGAGAACATTGCCGTAAAATAATGTTGTAGTCGAAGGGAAAGTTAGTTTCGCCATTGGAATGTCACTTATTGGAACAGAAGTCACGTAAATGTATAAGGCAAAGCATGAGCAGTCACTGACAGCGAATAGCGACGTAAGGATGACGACAACGATAGGTATTGATGAATTGGTGTAGAGACCGATTTGAAACACGAAGCACGTTACCAACTGTAGGCCTATTGTGATAAGAGTTTCAGTAAATTAATTATCGTCATGGAACAATGATTATTGTTCTTAGGACAATTAATAATCGATGAGATGCGAAAGGAGAACATCGCTGTATGACGCGAATCTATCTGAACCCCTGGTGTATTTCTACCTTATTTCACAACACGACTCCCAAACCGTGAACCATGAACTATGTAGCTCACGTTGAAATCCACATTAAGACACACACAGAATGTCGGTAATACGTTATGTCATGTGGGCAAGAGATGGTACATTAATCCGCTAGACTGGATGCGAACCCATCATTTCTCTTTCATGAGTTTGTTGACACTCTTCTGTCATTCCTTACAGTAAGCCTTATACTATGAAACCGTTCGCTGTGTGAGGGCCTACTCCCTATTTCGCTGACGATGCTCCCTTTTGGTAACTGTGTCTAAAACCGATGGAGTCGACGCATCTGATACTATTGACGAATTAAAGACCATGACAGATGTTGAGGATCATTGAGATGATTGTTGGTGCCTAACAAATACACTACCTTTAGAAAACCGATTATGCAGCTGTCACCTTTTCCCCAGTCTAAACCTTCTGACTCCTTCTGTCACGGGTCTCCAATATGACGGACTCTGTTCTTGACAGCTTGATCTCTTTAACTTGACGCACTCTCGTGCATAGCCTTATGCCCTCCAAATACAAAAATCAATTCCCGATTTTTCGATTACGATAGCACAGGCAGCCATCTTAAGCAAGACCTCTAATCAAATAATGTATTGTACAGTTTATTATAACTCTATTCACTAGATTAATATATTAATCGTGCACTTACTGGATGAACACGTGCAATCGAGCAATATCAAATGGACATGGACCTAAGTAGGGCCTAATCAAAAAATAATAATAATCACCAGTCACAATACAGCTAGCCACATAAATCAGTATGACAGCTAACATCCTCCTTGTTAGGTTGTGGGTTATTAGCTACGATCTCAAGAAGACGAAATATCTGAAATAAAATAAGGATACAAATATAAAATAGCATCTGTTGAATTACAATTGACCTGCAATAATTGTGAGGCGGGGATCAACACTCATCGTCGCTTGTCGTTTCTGACATTTTTATGAAATCATATTCTACCGTTCATCTGCTCCAAAATTCTGTTTACAAAATCGAAATAGCTTTTATCTAACTTATGTCGTGCTCGTTTGAGTCTTTCATTAATATAATCTTAACAACTGAGAAGATCGAAGTTAAAGCTTCAGAATATTCATGTCATCAAATATCTTGGCAACCATTACTTCATTACTCCGCAACTCTGCTGGGCAATAAAGGGATGTATTCTGTATGAGATACAGCATGCGGCGTCAAAATCTCTTGGCTACTTTGCAAATAATGGCAGATCGTTGTATGAAATCTTGGTTGTTCACCATTGAAAACATGCATATTTTAGCACAGCTAATCTAGACACCACATGCATCAAAAGTCATTTTTCTCCCACTAAGCATTTGAATTCAACATTTCTAATCTCATATTTTAAAAATAGACACATTTATTTATAACAATATGCCCTAAAACGATCGCCTGTATTTTTGACCTCTAAAACCTATTTCAGCCTTTTTCTCAATAACTAGGAGCCGACAAACGCCGGGTTTTTACCCCGCCGCCTCACACATATGAGCATGGTCAGTCAGAAACAAGATTACTTGTATGTATGTTATGCGGATGAGTCCATATCACACTAAACTGAGTGCTTTGCTCAAATCAAGAAATAACAGATTCTTAGGCTTCGCATGTGGCGTCATAAAATCATCGCACATTCAATTTAATTCAGTTCAATTTTATTTCGTAACCAAAACAAAAACATGAGAAAAGGACAAACAAGGTTTCATAAATGGATAATCTGGTTACCATGGGGAACCTAAGGGGGTCATAGACCCCGTTAACCAGAGACCCCTCTGTAGAACTTATAAACTGGCTTTGGACTATTAATAATATTAACAAATCACGTAAGTAAAAATAAATGCAAGATAATCTTAACTTATGCCTTAACTAATGGCTCAGTGCATTTACGGGATAGTTATAGAAATTCAAAGCTCAGTGATATCTTCAAGCAAATATAGGCGGAGTCTATTTTAAAATAATCTAACGTTTGGCTGGTGTTGAATATATATTGGGAGAAGATTCCATAAATGGGATCTAGTACATTGAATAGAAAACAATCGAGAATTTGTCTGTGCATAAGGAAGGTCACAGGATGTCGAGTTTCTTGTTTTATAGGAGTGGCGATCAGAGTTGAGGCCAAAGAAATTATTAAATGCATGAGGTAATAAACCGTAATAATAGCGATACATAAACTCTCCTACTTGCATCCGCATGGTAGCTATAGTCTAGGCAAAGTGTGGCGATAGTCTTAATTTCACTAGCTGAAACGAAGAGTCTATCCGATGCTATAACAGTTGCTAACCATTGCATCGCTACGACAAATTTTCAGAAATTGATTGCAAGATAATAATCAGCTTATAAAGTTGTTGCACATTTAGAAGTAACATAATGTATATCGTCCTTGAAAAACACGTGATAGTTAATTAGTTTAATCTGCTAAAACTAGATTCAACATATTTTCCGAAAACAATTGTTTACCTCTGAACCGCCCTTCGACAAAAACGAATATCTGAACACACTGTTGATTCGGTTCTGATACATACTTTATGGTATCCACTGAATATAGGACCTTTTTGCGTAGGTCCTAGATGTATATTCTGCAATGAGGAAGTAAGGCAATTGCCGTTTTACCCCTTGTAATGCTTTTTCATAGTGATATTCATAGCAAATGAATAGCACAGTCGAGGACTTATGAGATAGTGTTTTTTAACCGTGGGTTGGTCGGCCCTCACAAATCACAAGTTGTTTTTATCAATAACATCTATTCAGCCACTTCTTCATGAATAAAATGCAGAAGGTTAGTTCTTCAATAGAAAAAACGTCTGCCAGCCGATTCACCGAGTCTAGACTCTCTGAATAGGCCACTAAGACCGTTACTGTCTATTTTTAAAATACATCTAGGGTCACCGGCTCAAGCTCTTTGACATCATGATAAACAGAATGGCGGAACTGAAGCATACCAACACAGGTGAATTTATTGAAAATACGACTGCCTGCCGATCCAGGACGATCTCAGTAAACCGACTAAAACTTAAAATAGACTTAGGTCACCGAGTTCGTTTATTAGAGGGCTCTACGTCAGAGTATGGTTAGCAATTGGAAAGCAAGGCCTAATAATAATCACTGACTCACATTATTAGTCACATGAAACATTTTACGGGTCGGTATGGACAGAGTAATCACGGGTACGGGTACACCAGGTTTAACCCGGGTCAACGTCAAGTTTTGGGGTTACAGTGTCACTGCTAAACATATTATAGGCGAATCCTTCACTATAAAAGACTTGATAACAATAGACAAACTGGCAGACTCGAAATACCAGTACCATATGATGCTGCCCCTCCGTTTTGCATGTATGTCAATCGCGGTCTTCTTCATTTCCGCTCCTCCTCTTCCTTCTACTCCTCCTGCTGCTCCTTCTCTACCTGTTTTAGTGGTTTTTGCACCTGCTCCTTCTCTTTCTCTCCATACAACTCCTCCTCCTCTTCACATTCCCAATTTCGATCTCATCTTCACCTTTCTATTCATCTTTATCCTGTTGCTTTTTCTTCTGCTTCTGCCCTTCTTCTGTTCCTCCTCATCTCTCCTGCTCCTACTCCTCTTCATCATTTTCATGGTCACTTGCATTCACATCATATGATGCTGGGTTAATTTAAAATGCACTCAGATGCATTGGTGTTAAAACCACGTCACTACTCGGACCGCTATCCGAATGGAACACTTGCGATCGTGACATAATCGGATATAGTACCATAAGGAGAGAATATCAGGAGCGATGGACGCAATCACTAAGTTTATAATTCAATACCAGGTGAATCTACGACGTGAGTTTAGCATTATTATTGTAAATCCTGTATGATGACTGTTCGTCAAAATGTGTGAATTTCCTTATTCATCTGATTGCTTTAAATGATTTTCACTCTGAATTGGATGACTTCAGTAGAACATGGAATACTAAATTGGACAGATGCTAGCTGATTCGATACGTACAACCTCTAATTGGGCCTATATTTAGCTGCTCCTTTTGTAAATCAGTAGATTCAAACGACCATAGTTTTGTGTATCCCTTTAGCAGTTGAAGATCTCTATCGAAAAACTCTTTCACGTGTGTCTGCTTTCTTCAATATGTTGTCATGGACGTAGCGTGAGTACTCGACTTCAAAAATTACTCGAGTAATTGCTTTGTACTCTAGTACTAGCATGCTTCTACTTCCGGTCTGAAAATTGCAATTTCCGATTCCAGAGGACTTTCCGAAGATAATATTTTATTTTTTGCGTAACAAAAACAGAAATGTTCTGTTTCTTTGGCTGTTCAGTAGCTATTTAATTATTAGATTGGAAATTTAATTTTATTGTAATAAGCACTTCCGGTATTAACGAATACTTGAGTACTCGCTAAGCTACTCGACCGAGTACTCGACTCTAAAACTTCTCGGTAGCGGCAGCCCTAAATACGAGTCGCAAAACGATTTTCAGCACTTATAATTTCGCCTCAAAAAAGATTCAATGAATTTATGTGTCAAACTGATAAGGCTTATAATCGGTTTAATAATATAGTAGCTAGCTTTATATAATCATATATAATAATTGAGTAAGGTAATTGATATAAATATAATTCCTTGGCCTTCTTTCATGAGGCAAAACTGAAAATTTATTATCGAGTGTCAAATTATATACATTATCATAAACATCAAGCGTTAGGAAGCATAAGCATGATTTTCAGAGACGCTTTTATACTTAACATTTGCATGCGATTTCGCATTTGGCAGGTAAAGCTTGGAATAAAAACGTGTGACAAAATTAGTTTCGTGCTAGACCACGATACGCTTTAATCTAGTATTGTAACATGGAACATTATACTGATTCACGCAACAGCCGCATCGTGTAAAGAAAAGGAATAACAGGCATATCTGCAAAGATGCAGCCAGAAAAGCAGTAGAAACTTTGAGCAGAACTTAGAGGTCTACATAGAATTGTAGATGTAGCTATGAAATCAAATGTGTATACCTGTAGAAATAGATGTATAACTAGCAATAATAAGAGCAATATGGATGGCCATTGAAACGCAAGTGCTGAATGGTGAAGTCATGTGGAGGCTGCAGTAGTAGGCTACTCAAAACATAATCCACCTGCGTTTTCATCATAGAAAGGTTAGAAAACATCCATAAAAAGCATTTCCAGAAGTTGTCTTAAAGAATTAATACAAATGATGTTTACTGTCGAAAATGTGGTCGAGCAGTCGAAAAGCTTAAAAAGGTCAAACGTATAGGACTAGATGGCCTGCATTTTGCATTCTTACGTGAAGTGAGGAAAATAATTGGAGTGCATCTAGCACATATTTTAAATAAACCATTACATAGGCTACTATCTGTAAGAATTAGAATAGAGCCACATAAGCATTGTAGAGCCATTGTAATATAGACCTGTCAATTTAGCCAGTGTTGTATGCAATGTCATGACAGTTGATTGATGACAAATATTATGATGCGTAGGTTTGATAATGTAATAGTCGTAAATTTATCGGAAATTGACGTTGCACTGTAATATTGGGTACGGGTAGGGTACGGTACGCATTTTACGGGTCGGCTTGGGTACGGGTAGACTGATTACGGGTATATCTGTTTTTACCCGTGTCACAGTCAAGTTTGAGGGTTATAATGCCGGTGTTAAATATATAGGTGACTCTTGCATCATCAAAGACTTAACTATAATTATAGACGAACAACCACATTCGCAATCCTATTATGCATTATGTATATTTGCATGTAATGCTTCCCTTCCTCTTTGTTTGTATGTTTATCGCTGTCTTTCTAATTCCTCTTTCTCCTCCATTTCCTGTTACTCCTTCTGCTGATTCTCCTCTACCTTTTCTCCTCCTTCACATCTTCCTCCTCCTGCACCTGATTTCCACTCCTACTCCTGTTCCTACTCCTACCCCTACTCATCCAACAGCTCCTACTCTTCCTCTTACTCTTCTTCTTCCACCTCTATTTCGTCCTCATCCTCCTCTTCAACTTCATTATCCAGCCTTTCCTTCTGCTTCTGCCATTCTACTGCCACTCCTCTTCCCTACTCCTTTTCCTCATCATTCTCTTCTTCCTTTTCTCCTCAAGTTCCGTACTCCCTTTCTGCCCCTTCTTCCTTTTCGTTCTCCTTATCATTCTCCTCCTCCTCTTTCTCTTCCTCCTGCTTTCGATCTCTTGTTATTCCTTCTGCTTCTCTTTCTGCTCCTGCCTCTTCTGCTGACTCTATTCTCCATTCTTTCCTCCACTTCCCCTCCTTCAGCTTCCGTCTTTCTTCTGGTCCTCTTCTTCCTTCCTTTCTCCTCCTCCTTTTCCTCATACTTGTCCTGCTTCCGCCGTCATCGCTACCCTACTGTAGCCGGTGTAGTAGGCCAAATACACTCTCCTTTTAATTAAATACTCCCGGGTCAGTTTATTCTAGGATATATTGACTGGTGGAGTTAATTCTTCCTTGAAAAATTGAGCAGTGTAGTGCATTGTTCCTAGGACATACACACTCCCGCTGGTGAATAGACACTCCCGTCGGGTTCATTCTTACTAGGACAAATTGACTACCGGGGAGTAAATTCTTCCTAGGAAAAATTGACTCCTATACCTAATGCAAGAGAGAGTTAATTCTTCCTAAGATAAATTGACTCCCGGGGAGTTAATTCTTCCTAAGATAAATTGACTCCCGGGGAGTTAATTCTTCCTAGGATAAATTGACTCCCATACCTAATGCAATAGAGGAGTTAACTCTTCTTATGACAATTTGACTCCCGGGGAGTTAACTCTTAGTAGTATAAATTGACTCCCATATCTAATGCAATAACCCAGTCGACTACAGCATATGGAGTGTGCTCCAGGAGAAGGTTTACCGCTCCAGAATAGCGAACGTCGACGAACTCAACACGCGTCTGAACGAAGAGAGGGCGTGCTTTGGCCAGTCGATCGTTGACGCTGCTGTAGGCCAGTGGCGTAGCCGTCTAAGCGCGTGTGTTTGTGTAAGCGGGGAACATTTCGAGTACCATTTTTTAAACTAGCCTTTACGATGCCTCGAAGGTTTTCTGTCTCGAATGATGCTATATTGAAATCGGATGGAAATATGATGACATTGATGGTGAGAATCTAGAGTTTGATGACAGAAGACAGAATTGTTTTTTATTTCTAAAGATGGCAAAAACAAGATGGTACAAGCATCGCATGGAAAAGTAGGCAATACAATTGAGAAAGGCGGGTATCGTAAAGAATCTTTGTGAGCACTTTATGTTTGGAGCAGGCAATTGTAGGATCGATGACTTTACCGACAGATCACATATTTAAGTTTATCTGTTTTGCAATTTCATGTTGAACATGACAGCACTAGCGGTGTTCACCAATTACTTCGCCATTTTATGTCGGACCCCTCAAATAGTGTGGGGTGAAAATGCCCCCCAGGTCAGCCAATATGTGATTTAATAGAGGTTAACCTCTGAGGGTTAAAATACGCTATGCACAACGCCTGTTCATCCTTCTCTTTTGACCTGATTATACACCTTTCATTTACAAGCGCAATAACGATGTCAATTAAACATCGTGTCAGGAATATTAATGTGAGCTATTCATAATAATCGGCTAACTCAAGTCAATTTCGCTCTTCTCAGAAAACATGTTGGCCTACAAATGTAGTTAGAACCAGAGATAGACAGAAAGACATGCAAACATAATCATTGACAATGATCAATCTAGAATAATAGCAATTAACGCATACGCGTCAGAACGTACAACGTGCATTAGGCGGAAAATAATATGTATCAAATAACAGAAAATTATCAATAAGACACAAAGTCAACACTCGGTTCACTTGCCTAATTAACTAAAATATAGCAAGTATAACATTCTTGCGCTTAATTATGTTCAGGAAATCACTAAAGTTAACATGTTGGTTGGCATCATTATTAGTTTTTAGATGTCTGTTTTACACTTTTATACTTATATAACATTGGTCGACAAGAGCTCTCCATCCCGTATGATCTTCCGGAACATTGGTCGACAAGAGCTCCCCATCTCGTACGATAGTTAGCAGTGTTTTCCGCGTCTTCCCAGTCGATTCCCATCTCTTCAAGTCTTGTCTAAAGGAGGTGCTTCCCCAGGTTTTCACAGGTCTTCCTCTGCTCCTCCTTCCATTTTCCGGCATCCATTCCGTTGCCGTCTTTGCTGGGCGCTGTGGTGACCATTCTTCTTCTTCTCCGTCTGACGATCACGTCCATGTTTCCAACCTCCACCAACCTGAGAACCTCCTCATTTGTAACATGATTCCTCCACGATATGCACAAAATAGTTTGAAGACATCTTTGATGGAAAACAATGCGAGAGGTAACAGAAATTGAGATATGGCTCGATTAATAGATTGGCAGCCAGACGTAGACAAGTGTATCCTAGACCCCATTGTGATTGCTTAGATCCTACACGGCGGTGGATTGAACACTTGGAGAAAAGAAAACTGCATTAGGACAATGTGCTTTGGTAACCGGATGTAAGTAGTAGAGTTCTGCGTCAAGTCAGAAACAACCCCACCCTAAATACACATTGGACGGAAGAACGTATAAATGTTGTAGTGAGAAGCATATGGGTCTGATGTGAAGTCGTCTGGTTCCTCCGCTAATAGCAGCTTTAAAGGAAGCAATCTCTCAGAACTCTATATGACTTCAAACCTGCTTCCTGAGAGCTTGGTCGTGATCTCATGTTATCGTATATTGCAAGCATTTAGTTACCTGTATATAGAGAGACGCTCACTGCAGTATCGGCCTAGTTCAGTTTTACATAGAAAATGCACGTGCATCTATTAAAGTAGGCTCAAATGTATATCATAAGTATAATGTTGCGTTGTACCGATAATGATCCTTTGTCTAGACAAGTATAATAATTTATGACGAGGAATTGACATTTAGACATGCAACTGGTGTTCAAAAAGAATTAGAAACGGCAACAACAGCTTTAGGACTTTTGTTGATCATCTGCTGAATGTGATTTTTACTACTGTGAAAGTGGCATGCATAATTGCACATGCCTATTTATGAGGCTAGCTCTACTTCGAGCCGTCAATGCGGCTTAAGTCAGTTTCCACACAATGATAACAAGCTTACTCGATAGACATGTCATGCATATTTTGACATTTTAGTAAGTGACTAATAAACAGGACTTAAAAGCATTTGTAGATGGCCACAGTTATACAAATTATGCCTGCTACACCAATTACGCAGCCGATTACAATAGGAATGACACAAGTTGTTGTCGGACACTCCTCAGTCTCCTGAGTCTCTTGAATCTTCGCCGGATCTTTGTAGGAATTGACATTTAGACCAGTCTCCTGTTAATTAGAAAATTATTTAGGTAAAATGCTGGTCGACTGCAAGCATGTATACCGGGAAGGGAATGGTTCTTGTATCGATACCGGCACCTCTTTTGCACACATCTAAACCTGGTAAAATAATGATCTATTGGAATTTAAAAGCCATGCTATGTTCGTGAACTCAGTAGGCCGACATTGACATTATTAGCTGCAAGTAGGCCTACTGAACAGCCAACATGTAGCTGATATGGCAATGCATACAGCCTGTACATCGTCACACACCACTATAACGCCCTTGTAGCATGGCTGCGTTAGGGAGCCCTGCAAATTATTGTTCTTTAAGTTGTTAAGTTAATAGAATATACTATTTTATCAGCCATAATCGAGAATCAGTCGGTTTTTCGTGAATTCAAAATCATTGGAGTCATATTTGTTGGTCAGCTCTCTTTCGTTACAGTGTAGCTGTATCCAATTCAGATACCAATGACAGCTCAATAGTAGGCCTAGCAATAATATTACTGTAGTAGAAGCATTAGTATCGCATCCGACTCATCGTAGTACACGTTGAACTGTAGGCTAACTGAGCTCTGAGCTGATAAGTTAATTAAACAGCTTCATTATTTTTTTAATTATAATAGTGAGGTACTATTAGACGTCACAACTGTATTTAATCACCTCCTTCCGTGGAACATTATTCCTAACGTAACTATGATCTAGTTTGATATAACATGCCTGTCAAATTAAAATTAAGCCTGTTATGTATGCGAAGTAGTAGACCTACGTGTGTGAAGTATGTACCTTATTAATTTGGTCACTGCGGTCCGTAACTGCCATGGCCATCATATCAAACGAAATATATTTCTTTGATGCAGGTTCCGATTGCCTCTTAGAGATTTTACCAGAGTTTCTCTGACAAATATTGTGGTTCGTATCAGCATTCATTACTGGGATGACTTTATCACTTAAATGTAAGAATATCAAACTCAAACAAATATAAATCATATTCATGTTGTTATAATTTTCCACAGTCTTATTCTGAGCATTGATTTTCTATATACAAATCGAATCCTGTACTCGCATGTCTGCCGTGCTGTTCTGAAACAACAAAGCCTTCCAGAAATCAACTTATGGTAACAAACAGGCAAACCGCATGTGCAATCCGACAGCACAATAATGACCCCAGAAATCGGCTTCACAGTGGTTAATCAATCCTGAAAGTTTGACGTTTAGCTGAGACATGGCCAGAGATCAGAGGACCACTAGGATAAATCGTTGTTTTCTTTCCCAAACTTAAGATAAATTCTGATTGTATTTATTAAATACCAAATGTTTGCTCATTGTTCCTCCTGCTTGTTTCTTTTATTAAGACAACACCACTAAACCTCCAACAGTTGCTCCATCTTCAACAACCCCGTACACGTATATATCTTCAACTACGCCAACAATTCCTTCCGATTGGAGTTCTTGGGGATCGTGGTCAAGTTGCTCTAAACCTTGTGACTACGGCATTCAGACGCGCAAACGAAAATGTCAGAATCTACCTTGCGAATGTGCTTCATCAGAAAATCAACTATGCAACACTTATAATTGCAAAGGTAACCATTCGCTTTACGAGTAACAATGCTTGTGATCAGAATAACTATCTTACAAATAAAGAGGACTTTTTGTGTTTCACTTTGTCCGGCGATGCATTTCTACAGTTTTAAAGCTATTAACTCAAAACCTACGCAGTTGACTCAGGTAAGACACGGGACACGAAGTAGAGGGATTCCTGAACCCCGCAGCCGCACTCTTCCTGGTCTCCACCTCTCACAGACCCATAAGAGGGCAAAATTCCTTCCTATTCGCCAGGATCGTGTCACCTGTGACATATCGTAGGCCTACACGTACCAAGTATACAGTATCGTTTGCACAAGCGGTCGCGTGGGTATGTACTATAAACTCTATTTATTTACATGTATACCTAGATTCTTTGTACGTGTGTGTGTCTGTCTCTCCTTTTATGCATTTGCACACTCTTACAGCTATTTACTAGAAACCTTCGCCGTTCGCTTGGGGAATACCTCGGACACTCAGTAGAGGTGGCCGTCTACCTCCTAGTCATGACCAAAAATCTGTCTTTACCCGGGCACCGGGGGCCCCAGCTAGGAGACAATATTTTAGTGTTCAACAGAGCACTGTTCTGTGCAGCTTGTGTTCTAATAAATACATTAGCTATCTTGGCTCAGATTATTGCCACCCGTAGTTGGTCGTAATGTATGTGCGAAAATCACCAAGATTGCTCCCGGTCATTTGCCCCAAGTCTATTGTCCCACGTCAATTAGGGTGACTACAATTCTCTTCTGCCATTCCGGGACACCAAAGTTTCTCCGATCTGAATCAAATTCAATTGGGTTCATTGGGATGAGTGTTAGGCCTATACTTGCGCAATGACCCAGGTGAAATCCATTTAAAGATTTGTGAGATAAAAAAGCATATATTTCAAGTTTTTTAATTGAAAACTCTAACTTCAAGAAGGCAAATGTCACATGATCACGTATGTTAATCATTTCGAAAATTAAAGCCTATAATGGACTAATAAGTTGTTACATCCTGAAATTTGCGCCCTTTCCACATTTGCGCCTTGGGCCACGGCCCCGTTGACCCCCTCAGTTCGGCCCTGGATATCAAATTTCAGAATATATTTAAATGCAACCCAGACCTTGGTTGGTCGTGCATCACAACCAACAAGAAAGAATTATGTGGATTCCAGCCACCCATCAGTCATAGTAAAATTCCTACAGTTCTCCTATCCACCAAATAAGGAATTATGTTTGCTTAACTCCGTTTGTAATAATCGTCTTCCTTACTTCTGTATAAAGTTCCCACAGTCAACTTCTAAGTAACTGCCATCATCAATACTCCCCTTCTCTTATACAACTCTTCTTGCTTCCATCCGTCCTTCTATCTTTCTCACCTCTCATAATTTTCTTTAAATAGTGATACATTGTAATAATCAGGTTTATTATAATATACATTATATATTAATTGTATCTATCGTTTATCTGCTAGAAATCATAAATGAAATTTTAAGCATTCATTGATCTCTCAGTTTATTGAGAATTAACTGGGGGAAATTGACCGGAGGCAAATGATCAGGGTAATTGGCCAGAGGGCAATTGACCGGGGGGCAATAGACCGTAGGGGGACAACAGTCGTAGAATCCCAATCATTGGCAGAATTATCTGTAGAAAACTTGACTTTTAACTATAAATAAATCTAACGGTTTCTTTTGGCGTAAACGTCTAAACGATGTTAACTGCGATCAAAGATAAAAATTATAACAGCCTTAAAGCAATATTACATTATCAGAAATTCACCATTGGTAGCCTCCACACCATAACCGGAGTTCAGTAACCCCTGCAGCATTTGCCATCGTCGCATCTATGCACTCTTCTTACAATTCGCCTTTCTAAACAATAAACGGTAAATTAATTTAATAAAATAATGCCTTCATCTGTTAGCACAGAAGCAGTCTATGGTGGGAATTTATTGATCGTGACAAAATTGACATCAAAGGCAACAAAATTTATACTGTCTCGTTCCTGACGTAAAAAAGTACTTCAGAAACAGAAAGAACTTTCCATGTAGGCTACGTGCACAAGCCTTTTGTATGTATGCACTACGACACCTAATATAGCGCCTTTTAGCACCTAACAAAAGTGCAATCGTATTTCTAATAATGAATAAAAAACATTATTAAAAAATCAGAATAATATTTTAATCATAGTTGCAATTATGAATTAATCGATCTGGCACCACTTCAAAACAGACTCGTCGGTGGTGATCTCGACCTTATTTAACCTACACGTAGCATTTCTTCATTTCTTTGCGTAATGGCGGCAAAAAGATCTCGTGAGTTGTTAGGCAGCTTATTCCAGACGGATAAATGGATCCCAAGAAAACTGCAGTAGGCCTAGATAAATTGGGTTACTTCCAGCGACGACGAAACAAGACAAAACTCATTTGCGCCGAGTCCGCCGAAAGAAGGTGAAGTAAAATCAACAAAATGTGACCAATTATTCAAACAGGGAGGTACAAATTGACTGGAATAAGAGCATCCAACAAGATTAACCCTTCCTGATACATGATAAATGATAGAGACTGTAATGAGCAATACTAATTATTTGATCAATGATCAATCCATTAAACCGTCTGAAATTGGACTTTTTGCCTACCCTATAGGTTTTATTCCTTCCGTTCACGCTTTTCTTAGTTTGATCATGCAATCAATGAAACCTGATATAGCTCCTCTTCATGGAATCTACCCAGTCCAACCATGGCCAAAGATGACATATTTAAGAGATGCGTAGAAAGAAGACGAGTTCTTAGGTAAGGTCCGGAGGTCCGGATGAAGTCCCTTGCCAATGGTAGGACCCACGGCCGAGGTATCATGCGCTGTCTGTGACCTTGGTTCTGCGCACGTTGCATTATTTCGCAGAACAGTTGTCTACTTTCAGTTATCTATTTAGGCATCTAGAATTGATTATTGGAATTTCGATATAAAAACAACGTCCATTTTGCAGTTTCTCATATGTGTGATAGTAAAATCAATGCTGGGAACAAATTGATCGTTTTCTGTATTTCGAGATCCTCGCCAGTAGCCCTAAATTCCACGTATTCAGCCTGTTGTGTTAATTTATATTTATTTTATCATAAAAATTATAAGGTCATGTTTTAGCTGGCAAGTCATGTCTAAGTCGTATGGTATCAATCTTATTGAAAACAAGCAATAATAATCACTGTATACAAAGTAAACCCTTGCTTATTTAACGTAAATCTGGCAAATTGATCAACTTTTTAACGTTCACTTTTAGTAGCCACAGTTCCAAAAGGACTTCTGGTATACATGAGGACATAAAGTTTTAAAAAAAAGATCTTGTGAGAGATAATCAATGATTCACACTCCACGCATTTCATAAATTATTGACCACAACCATGCATCATACATGTATGCCCGTAAATCACTCGTTTACCCTGGGAGTTGATTATGGCTCTGAATGTTTGGCTACTTCGCAAGCAGCGAGGGCACAGCGTACCTAACAAGAGCACGAGCATATTTGATGTCCGCCCCACTCCCAAGGAGCTATTGGAATAAAACTTATGAGAAGATGTACGCTACTGAAGACGATGATGTAGACGATGCTGATAACAATAAGGATGATGATGCATTCTTAATCGACTCTTTAAGTATATATAAAGAAGTCAATTCTTTACTGTTATCTGGTAATAATCGATTTAATAACTCGAGTTATAGCGCATCAAAACATTATGTTATGGATAGAAAATCCATCAATACAAACCATGTTGATTACAGTAACATCTATGACTGTGCCATCGTTATATTTGAAGGTCGTGGAGAAGGAAAAACGGGTGAATGAACTGATACGGCAGAGTATCAACAGTTTATGCTCTGCTAATGCGTCATTATGCTGTGGAAAAGACATCGATCGGTAAAAATTAACCTCATTTAGCATTCTGAGGAAATAACTACAAACCACGATCGCTGGTTGAAACGGTGTTCCGACAGTTAATCTCGCGACACATAATCGCGTGACACTTAAACAACGATACTTAATCTCGACGACACTTAATCTCGCGGCACTGAACTTCGAGGACACTTAATCTCGTGACACTTAATCTCGACGACACATTCTCGCGACACTTAATCTCGCTTAACAAAACTTTGATCAACTGAGCTTGATTATCTTATGCATATTTATTTTCTAGGAGTTTAACACGCAAACGGAACGCAATGCGCTATCATTATCACTTTTATGCGAGTATTCCAGCTTCCATTGAAACCGTATTCTTATCATTAATACGACATCTACTTGTTCATGATTATTTGTCACCAAATAACTTAATAATAGTGCAAACTAGTTGTAGTTTGAGATTAAGCGTCGCATGATTATATGTCGCGAGATTAAGTGTTGCGATATTACGTGTTCTCGAGGTTAAGTGTCGCGAGATTAAGTGTCGTCGAAATTAAGTGTCGTTGTTTAAGTGTCGCGTGACTAAGTGTCGCGTGATTAAATGTCATGAAATCGGTTGAAACATTCTTCTCATATTTTAATATAGGCTGAATAAAAAACCACATATTCGTCTCTTACCATTGATGAGATTATGCAGAAGTCTATAGAATGTAATACAAAACTGATTGTTTTTTTAATTTATCATATCTTAATTTGAAACGGTGTCCATTGATCGTTCTATTTCAGCAATTCTGTAAAAGGCATCATCTATGTAACAAGCAGCGACATATACACTTCTCAAGGATATCCGAAAGAAAATTGTGGAGTAAGTACAAATTGAGCTTTAAAACTTAATTACATTCAGCTTGCTGACACTACACAACACGAGCCACGTGATTGTATTCAAGTCTAACTCTTGAAAGCTGCTATTTTTGTGTGTGTTACTTACTTGCTGTGATCGTCCTCTTTACTCTGTTTTTATTTTATGATTATTCTCTAGCTTAGTTTATTTAGGCCTAATTCAAGATGCCTTTCCCGATCGATCGATCGTTCAATTAACCAATCAATCAATTGCATTTGATATAGTGCCTTTTCGTTAATCTGATCGGAAGCGTTCCCATTACAACAAAAGACAAAACATCAGAATATATCAGAAAGTGGAGAAAGTGATCCTAGGTAAGACCCGATGATCTGCCCTATAAAGTATCGCAGTAGTGAAGACGACATATGACGAATGCGTGGGCTACAGAAGCTACAGCACTGACATATAGATGACCAAAGACACACTGAAGAGAATCGCCGCACGTCGGAAACGCGAAGTAATGGTTGCAAACTCATCGCAAGCGAAGAAAATGGAGAGGGTGTGGATTGGATAGACGAAGAAGAACTGAATCTGAATGGAATATCCATTGAACAGGATTATGAGATCCAAGCTCTCGATATTTATTCCACGAAGAAGTAATTTTGCTTCTGCGTAAGTGAATGGAAAAGCATGCAGTTTGGATTGTTTCAAGTTATAATTATTAAGTGTTAAATTTTATTTATAAATGCAATGATTCTACCTGAGCTTTTCATCTTATGGAATGTATAATAATTGTAATAGTTCTAATTTATCTAATTTTCTTCGTTCTACAATATAGTTCCAGGTATTTTATAGTTATAATTTTTTTTTAAATAATAAAATGTGCATATAACATTCTCGATGCCTGTTTTATCCTGAGGTCAGAAGCTACGTGCTGTCATATTTGAGGGGCTAAGGCTTTTGTGATGACGTGGTATAAGGGGGCCAAAATTCGTCCTAAATTGTGTGGCGTCATTTATTTAACCTAACTGGTAAAATTTACGAGAACAGCTGGGCGAAGCTCAGGTGGGCTGCAAATTGCGTACACATATTAATCCAAATTTCAACATGATCACTCCATATTACATTATTCACAGAAAACATACGGATTTATTACAATCGCATGCATGTCTCGCAGTTGCTAAGTGGACCAAGTGCATAATGGCCGGACAAATTAATGTTCCATCCTGCTTACGCTCGAGACTCGTATATTCCAATCTTTTATTTCACTCTTGGAAACTTTACCCTATCCAATACAGTAGGCCTACTTTTAGGCATATCGGTTACTGCGATACTATGGGACTCGTTATGCGTTTGTTCTATTGATTCTCAGGTCTCGGCTAAAAGTCTCACTTTTCAGGATTACTCATCATCCGTGAATCTGCATTTTACGGATATCTGGGGGGGGGGAGGGGGGTAAAAGCCACCGTGATATCGGTTTGCGGTTTGCTTGTTGATTTGCCAGAAATCAACTCACAACCATGAGTTGATTTCTGGCAAATTTTGATTTATTAACAGCCCAGCAGACGTGCGATGAATGGATCCCATTTAATAGGACATCATTAAATAGACTAAGATTGAGACTGAGACTAAGTAATTATGACAATATGCATAAGATATATATATATATACATGTATGTGAGTTTGATATTCTTACATTTCAGGGATAAAGTCATCGCAGTAGTTAATGCTGATACGGACCAAATTGTTTGCCAGGGAAACTCTGGTAAAATTTCTAAGAGGCAATCGGAACCTGCATCAAAGAAATATATTTCTTTTGATATCATGGCCATGGCAGTTACGGACTGCAGTGACCAAATTAATAAGGTACATACTTCACACACGTAGGTCTACTACTTCGCATACATAACAGGCTTAATTTTAATTTGACAGGCATGTTATATCAAACTCGATCATAGTTACGTTAGGAATAATGTTCCACGGAAGGAGGTGATTAAATACAGTTGTGACGTCTTTTAGTACCTCACTATTATAATAAAAAAATAATGAAGCTGTTTAATTAACTTATCAGCTCAGAGCTCAGTTAGCCTGCAGTTCAACGTGTATTACGATGAGTCGGATGCGATACTACTGCTTCTACTACAGTAATATTATTGCTAGGCCTACTATTGAGCTGTCATTGGTATCTGAATTGGATACAGCTACACTGTAATGAAAGAAAGTTGACCGAGAAATATGACTCCAATGATTTTGAATTCACGAAAAACCGAGTGATTCTCGATTATGGCTGATGAAATAGTATATTCTGTTAACTTAATCACTTAAAGGACAATAATTTGCAGAGCGCCGTAACGCAGCCATGCTACAAGGGCGTTATAGTGGTGTGTGACGATGTACATGCTGTATGCATTGCCATGTCAGCTACATGTTGGCTGTTCAGTAGGCCTACTTGCAGCTAATAATGTCAATGTCGGCCTACTGAGTTCACGAACATAGCATGGCTTTTAAATTCCAATAGATCATTATTTTACCAGGTTTAGATGTGTGCAAAAGAGGTGCCGGTATGGATACAAGAACCATTCCCTTCCCGGTATACATGCTTGCAGTCGACCAGCATTTACCTAAATAATTTTCTAATTAACAGGAGACTGGTCTAAATGTCAATTCCTACAAAGATCCGGCGAAGATTCAAGAGACTCAGGAGAGTGAGGAGTGTCCGACAACAACTTGTGTCATTCCTATTGTAATCGGCTGCGTAATTGGTGTAGCAGGCATAATTTGTATAACTGTGGCCATCTACAAATGCTTGTAAGTCCTGTTTATTAGTCACTTACTAAAATGTCAAAATATGCATGACATGTCTATCGAGTAAGCTTGTTATCATTGTGTGGAAACTGACTTAAGCCGCATTGACGGCTCGAAGTAGAGCTAGCCTCATAAATAGGCATGTGCAATTATGCCACAGTTGTAAAAATCACATTCAGCAGATGATCAACAAAAGTCCTAAAGCTGTTGTTACCATTTCTAATTCTTGTTAAACAACAACTGCATGTCTAAATGTCAATTCCTCGTCATAAATTATTATACTTGTCTTGACAAAGCATCATTATCGGTACAACGCAATATTATACTTATGATATACATTTGAGCCTACTTTAATAGACGCAAGTCGCATTTTTTATGTAAAACTGAACTAGGCCGATACTGCAGTGAGCGTCTCTATATACAAGTAACTAAAGGCTGTACAATATTACAAACACACTACCTTAGAAACATACGATAACATGAGATCACGACCAAGCTCTCAGGAAGCAGATTTGAAGTCATATAGAGTTCTGAGTGATGGTCCACATCTCTATTGTTTCCTTTAAAGCTGCTATTAGCGGGGACCAGACGACTTCACGTCAGACCCATATGCTTCTCACTAGAACATTTATACGTTCTTCCGTCCAATGTGTATTTAAGTTGGGGGTGTTTTTGACTTGACGCAGAAATCTACTACTTACATCCGGTTACCAAAGCACATTGTCCTAATGCAGTTTTCTTTTCTCCAAGTGTTCAATCCACCGCCGTGTAGGATCTAAGCAATCACAATGGGGTCTACGATACACTTGTCTGCGCCTGGCTGCCAATCTGTTAATCTAGCCATATCTCAATTTCTGTTACCTCTCGCATTGTTTTCCATCAAAGATGTTTTCGAACTATTTTGTGCATATCATGAAGGAATCATGTTACAAATGAGGAGGTTCTGAGGTTGGCGGAGGTGGGGAAGATGGACGAGATCGTCAGACGGAGGAGAAGAAGAATTGCCCGGACACATTTTGCAGTTACCACCACAGCAAAGACGGCAACGGAATGGATGCCGGAAAATGGAAGGAGGAGCAGAGGAAGACCAGAGTAAGACCGGTGAAAATCTGGAGAAGCACCTTTAGACAAGACTTGAAGGAGATGGGAATCGACTGGGAAGACGCGGAAGAGACTGCTAAAAATCGTGCCAGATGGAGAGCTCTTGTCGACCAATGTTTCGGAAGATCATACGGGATGGAGAGCTCTTGTCGACCAATGTTCCGGAAGATCATACGGGATGGAGAGCTCTTGTCGACCAATGTTCCGGAAGATCATACGGGATGGAGAGCTCTTGTCGACCAATGTTCCGGAAGAAACGGGAGGAACTAGGTCTAAATAAGTCTCGCATTCGGGCGTGAGCAAGGGTGGTAGTGTGGCGATTGATGCTATACACGAGATGCTGAGGGCCATTTTGGGAGAGAGCTTATGAAAACTCTTGTCAACAACATTATATAAACCGCCTTTGTACACGTATCCGATCTGTGTTAACTGATATAAGACTACGTTTCATCAACGCAGAAGGTCGTTGTATGCCTTCATTAAAATCAATTAATATACAACTGCTCGGGTCGTCACAGCATCAATTCAGGCAACTCGAGCTCATGGGTATAAATTATTTAAGAAACCGCGTTGTGAAATGAAAATATTTTTTCTTGTTCTTTCAATAGGCCTAGAGGAGCAAATCAAATTCAGTCAGCACCACCGTACAGCCCTTGGTAAGTTACATTCTCACGATGTTCTAACTGCGGGTCAATTGATATTTGATACGAGGAGACATGGCTAATCACCCAGTTGATTATTCTGCACAATGTTACATATGTTAAAAAGGGATGTAATTGTCTAACACAACTATAACATATCATTTTTTTATCATCGTGTTGTTCAAGAGATTCATATTAGTTGACTCTGTTTTTTGAGTATTGCTGAAACAAAAGCTAGCAACGTGACTTGCATTGATTCCCGTGGCCATGTTAATGTTGTTTGTTAGAGTTGTAATTTGTAAAATTGTATATGTGGCTATATTCAATACAGCCACGTTAATTAATGCAAAATGTGTCATCGTTAACGACAATCGTTTGTCAGATAAGAAATGGGATGTACTCAGTGTAGACCAAAGAATGTCAATGGCGGACAGCTGGTGAATGTAATGGACTAAATTCTCGTATAATAACCTGTTTGTATTTATTGTTATAACGTTTGTTTGGCTACGAATTGTTTTATACTTTTATAGGAAAGACACGGGGATTCCAAATACCAATAATTTACCTTACATCACGACAGGTCTACCAGTCTACACGAAGGCGGTTGACGCGCATCAAACAGGACTTCCACCAGTCTATCACGAGAAATAAGAAATCTGATCGGATAAGCAGTTTTATTTGCATAAAAGTATAAAACAGACATCTAAAAACTAATAATGATGCCAACCAACATGTTAACTTTCCTGAACATAATTAAGCGCAAGAATGTTATACTTGCTATATTTGAGTTAATTAGGCAAGTGAACCGAGTGTTGACTTTGTGTCTTATTGATAATTTTCTTTTATTTGATACATGTTATTTTACGCCCAGTGCACGTTGTACGTTCTGACGCGTATGAATTCATTACTATTATTCTAGATTGATCATTGTCTATCAGTATGTTTGCATGTCTTTCTGTCTATCTCTGTTTCTACGCATAACTATATATTTGGGTGTTCCCATTGAAACCTTGCATAACAGTTTTCTCAAAAACGTGACGTGGTAGAAAAAACCAAGAACACCACTGGATTTAGCATGCCAAATTCTATAAAGAACAGTGGAATTTCCTTCAGTGGCAAAAACTTAAAAAGTTAACATTTGTTGGCCAGTGTAATGTTCGCGGTGAAAGTCATGCAGAAACTACATTTGTAGGCCTACGTATTTTCTGAGAAGAGTGAAATTGACTTGAGTGAGCTGATTATTATGAATAGCTCACATTAATATTCCTGACACGATGTTTAATTGACATCGTTATTGCGCTTGTATATGAAAGGTGTTTAATCAGGTCAAAAGAAAAGGATGAACAGGCGTTGTGCAAAGCATAGCGTGTTTTAACCCTCAGAAGTTAACCTCTATTAAGTCACATATTGGCTAACCTGGGGGGCATTTTCACCCCACACTATTTGAGGAGTCCGACATAAAATGGCAAAGTATTTGGTGAACACCGCTAGTGCTGTCATGTTCAACATACAATTGCAAAACAGATAAACTTAAATATGTGATCTGTCGGTAAAGTCATCAATCCTACAATTGCCTGCTCCAAACATAAAGTGCTCACAAAGATCCTTTACGATACCCGCCTTTCTCAATTGTATTGCCTACTTTTCCATGCGATGCTTGTACCATCTTGTTTTTGCCATCTTTAGAAATAAAAAACAATTCTGTCTTCTGTCATCAAACTCTAGATTCTCACCATCAATGTCATCATATTTCCATCCGATTTCAATATAGCATCATTCGAGACAGAAAACCTTCGAGGCATCGTAAAGGCTAGTTTAACAAATGGCCAAGGCGGATGTCAGTCACGTGACCGTGAATCAAAAAATGAGAAAGACAAAAGCCACAAAAATACATAAATTGAAAGAAAAATAACAGATGAACAGATGCACCAAAGCACATGGCATGGCTGCAAAGATATAAAACAATGAATGACAAATACTGACAGTGGGGTGACAAATTCACCTCAGGTTAGCTTGATGGATGGTCCTATTCCTATATAAAATCTAATGGAATTGATTTTTTTAATACTTATCCGAATCATATGATCAGGTTTATTGTCGCTCATGTTGCGCGCGAAAATATTAGCTGATGATTGTGAATTTTGTGTTGGGTGCGCAGTAACAGTTGATTTGTATAAACCTACTTGGTTTTCTTGAGTGTTAAATTGAAAGAAGAAATATTTTAAAAGTGTTCTCACTGTAGTAATATTAACTAACAGCCCCGAACTATCGTAGTCAAGCCATTTATTTGGTGAGACGGAGTCGGGATAGAATATAAAAAGTACAGTTAAAGAATGTGATAAAGAAGGGAGGTTCACAAAGCTTTAGAGTTATTCCTTATATCTCTTGCCCACATGACATAACGTATTACCGACGTTCTGTTGTGTCTTAATTTGAATTTCAATGTGATCTACAATTATTTATCATCTTTAATGGTGTCTTTGCTCGAAATGTTCCCCCTTTTACACGGACTCAAGCGCTTAGACGGCTACGCGGATCTAGGACAATTATCCCCGATCAATTACCCCCGGACAAATACCCCCGGACAATTACCCCCCGTACAATTACCCGATAAGAGTATAAGGGTAAGACACGACATACATACATACATGCATACATACATATACATACATGCATACATACATGCATACATACATGCAGGACGCATACACACATACGTACACACGTACATACATACATACATACATACATACATGCATACACACACATACACACATAGACACATACACACGTACATACATATATACACGTGCGTGCGTGCGTGCGAGCGTACGCATGAATGTATGTATGTAAGTATGTATGTATGTATGTATGTATGTATGAATGTATGTATGTAAGTATGTATGTATGTATGTATGTATGAATGTATGTAGTTCGTGTCTTACCCTTATGCTATTCGGGGGTTGTTGTTCGGGGGTTATTAGCACCGTGGGTAATTGTCCAAGGTGCATCCGGGAGGTAAATTGTACGGGGGCAATACCCTGAACTAAAGCTAACGTTCAAATGTTTTATTTTTAGCAATTTTAAGGTTTCTGCTTTTAAATCTTGCATTTAAGCATTTTCCATCTATAAAAGAAGGCCTATTTTAAAGTTTTACATAACTTTCAGAATAAATTAGGGATGCGTAGACCTTTTTTTATTTTAACCAGGGTTGTACCGAATGGGTAATTTCCACTATTTGCCCGAATACGAATAATTGGACTAACTTTTGGGCCGAATACGAATATGGAAAAGAATAGTGCACAAAACAGGTCAACTGACAAATTAAAAAATTTAAAATGTAAGCAACAGTTTCAGCTCAGTAAATTTAATATATAGATTAAATGTAAACAATTGACTACATTTTTGCATCTTTCTACCACTCTTTGTAAACTAGGAATAGAACTAATTTAGCTAAACTTACAAATGAGACAGTTGACGTGGTTCAGGCAGTAGAGAGTTACTTCAGTTCAATCGATGTAGCAGCCGAGCTAGTACAGAATCAGATGTAACGTGACGACTATTCGTATTCGGTCCAGCCGTTACAATTCTGCCGAATACCAAATTGCTATTGGTCTACTACTCGGCTCCGAAGCTAATACGAATCGAATATTCGGCACAGTCTTAATTATAACAGATTGAAATGCAATATTTACACATTTTTACATTTACAATATTAAGCATAAACTGATTGTAAACTGTGCGAGTTATCGGTGTCAAGAAGACTCTTGTGATTTTCTAAACCTATTTGAATGTCAACAAGTGACATGTGTTATCTGCAAATTTCTTCAATCCTTATCCGATAAACAAACTCTCATTTCTTCAGCAACACGTTTCAACTTTTCCGTCATTTCAGGTAGGACGTAGAGAACTGCAAAGAATATGCAAAACCCTCTTTGAAACATTTGGATGTTCATTTTCTGTCATTATCCAGAACGCATCTAAGAACAAGCTCGCATAGTTCAGTTTTATAGTTCGATCAGAGTTCAATTCATCAAGTTCCTCTTCTTCTTTTAGTGTTAATATAACGCGTAAATAATAAGCTACACAAAATAATTTATAATTCCCCCCAACATCTGCCCCGACATTACTTCCCCGGACATTCCCCACCTGTGATCATAAATGGGCTTGATGTTAAAACACAGCCAACAACCTTAGTTCAACGTGTCTCACTTTAATGCATAAGCAGATGTCTAATAAATTTTTTTAGAAGATTAGTTGATTATGCAGGCTTGCAATGCTTAATTTATTGATAGTTAATCGGTGTACAACCGACAACCTTAATGCAGCTTGTCTCACTTTATGCTTAAAGGCGAAGGTTTCTGGGCGTGGCCTAATGAATATCTGCCGCCTGCTGGCTACCAATCAGATCTCTTCAAAGCATCTCATCCGCCTGGGGTACAATCTTAACCCAATGGACCGCTGTGGTCAGTCTATCTGAATAGGCTCAAATGGGCCAAGTAGACAGCTGAGGGAAATGCACTGGAAATAACAATTGAAACAATGATCATGCTTCATAAAAGTCCTTATAATTATATGCATCTACACACCTGTACTTGATATGCCACTCATATGCCTTCGTGTCTGTATTCGTGTGTGTGCGTGTGCGTGTGCGTCCGCAGCTTTAGCCTGTACGGCCATCTTGCAAGCTGCTCGTGGACAGCTCCTGTCAATCGTGTGAAAAGTGCAACCAAACCCATGCGGGAAGTTTGCTGCAGTGTTGTAAATCGCGACTTCAAGGGATGAAGCCATGAGCGAAATCTTGGCGGTTGCCTGTGGTCACTGTTGTTTGCGTTTGTTTTTACGTGATGATGACCGATGCGAGTGTAATTGAGAAATAGACTGAAAAGAATACTGGATGAATGCTATCAAATGCTGCATGTATATATAAGTGTGCGTATATATGTATGCAAATATGTATATATATATGTATATATATATACACAGAGAGTGAGAGATCTGCTTATTATTCCCAGGTATCATAATTGATCATATTTTATGCTGGCTGATATATTCTTCCTAGGTTTGACATGTGACCTAAATTATGCAGCGCTATTCAGACAGCACGACTCTCAACGGCCCACTATATTTACACCATTGACTGTAGCCCCACTCTGGACCATTTTATATATATATATATATATATATATATATATATGGCGTTTGGCTGGGGTCAGTGTTGTTATATTGCTTCTCTGATCTGGGGAACCTGAACTGTTATACGCACGTGACAAGCTATATCCAATCAGATGTCAAAAGCAAATGTACCTTAAAATACGTTTCATACGAGTCTTCATTCCTATTGCATCAGAAGCTGATCATT